>VXBO01000935.1:56290-91114 GCA_013400135.1 Rhinoptilus africanus
TACACCTGTCCAGGCCATGAGCAGCCAGTTTCTCCAGGAGGATGCTGTGGGAAACGGTGTCAAAAGCTTTGCAAAAATCCAGTTCCATGTCATGGCAAAGTCAACAGTAAATTATCCAACTTGAATCATGCAAGATCAAGCAGAAAACTCAGTGACAGCGTAAAAGCTCTTCAAAAAACAAGTGAACAAAAAAACCCCCTGAAATACTGAATACCAGCTGTGGAGCTACAGGAGATTGACATGTATAGGTCAATTTCTCTTTGAGCTTCCAATTGCATGGCACAACTTATGTTTCCTTGGAATGTTATCTTTGATAAATACCTCTCAAAACCCCTTAAAATAAGAGTTCTTCATGATCACGACTGTAATTTCCAAACACTGACATCCATTTCTCCCTTCTTTCCTGCTTTAAAGCACTACACAAACATCACCACTGAGGTATATCAATATACTGGATGAAGTTTGAAGGGAAAAAACCCATTTCATACTCAAGCACATATTCAGCATACCTTTTCCATGACAAGTCGAGCAAGTTTTATTGGGTTTGCTATACGTTTAACTGCAGACACTGCTCCAGAGTCTAAATTTTTTCCATCCATGATAATGGCATCCATTTCTACTTCACCTTTTTCATTTAAAACAGATCCACGGCCTGAAGACCAAAAAAAAAACAAAACCAAAAAACACATCAGGAAGGAAGGAAAAAGAAGTAAGTCACTAAGAGCTAACCATCAGATGATTCAATTATTAGATCTCATCAAGCAAACTTTCCCAGTTTGTTGTCTCACTTACTGAAAGTATCTCCTGAATACAAACAAAACAGCAGAAACACTGCTGAGTATAACCACAAAATCCAACCATTAACAGAAGTCTCACAGAGTGCGTCGACTTTAAAATTGAGTTTTATCAGATGAAAACCACACTTGCAATCCCATCCAAAATGATATACTAGGTATGAAAGTTAAAATGACCAACAATCATGAACAGAATTCTTTATCCCCCAGAGCACTTCAAGTGCACATAAAACTATTTTTTCTTTACAGTTCTTCCAAAGGATATAACATAACAGAACAAAATAGCAGTATTCAATCCTATCAACAGATTAACATCACATAGCATTCCAAGAAACTGCCAAAATTGATGGAGCAGAATAAGAGTGCCCACTCACAAGCGTAACAAAAGCTTGAAATAACAAGTTTGTCATTACCAAATAAAAACAGTAGTCGAAGGAATTGGAAAAAAAATAAAATTGGGTAATAAAATGTTGGGTAGTTATTTTCTTCTATAATTATCAGTGCTATCACTAACCTAATTGAAAATTAATGAGATACAAAATGAGACAATGCAAATAGGTTGGGTTTGTCTTCTTTTTAATAATGCCAATAACTGTATCACAGGGGAATAATCAGTTTTAAGTCATCAAGTGCACGAGCCTTGCTAATAAGGATGGAGAAGACTAAACTTAAAAAGAAGTAAGAAAACCAAAACAAAGCATGACAGACTTACACAGTAGCTCAGGTGAAAAGACTTGAACATTTTTACAGAACTAAAACAGCGAAGAGAGACACGTGCCCTCTAAGAACAATTAATTCTTAGAGAGCTGTATAGCCACTCTTTCTCATTCCAGTGACCACTGTGAAAGCCTGTAGACCATGGCAAGGCTAGATACTAAACTTCAGGTTATCTGAGGTAGGATGAATGCTTCCCTCTATGGTTACAGATCGTCTTTTCACCTGCCTTTCAGCATGATGGGTAGGCACTACTTGCCTTTGAGGCCATGGTATTCATTGGCAGCAGCACTGAAAATAAAAATGCCTGGCTTGCTTGTGAAGCAAAGGACGGGAAAAAACAGAGGGACAACAGAAAACAGAAAATCTAAGGGGATGCAAATAACAGACACATCTGACATTAGCCAAATCACAGCAGGGGTACTCAGAGAAGTACTCTTTTGCCTCTATCTGTCTTCTGTCCCATAAAGGCTGAGGAAGGAAGAGTGTGCAAGGTATGCTGTAACGACAGTTCTTGTATCTGGAGCGTTCAAACTGAGCTAGTTAATACTGCTAGTCACAAAATTCACACGATAGAAATACAACCAAGACCACTTACTTCCTCATCACAAGCAGAACTTGATGACTTCATTATGCTCTGAGCCCCTCCACTGAGCCTACATCAAGATGCATCTACAGAGCACAGCTAAACCTCATCATTCAAAAAAAAAAAGAAACAACTTGATCGTTATGCCCATTCTTCTCAATCTTTATTGTTGTCTCCTTGCCATATCTGCATTTTCCTAGAAAACATTACAGTAAAACTAATCTTTCTTTCACAAAGATAAATACCCCACAGTGAGTTTTAAACAGCCACTCCAATCAAGGCCCTCTTCACATAGCTTTCAGCTCGTTTTCACCAGCTACTGAGAGCAGCTGTATCTAATGAGCGTTAACACAATTAGATGTATCTGATAGTGACTACCATACTACTTGCCATTTGGATCAGATTAGTCAACTTGAACAAGGGCTTAAGGCTCAAGTCCAGTTTAAGCAACTTTTGCTAAAAATTGCTCACTTAATATACTACAAACAAGGTATAAATATTGTTAGAACAAATTGAAGTAAACATCTTTAAACAAAAAAATAATTTGATAATTAATAATTAGCTGTGTTATCTAAGACACTGAACACTGACAGGTCTGTCTTTCCATGTTTGTTCCTGACATACCTGGGTGGGTGCGGGGAAATATTTTCACTAAAATGCATCAAAATAATAAATTTGAGATCATATGAAGAGGAGAAAAATATTTGACTATTGACATTAACATTAATTGTTAGGAAATCCAGTTAGCTACCTTTACCGTACAAATTCATAACATATGTACCATTACTGCATTATTTCTCTATTTTTATTTACAAAAGCACTAATTGCAAGCATTAATTAAAACACCTCAAATCCTGAAGAAAAGTATTCCTCTGGCAATAGTAAAGGTCAAGCATTAAGGCTTAAACATTGCTGCAAACTATATATAACTGCCTTAAACATGAATGTTAACTACATGTATCCTCCATTAAGGAGTCCATGTTTTAAAACTGAATGCACAGCACAGTAACGGGAGAAGATTTACAGAAAAGTAATATGGCACCAGAAGAATGGAATGGCAGGTAAAAATCTCACTGAAAAAATCTCACCGAAAAATGAGAAAAAAAGTAAATCTCACTGAAAAATGAGAAAAAGTAACTCATCTGCCTAAACGCACTCACAAGAAACTACGGAACATACTATGCTCTTTTATTATACAGAGAAATAAGCTATTTTGTGACACTGTATTTACTCCACTGCAACGTGCATCATTCAAAGAAAATGTAAGCCAGCATTTTCATAAGCATCAGGGTAAAACGCTTTAAATACATGACGATTCTAAACCCACTTAATTCTTGAAAAATTACCTGCATTAAAATGAGGATCATCCTCCATTGATCGTACTGCCTCCTCAACTGCATCCAAGGCACTGCCTCCCTGTTTCAGGATACCATAACCTCGCAGCACCGCTCTGACCACACCAGCACGACTTCCCTCTTCTCGTTCTTTAAAGATCCGTCCAGCTCCACCATGCACCACAATGACAGGCTTCATCCTGCCAAATTCCTCCTGAGGCTTCCAGCTGTGCACACAGGTTACTTGTAATTAGCCTGGTTTGGAAAGAAGACTCTTTAGCATGTGCTCTCTTCTACACGGACAGAGCCATGCAGGATATTTAACAGATATGGTCAGTTTGACTGCAACCATTTTACCTTTCAGGAAGCTGAATACTTGCACGAAGGAGCTCCTAATGTTAGCCTGGACTGGAGGGGGCCCTGGGCAACTTGGTGTAACTTTGAGGTCAGCCCTGCTTTGAGTATGGGGCTGGGCCCGGTGGCCTCTGAAGGCCCCTTCCAGACCAAGTTACTCTAGGATCTTATGATATAGCATGAACCCTGTCATCTGGTAATACTACCGAAACAAACACCTGAGTAACCCTTGATCCTGCTAACTACTCTTCATGTTAGAAGAGTAGCTCTTTTGTTCAAGTACAGTAATATAACCAGAGATAAAGAAAAGTGACTGACCTGACCTCAGTTATCAGCTTAACCAGCTCTACTACCTGGATTCCAGCCCTCTGACCTCTTACAAAACTTTGTACTTCGTGCATGAAAACAAAGCATTTGAACCTGGCAGTCAACAGTTTGTTGTTACGGCTCATGACCTCCTGTGAGCAAAAAAAGTGTTGCTACACATCTTTGGTGAAGGGAATTACTTTTTTGCTTCCAGAAAAAGGCAAAGCAGAAGCAGCTTCATCTCCCACCGGTATCTAGGGCACCTCACAGAGGAAGCCCTCCATGTGAAAACAGCTTCTCAGGGCCAGCTATTTTTGGAGGCTGTGAAGAACAGAATCCAAGAGCCTTTCCTTCATCCTATTCACAAACCCTTTAGAGAGCATCCCCCCATCATCCTGCACTGCTGACAGCCCGGTCCCTTGCTCTCCGACGGCCTCAGGAGCAGCACTTGCTCTCAGGGCCTGCTTGCCAGGATGGCTGTGGCAACAAGCCACATGAAGCCCCAGCCCGTGCTGCTTGGTCATTACAGCCCCAGATGGGACAGAAACACCTTCCATTATCACCCAGGATCCCGTAATCGAGTGTGATGGTTTAAGGAACCCACAACAATTTACTGTCATTTAGACAATTATTCTATCACCTGATGAACTCCTCCCTACCCAGGAAGGGGAATAGAAGAAAACCATGGAAACATGAGGGCTGACATATAAGCAGATTTTATAGGGTAAAACTAAATAATTAACAGTAATATTAAAGAACCAGTATTGCGTGCCAGGGCTTCAGGAGGAAGGGAAGGGCTCAGGGGTCTGGCACGAGGGCAAGAAGTTCTCTGGACCACCACCATCAAAGAGAGAGAGAAAACTCTTCATCAAACTTTCTAATTTATATTGAATGTGACATTTATGGTATGAAATAATCCTGTTGGCCAGCCTGGGTCAAATGCCCAGGTCTGGCTCCTCATCCCTACACCTGACTAGGCTTGAAAACACTGAGACCTCAAGATGTGTGCAGCATAGCCAGCTATAAAGTTAAGTATTTTCACAAATTCAGACACTAGAGTCTTCTAAAAAGCGCAGTGTTGCCAAGCATTAGAAGAGGCTTTACTGAAAAAATAAAATTACTGAATTCGAGTTTTTACATCAACCGGCGGCTCCGCTCTTCCCTCTGCGAGGGCGGGAGGCTCAGGGAGGAGACNAACAGACATGGCGGCCCGCCCGCCACGCTGAGGGATGCCCGCAGTTAAGATGGCGGCTTGCTGGCGTGCTCGCCCGGACGTTCAACGCCCCCTTCAGCCGCGACAAGGGGGCGGCTACCGGGAGCGGCCTGTCTCCACCAAATAAAAACCCAAGGGCCCTTCCTCTCCCTTCTGAGCAGGACGGGTTATTCCCGTTCCTCTTCCCAAAGCTCAGACTGTGGAGTATAAATGGGAAGGGGCTGTGGGAGACGTGAGGCATGCCAGCCTGTCATCAGGTTGGCCCAGGCCAGGTGAGGGTAAGGCAGTATAGGGCCCTGCTGGTCCCACATAGATCGCAATGGCAATAAGCATGCTATTGATTATTTTGTATAAATAATACACTGCTGGAGCAAGCAGTGGTTTGCTATGGGAAGAACTACTTCAAAAGTTCTTTCCGAAAATGAAATGTATTTCTAAAATAGAGTTCACTTAAAAAAAAAAAAAAAATTCCAAAGTTCCTTATCTTTGTATTTTAAAAAAATAAACAAAAATGCCTTAAAATTCATGCCATAGTAAAAAACATAAAAATTTCTCAAATTTCATACAGTAGTAAAAATATAAACAAAAATTTCTCAAAATTTATACAAATTTTATCCAGCAAGCAGCTGGCCTCCTCCTTTGATCGTTCCTGCTTAACTCACCACTTCTTGGCTTCTTTCCCTCCCCAGTGTGTTGCCCTCGGCTCAGCTGCAGGGAGCCC
This sequence comes from Rhinoptilus africanus, assembly GCA_013400135.1. Lineage (NCBI taxonomy): Eukaryota > Metazoa > Chordata > Aves > Charadriiformes > Glareolidae > Rhinoptilus > Rhinoptilus africanus. The sequence continues at coordinate 62,313 of VXBO01000935.1, forward strand.
GGCGAGCGCAGTCGGCTGCGGCCACACAAGGAGTCGAGGGGACACGACTGTGCAGAAGGACAAGGATTCATGGCAATGGGCAATCACTCAATTTAAGATCTCTTTGGATCCTGAAGGTTGGTTTAAAATGAATTAGTGTGGTTTAATTAAAAGGAACTACTCTGGATGTTTTTTCATTGTCACTGGTAGGATTAACAAAGAGGAATTTAAATTTCGTTTGTGAATTACTTGAGAGCACTGCTTGTTTTTATAGAGTATTTATCTTGCTTTCAGAGGTAATGTCAAAACAGGAAACTGATGCTAGTTATATTAAATAGTTTTAGAAGAATTATTTAAATTGTCTGCATGGACAGCTGAACACTAAATTTATATAGTAACCTTAAGTTGAAATTTTAATATTAGTCTAACATTGTTACAATTCAACAAAACAAGCATGTCACTTGATATAACTGGAATAATCTGCTTCAACATCAGTTTTCTACCTTAAGCCCTCTTCGGCTGCCGCCTTTGCCATTGTGGTCAAATAATTTTGTGTTCTTTTAGAAATACTGTAAAGCCTCTCAGAATTTAGTGGAAACTATTATTTTTAATTTTGTAACTATTAAATAGTTTTTTTAAAATCAACATCTTGAATTGCATATCAGGAATTTGTCCTAAAACTATGTGAATTGTTAGGATAAGTTTTAAATAATTACTGTAGAGACCTTTTGACTTCATTCTTGCTCATTTTCATAAGAGAGCTTTTCATATTGTAACTGCCAGAGAAGCAAATTTAAAAATACACAGAATAAATTAGTTCTTTTGCATGTTGTGCTGGTTTTGGCTGGGGTAGAGTTAACTTTCTTCATAGTAGCTAGTATGGGGCTATGTTTTAGATTTGTGCTGGAAACAGTTGATAATACAGGGATGTTTTAGCTGTTGCTGAGCAGTTGCTTACAGAGAGTCAAGGGCTTTTCTGCTCCTTACACTGCCCCACCAGTGAGTAGGCTGTAGGTGCACAGAACCTTGTGAGGGGACACAGTCGGGACAGCTGACCCCAAGCAACCAAAGGGATATTTCATACTGTATGATGACAGCTTAACGTATAAACTGGGGGAAAATGAAGTAAGGCAGGAGTGTTCGGAGTGATGGCATTTTGTCTTTCCAAGTAACCACTAAGTGAGATGGAGCCCTGCTTTCTTGGAGATGGCTGAACACCTGCCTGCTGATGGGAAGCAGCGAATGAATTCCTTGTTTTGGTTTGCTTACGTGCACAACTTTTGCTCTACCTATTAAACTGTCTTTATCTTAACCCACAAGTTTTCCTTATTTTTACGATTCTTTTCCAGATGGGGAGAAGTGATCAAGTGGCTGCATGGTCCTAGTTGCCAGCTGAGGTTAAACCAAGACACATGTGGAGCCTCATGGAGATAAGCTTTACTGCTTTCAAGCTGAATGCATGATACTTGAAAGAGGTGGCAAGGTGTTACCACAGGTGAGTAAGGGCTAGAGAGCTGAAGTGGGGTAATAAGCAATCTCACCACATTTGGGTAGGGCACACTCGTGTTTGTGTGAGAGCAGCCTGATATCATAGGGTCTGTCCTGCATCTCAGGTGGCTAATGTGCAACTATAATTGTGCCTTCTATTTTCCTGCAGAACCCATATAACTAAGGGCACGCCCTCCTGCTTCTAGTGAAAAAATTCCCCTAGAATCTCATTGAAAATTTAACTTTAGGAACCAGCAAAGAAAAAAAAAATTGTAAAAGTAACTCTTTTAACGCATATACATAATAATTTTCTTTGAGTAAATGTTTATGTAGCAACTTGTCGTATTCATCAACTATTTGAAAATCTTCAAAACATGATGTAGAACAGAAAGCAGTGTTCTGTATTTTATTTCTTGGATTGTAGGAGCATGCAGCGTTGATCAAGGCTAAGGCTGCTTCAGCAAGTGTCATAAGCATGCAGAAACGCAATACTAATGCAACAGTCTGCAGACTTGGATCTTTTTGTATTAGGCAGAACTGTCATATGGAGATCACTGTGGCATTAGGATGCTCAGGTCATGCTCTGCAAAAACTTATGCGTGCTGAATAACTTCGTTCATGTGCACAATTCGATTAAGTCTATAAACCAATTCTGAGAATATTCTTATTGCAAAGAGCATGCTACCATTTAGAGATGCTGGAAAAACCAGTTCCTCTGGGAATCAGTTTAATTTTTTTATGTAAATTGCAATATTTCTTAAACTTACTTTCAGGTAAGATCAGCAGTGAAATGTGCAGCAGTAAGACAGAAAATGGTAGATGTGGTATTCACTAAAATGGGGTTTTATAAGGCCAAGTGCTGGGTCCTGCATTTCAGTCACAACAACCCCAAGCAATGCTACAGGCTTGGGGAAGAGTGGCTGGAGAGCTGCCCAGCAGAAAAGGACCTGGGGGTGTTGGTGGAAGCCAGCTTAAGAGGAGCCAGCAGTGTGCCCAGGTGGCCAAGAAGGCCAACAGCATCCTGGNCTGGGATTTTTTGGAGGGTTTTTTTGGGTGTATGGTTGGACTCAGTGATCTCAAAGGTCCTTTCCAACCACAAAGATTCTATGCTTAATGAGTTGTATGTTGAATAGTTTAGCTGGAAATGTTTATTTGTGGGGAGGGGCCAGAATAACCAATGGCAATGATGTTTTCTCCCCTTCTGCCCAGAAGTGGGATTAAATTGGAGATGGGTTCATTTTCCTGCTTTGAGGAGATTTTAACCCTAACTCAGATGTCCTTCACATAGCACATTGCCCCAGACAAGAAGTTAACAGCATCCTATTGCTCCCAGTATTTAAGTATTTCATACACAGTGGGGTGGTCCTACCAGAGAGACAGAAGTATGTGGCTGGCTGTGAAACCTGTGTGCTGGGGGAGAAGGCGGTGCAGCATAGGATGGTCATGGGAAATCCCAGTTCAGATCCTATCTTCGAATCGAGCACTGAGTGGGTTTGACCAGTTTTCAAAGCTAGAGTTTAAAAATATTCCTGGTGGTTCCTTCTCTGTCATGTGTGTTTACTGAGAATTTACCAGACCTCAGCCTTGGTCTCTGCTGAGGGTGCATTTCAGGTGAGTGTCCTAAGCACAAGGCAGTCAGACTGCAACATGGATGGCTGGCAGAGACTAAAATTAGAACTTTTTGCATTCCTTTCTTTTCTTCCTGTAACGAGCCCTGAAGCCTTGTTGTATTTTTGTCACTGCGTGGCTGAAAAAAACATGTTCTTCTATCACCTCTGTGCTTTTGAAGTCCCTCCTGCAGCCTGTGATGGCTATAAATCTCAGCCTGCTCCATTCTAATCACTTTAACTTCAAAGAAGGCAGATCAAGTTCAATCTTTTGAGATTATTTTCAATTCTCTTTTTATTCCAAGCTTTGCATTCCCTCTGTAAAACCCTTTCAGACTTTCTTGGATTGGCTAATCTGCATAGTACATATGTGCGGCATGTTGGAAAACCTGTCTGTATGTCTGAGAGAAGCTTACAGCTTCCCAGGAAGTACAGGGGACTTTGGGATCAATCCTTCGGAGAAGATGGCACCCTCAGAGCTAGCAAGAGGCATACTTGGTTTTTTTCAACCCCACACCCCTAGCCAAAACCACATGCACGCTCCAGAGCTATCACAACAATTGCAGGCATTTAAACCCCCAAGATTTAGGAAGTATTTCCCTTACATGCCGCTAACATTTATTTTGTCTTTAAATTTTGATTACATTAGGAAAAATGCAGTTCTCTTTGTTCTAATAATATACAATTAGCCTGCTAAAGGCTACAATTAAACCAGAGATTTTAGCTTAGCCCACATTTTAGGCAAAACCATCTTTACTTTTTAAAACACATTAGAACACGTTTGCTTAAATATTTATTGAGATAAGGCCTCAAACGTATGGACAGTCCAGGAATTTCCAGGGGAATTTATAATACACCTTAGCAGTAACTAAGGCTGAGTTCTAAGTATTTTGCCATGTGTGTAATCTTACTGCGGGCAACAGGAGTTTCCACGGTAAAGATTTGAGGTGGCCTTGTCAATATATAGAATGCCTTGGGGAGAAAAGTTAGCAGAAAATTGTTCAAAATAATTCACAGAGGATTTTCCTGTCTCCCAGTTGGAGCAGAATGAAAATTAATAAAACGACAAATGAAAATCAGTCAAAGGTTGTTCTTTCTTTACAGTTTCTTATCACTTGAATGCATGATGTGTAGTGACCCTAAATGCAGTATATCACCAAATGCAGGAAATAAAAGAGAGTCAGCATGACAGATACATGCCAAGTGTATATGTGATACTTGAGAGGTACTTGAGATACTCTTCATACTTAAGAGATGAAATAGAAATAAAATGAAACTAAGTTGGGGCACAGACTTGGAATTAAAATTAATTTTTATTAACTTAAAAGCTTAACCAAGTTGCCCGGCATTGGAAAGAATCCTGGGGCTCCTGTATTCAATTGCAGATTCCCTCTCATGATTTGAAATGGGGTTCAAAACGTAAAAACTTAGTAAATGCAGCTCCAGGGGGTCATCGTTGTTACCTGCAGTTAATCCTGTGGAGGTGGTTTAATTTTGCAGAAAGGTGGGCGGGGAAAAATTAAGCTTTAGAAGTTTGCTGGGCAGAGGTGCATTACACTGCAGGTATGCTTATATATAGCAGTTACTCTGTTACCAGGAGGATTGTAATGACTATGCGTGGCCATTAGGAAGGAAAATAAAGGCATGGTAGTTTTGCTTAGTTCAAATGTTTGGTGTATTTGTTGCAATTAGTTTTGTGTATAATGAAGCACAAAGCTGAGATGTAACAGTAGTAGAACCATGAAAATTTAAGTGATGAAGTTAGTTTGATGAAAATGATTTATGTAGACAATAAAACTATATCCTAATGTAGCAATTAAACTTAAGAAATGCTTAGAAAAAATGTATGCAATGTACATAAAACAAGATTTAAAAGACCTGTTTAAAAAGGTGATTCTCCAGAGTTTTTCCTGAGTTTATTGCTTAAGAAAATTACAGTTTTTTTCCATATGCAAGCATCTGGTTTTGTGTTTTATAATAGGAATTGCATTTCTCCCTCTTCATTTCCACCTAAGTATAAACTAATCCAGGATCTGTAATGCTGCAATAATAATTGATGAACCTAGAAAAAAAAAAAAGAAACATAGAAAAACTTGCAGTTAAGACATCATTGTGGTTGTAGTATGTAATGTGGAAAATAACTACAAAGGTAACATCAGGAGCTAGGGGTTTATTTTGAAAACTTGACCTTTTATTTTTCTGCTATCCCTGAGTCAGAACCCCAGTCCTAGTGAAGTAACTAAAGACTGTGTTGTTGCATATCAATCTAAAAGTCTGATTTAAGTTTTTTTTTAAGATGCTGACCAAATTATTTATCAAATGTGAGAATACTTCACAAAGTAGGCCATGAATAGTATGCTAACAGAAAATCTCTCCACAAATCAAAGCAGTCAGTCATAAGGCTAGTGGCAGGGAAAACAAATCAAGCGGGGAAAAGAGAAAATGTATATTTTAAAATGACAATGCTAAATGAGATAGCTAATTGATGTCTGCCTCATAGGCGTAGATCTATTATAGAGAGAATTGATGTCAGATTGCTCAAAGATGATGCTGTAAATGCAGTGTAACAGGTGATGAGATTTTTTGGGAGATCTTGGGGTAAGCCATGCAAGGATTCTGGAAACAAAAGCACTTAAGTTGTTTGTGATATGGGCAGCCAGTGGAATTGACTGAAAGTGGGAGCGGTACGGTGGCTTTCTCCTCAATTATGGGAACAAAAGGAGTGATGTTCACTCACAACCGCGGTACAGAAAGTGATCATTTCGTGATACCTTAGAGAAGAATTTAAAACAGGAGGTAAAGAGAATTCTGTAGCATCACTTGTGCTAATCGTAGGTGGGGAATATTGTTTATTTTGGTACCATTATCTATGAAGCTTCCTAAAGATGCTGAAAGCAGCAGACTTTGTTTGCCTTCTAGTAAGCAAAAATCCAGCTTACACATGCATGCTGGACTGCTAGATGCCTGCAAAGCTGGATGTCTTCCTGAAGATTTGATCATGGTGCTGGTGCTAGCAAATTTCTAAATAAGCTCATATGAAAAGAAAACAAAGGATTGAGTGTTATTCTAAAGTTACAGAAGGAGGCAATTTGTCAATAGCTTTAAGGGAAGATAAATGAATGGGAGTGGATTCACAGTATACTTTACTGAAGAGACTAAAGCTATTGCAGTATTAACAACAGAGGAACAAGCAAATGAACAAATGTAATTAGGACTGGTTTAAGATGAGTGTCGAGTGTAGAAAGGAAAGCATTGCTAAGGTTCAAAGTGTTGGTACCATTCTACTGTTTTCAGCACTGAAATACATGTTAAGAAATGAGGCAAATTCAAATATGATAGCTGTTTTTGCCAGATTTGGGTGGAGTTGTAAATTCCAAATAGATTCTTTTATGAACCACGAATTCTCATTTTTCTTTACTTCCTGCACCTGTGAACAGCCTCTGATATTATCTGATAACTCTCTGTTTTAATTATATTTCATGATATATTCTACATTTGAAAAGGTTATTAAGGAAACTTTTAAATAAATCACTGTGCATATCTTTACATTCAGTAGCCGCCTTCAGTTAGGTATTAATTGGCACAATATGAAACAGATCTGTTAAGGGCATTCGTGTGTTGAAGTTATATTGAGGGTTTTGCTGGGCTATGCAGGAAAGAAAGTTTTGTTTCTTCACTCAAATGTTTGCACGTTTCATGAACAATTTATCTGGCATGTATGTTTGTGGATATTATTGGATGATATTTTTTCAAGGGCAAGTTTTCAACATGAAAGTTTAAAAACTTTGGTTTGAGTGTGGCATTTGTCCGGACAGCTGGAACAGGCTTTGTGATCGATGTGCTGAGGCAAGGCCAAACAAACGGGCTCAGATTTTGAATATCACATAGTTTCTAGTGTTACAGGTAAGGAGAGGAGACTCTACAAAATGTGGTAATCTACTGCATGTTTCATACAGGGGAGCTGAACTCAGACCAGTTTATGGAAAGGATGAGGTTTGTGGCATGGACAAAAAGTGAGGCTTGAGAGTGCACGGCAGTCTCTGTAAGGGTGATAGAGGTTATCTTCCTTCTTTAAGATGCCATGGGTAAAATGTGATCGGTATTTTGGTATCTAAACTTTTTGTTTGGTAATGCAAAGTTGTCTCCTGCTGTAATCAGTAAGACATCGGCAATTCTAAGAAAACTGCCATCCCTGCCCTTTTTCTTTTCTTCCACTTTTTTCATCTTTCTCTCACCTCCCTTCCCTCCCCCTCCGAATTTCCTTTTTCGTACAGTGGGCTTCACGAAGAAACTGGCAATGCAGAATTAGTATTTTGAGGTGATGGAAAATTCAAGAACATAACATAGTAACCAGTTTCATCATATTTGGTGAGCTATCTCTGCAGAGGAATTCCTTTGACAAACCCTACTAAAGATAGAAATTGAAGCAAAAGTAGTTAACACCTGGACATCAGTATCCCTGAAATTTTGGAGGCATGTAGTTAGATTTATTATCTTTCTGATGCTTTTGTTCCTTCTCTAGCTTTTGCATTTTTAAAGAAAATATTTCAATACCATTTATTCATAAGTCATTGGAAGTTCCATTTTTTTCCTCACTTTTTTAAAAAATAAAGATTTTTAGGATTACGATATTGTGGACGAATGATATCTATAACCAGTAGAAATGCTTCAAAGCAGGTTGAAAGCAGGATGCTAGGCTTTCTGAAATATTCCCTCGTTGAATATGAGATATGGGAGCATCCAACCTGTTTTAACAATGAAATCTCTTTTCTTTTTTTTTTTTTCTTGTGTAAAAATAGATCAGAGTGCAATGACCCCAGAGGGAGAGAAAGAATGAAAAAGATGTGCGTTTCTCTAAAACTCCTGACTATATTGTTACAATCTGTGTCAAAGGATGACAAATCCGAATTGCACTGCTTCCTGTACTCTTTGAATTAGAGCTTGGTGTGTGCTACACTGTTTTGACCTCTTCGAAATTTTGTAATTTAATTAGCAGATTTCTTTTTCCCTATCCAGCCCATTTTGAAGGGGAAAAAAAAGAGTAGACATAGACCACTGTGATAACCCTTTATTCTTTCCTCAGTCTAATTGCATATTTTGAATGCAATTTGTGTGAAAGCATTCTTGTATGAATTTAAATCAGAAGGATATAAACCCAAGAAGCAGTATTAACCAATGGAGATTAAAGATTACCTGAACTGGCTAGAAAAAATTTAGTGCCCAGTCACTAATTTATAGGCTTGGTGCTTGCCAAGGTATTTGCCCAGCTGCACCTGCCTTATCAACGTGTTCAAATGTGAATGAGCACAAAAAGTTGGCAGAGGAATAGGGAATTTTTCACCTCAAGGTCAGAAACAAGGCAGGCTGGGGATGATTTAATGCTGTTTTGGTCTGATAGTTCGGCGTGAATGTGTCTCTGTATTGCCATCAGTTGACATGTGTCTACATTCGAAGAAACGCTCTTTTCTAACTGACATCTCTTGTACAGCAACACCAGGTAGGAGGCATCTACCTTAGCTGGCCAGAAGTTCGGTGTCCTGGCTAAGCTAGTTGTCTAGGCTTCCTGTCAGCTGTGGTGAGAGGGATTTTCAGAGTGATTCATCCTGTTCTAAGATACGTGTCTAAAATAGATGGGATGACTCATCCTCTGGAAGTACCTGCCACTCCACTGACGACAGAGGGAGACCTAGATGACTAACTTACCCTAGATAGCTAAATTCTGGACTGGTAAGGAATATGAGAGAGAGCTCAGCACCAGTGTCTCTTTCTTTTAATGAAAAGAGGCTCAAGCACGCAGTCATTATGAAAAAGTCTGTAAGACCATTGGTCATGCAGTATATGATAAAAAAGAGGTGGACCGGCTTTGCTGTCCTGCTGTATCTTTCATAAATATGTTGATTTTTTTTTTTTTTTTTTTTTTAATTAATTTTTTTCNATCTATATCAAGGTAAGGAAAAAAGGATATTTCTTCACCTTAAAAATCCCACTGGAAAGGGATAATTGTTATTTACATTACACAGAAGTATGAAGCAATGGGCATGATGTTTATTCTGCATCAGTTTCCATTATTGAAATCGCTTTATATTTGTGCCAGTGGAACTGGATGTAAAATCCATTACACTTGGTGTTTATATACTAAAAGGTTGTCAGCATGTATCTGCTTAAGTACAGGACGGAGTTTGAAGATCTGGAGTCTGGAGGGGAATGTACATGACACTAGCTTCACTATCCATTAGTTACTGCTTCAGGTGCACATTTTGCAGAACTTAGAAAAGTTAAGCTTGAAACTCATTGATACTTAATTAAAATCCATCACTTGGCCAATTTGAAAATTATGAAGTCTCGGTGAATATTGAGAAAATATTCACAACATCTGATTTTAGATACTGCCCTAAGTTTCTAAACAAGGAGTCTGGGCAGGCAGCTTCTGAAACCAGCGGAGGAGAGTTTAGCACTTCCAAGGAACAGTTCAGAGCAACTAAGGGAAGCAGGATGGTGGTGCTCTGGTTGTCCCCCAGAGGACTTACACTGCTGCCCAGACGGAATCTTCTGAAATAACTTCTGAGATGCTTCTCCCTCTGTGTTTACTGTGGAGGAACCAAACACATTTTTGTAGGCTGTTGAAGTGGGCAACATGAATACTTCCCTTATTGTTTCCTATCGTAATTTTTAGGTCAGTAATACATTGTTAACTCAGAGCGGAATATTTTTCTGCATAGATCTAGACTATATTTCTGAATGTCAGGCTTAGCTTGCATTAAAGGTGGCTGCTGCATGGTTAATGTGTGTAGCATGCTCAGTAATGTGAATGTAGTAGTATGTAATGTAATGTGGTAGTAGTATGTATGTCATGTGAAGTATGTAGTATGCTCAGTTTTAAACTCTTTTTCTCTTGTAACTTAATTCACTGAGCGCCCCCCACATGCCCAGGATAGTCAGCAAAATCCATTTGGTTTTCTCAGAAAGTTTGCCTTCATTTTGTGTGCTTCCTGGTTAAATCATAAACAATTCTAATCTCTCTGGTGTCTGCAGGGTCTTTAGTACCGAGCTGCTGGCTGGCACAGACGCTGTAAGGCCCTCTTCATTTACCAGTGCATTGGGAGCGTTAGAATGCAATGCGTTGGGTCAAAGAGCCTGATAAATTTTTATATTCATCTGTTGGTCAACAGATGCTTTACCTCAACCCCTACACTCCTACTATAGCTTTGAAGGTACAATAACTGGTTATATATTGCTTTATGCAGACTTTACAGACCTTAGAAATTCAGGGAGTTGAACCGATTTTCTACAGTTTGAAAAACCATCTAAGAGTTTAGGAACATATTGACATGGTAAGTTGAGATCTGTGGATTTTCCTTTCCCTTAATGTGGAAGTCCAAGTCTATAGGTAAAGCACAAAATCAGGGGAGGGTGAAGAGAAGTCACAGAACAAAGACCAGCGTTCATCCATCTTCATTGCATACAGAGAGAAACCAGCACAATATAGGATATTACGTTATCGCCTGGGGGAGGAGGAGTTTCCAGGCTTTCAGGGAGAAAAGGAGGCATGTTACAAAGGACAAATGATAACTATAAGTGTTGTACATTGGGCCTTGTCTTACAGTGAAGGAGTTTAGATGACGAAATTACTTTAATACGATAACCATAAGAAACAGTGAATGCGCTCACCAAAGTCCATAAACAACCTTGAATCTGTTGGACAAGTTCAAATTCTACTCTTTGGTTTAAATTCTTCTTTTAAAGACAAAGGAAGGTTAAATTGCAAAGGACACAAGGGTGTATCCAGGGGAACAAGAACATCATTTATAGTCGCCAGAGTTGTTTGATGAGGCTCACTTGCTAGATACCTGATAACAAGGGAGACCAATCTGTCACTGTATGGTTCCATAAAGAAGATTTGTCTGTAACAGGGAGCATTAAACAGGGTAATGGAAATTACTAGAGCAGCTACTGAATTAATTTTCCCTGTAAACATACTCTTATTTAAAGATAACAACTGGCTGGACAGAATAGCAAGTTTTGTATCTGAGTGCATCTGTTAAAAAAGGACTGTGAGAAGTTTGTGGGGTTTGAATATAAACCTGGCTGTGCCATCAGCTATCTCCCTTACCTAAGGCAAAGCTTTAAGTGATGCATAATACAGGTGGGACTCCATTGTGGACTGCTGAAATCATTACCTCATACAAACTGCTGTTATTTAATAGAGCAATGTAATTGTTCCTCTAGAGGGTGATGAATGTGATTCGGTATATTTGATCTTTTTTTTGTGACAGAAGAATACTGCTGTTGCTAGCTCAGAAGACTTTTTGGCAAATCAAAAGGAGACTGCTAGTTTGGAGCATTTCTCTGTCGGTTTGAAATCCCCAAGCTGTAGCTTTGAGCTTGGCAGTGAGTGCTCTGCAGTAGTACCAAGAGAGCTGAAATAATCAACAATAGAAACCTTTTATCTCATGTCTGAAATCCATAGATAGAAAGAGAATGTATATATAAATATTTCTCTTTAATATTTCACATCGTGCTTCCACTTAAGAAGTTTAAAGTTCTTCCACCACGAGTGGACATAAGCCAAACCAAGCCACAGGATTAATCATAAATAATTTACATGAAATCCCTCTACTAAGATATCCTGCAATTTCATAAAGAATGAACACATGTTCTGAGAATACATAAAGATTGCTAAAATTAGCTTGCTTTAACACGCCTGGGAACAACACATGAAGCTGCTGTTGCAGTTTTTCTGACATAGCTGATCATGTTGCTCGCTGTTCACAACAATTAAATACTCTTTTTCTGGGTTAGGTTGTTTTTTTCTTAGAACTGCTTCCAGATAAAGAAAAAAGATCCACTAAAAATTCTGAACAATGTTGACTGGTAAAGGCTGTAGAGCAACTATTGCTGCAATAAACAGGATTAGTTTTGGATTACTTTCTCTACAAAGACTCTGCAGCAGTGCCTTACTCCTCCTTGCTGAGAAACGTCAAGCCTTTCAGGTCTCCATGGTTATCTCACAGAATGAAAAGTAAAAGCATTCTGGGATGATTACATAAAAACTTGTAAAGGGTAAGTGCAAACTAAAAATCAGTGTTTAAGGACTAAACACTGCACTTTCAGCTGGCCGAGTCTGTGTATGTTTATGGTTGGAGAGATGAATAGGAGCATGGGGTGGACCTTGGTTTGGGGAAGATGCAGACCAGGCCTCAGTGATTTATCAGTGTATCTTTTGAACATGTACCTACCAACTTGATTAAAGCAACAAGAACTGATGATTAGCTGGATTGTATTTGGAAACTACACCAGTGGTTTAATTATGAAATGTAAACATCAATAAAGTACAAAATATTCAATATTCCTAAAACACCTGTACAAAAGAGGTTTAAGAATACAGTTAAGGGTAGGTTTGCATATGGCTGTGCATACCATTAAAGCTGGGGAAGTGTGGATTTCTGCCATGTTCTGTAAATGTTAGATACATAAATTAGAATTGCTTAGGGATAGTGTTGCTTACACGAATCGCTTCTCCACTGCTTTTCATTTATGAATAAATGTGCTTGGTGTGACTGCTCTTGTCTCACAGTCATCTCAAATGGCAGAAAATATCCTGTGTGCAATGGCTTGCATATATATAATATCCATAAGCTATGTTTCTCAATATTGATTACAGGTATTTTATGTTTACAGACAATTCAAAGCTGGGAGGACTGAAATACATCTAAGAGAGGTTTAATATTGACGTGGAGAGATAGTCTGAGAAAATTAGGATGCAGTTCAGGGGCAAACTCAAAGTACTGCTCTGTTTAGATGGTATTTCTTATCTAAAACGCAGTATGAGGGATGGATACTGGTACTTAGGTTAAACGTGAGTCAGCAGTGTTGTGTTACTATAAAAAAGTAAAAATGCTGGGGAGACATGACAAATATCAAATATTTAAATTACTTGAAAGTAGAAAGAGAATAACCTGTCTTGTGGGCTAATGGGAGTAGGAAAATATAAAATGGGCTTAAATCATAGGAAAATTTCAGGGTAAATACTCTTGTTACATTATTTTTGCTAGGCATATTGAAAGCACTGGGACCGTGGAGGCTTCTCTGCCTGCTTGTTTATGAGCTGGTCAGACAAATATCTGTCAAATGTAATGGATACTGCCTTGGGACTAGATACATCTTTCGGTTCCTACCAGCTCTGGACTCTATTATTCAATATGGTAATAAAACTTCCCAAGTAGTTTCATGCAAATATGCATAAAGATACAATTCAAAGGGAATATAAAGCCTTCAACACTAAGCACTGCCTGAAATGTGCAATTTTCTTCCAACATAAAATCTCTTTCTGTTTCCAGTGGAGTAAATAGTCAAGCTTCTAGTTTAGTTTTGATTCATATTATCATCTCTATGTCACTCCTTCTTCACGTATCTCATCCAGCCCACAGAGCACTGTATCAGAATAATACCCTTGCCATCTTCCTCCTCCTCGGTGGGCTGGGGCAACACAGAAGAAGAAATAGAAACCTCTATAGACGGCAAACTCAATTCAAGTTGGCGGTATGATGCTGCTGTTGAAAAGGCAGAGCTTATTCTGCAGTGTATTAAATAAACATCATATGCAGTGTAGAGACGGGGAGTGAGGAACTCTCCCTCTCATTTAGGTGTCTAACTCACACTACAGCTATATGTGTTTAGGGAAGAGTATTTACTGTTTAATTAGATGTATGTGTATATATCTGTGTATATAAAGAAGACTCTTTAGGGAAGCGCATGAACTCTTCCAGTCTACAAAAGGCTGTTACAAAGGCAGGAACTGTCACTGGAGCAAGAAGATAGCAATTCAATTTTTTATCAAAACCTATATATGAGAAGGGCTTTTGTCTCAAGTGAGACAAGCTCTATTATGTTGCTGCTTCTTTAACACTTCTGTGGGAAAATTTTAGAAATAGGCTACCCAAATATCTTTCAGGGCTGGTCTTGTATGCTGAATTTTGTTCTCAACAGGTCCATCCCCATTTTGGGAAATTTCCAAACCTAAATTTCTGTAATTTCTATAACTTAATAGGGTTTGCTTTTGGTATTTGTAAACAACTTTTCCCCCTGCCCCGTTTTCATTCTGTCATTGTATCCAGAATATCTAAGGCAGTGGAAGACAAGCCTCCAAAAGGTCAGCGCTAGCATTGCTATGTACTGCTCTTGTACTTGATCGCTATCGGAAAGCACAGCGGATTACCCCACAGGCAGCTTTTGTGGAAGAGTTTTCCTGACAGAACGCTATATGCTGGTATGATTAGTTCTAGTTGGACACATACAGTGTTTTCTTCACTTGGGACTTGGTGAAAGGTGGTTGCCCCTACTACACGCAAACCGTGAGGTTTCATAAGGCAGTTCATACTTCGCATTCTTTCATTTATGGCCCCAGCATGCCTGTGATTAGACTGCAAAATGAGCGTATGCGTAAAATATGTAGTTATACACTAGTTCACTGATCCAAAATACTTTTACCAATCCACAGTCTAAATGAAAAAGGACCTGAGGGACAATTTAAAGAGGGATTGTTTAAGGAAGATAAAATGTGTTTTATTTTATATTGCTGAATCTTACTGATAATAATGCTATTTGCTAAGACAAAAGACACTGAGCAATGCCTATTTTGTGTTACACACCTACATAAATACAGGGGTGTCACAATGTAGAAGATGTCTCCAAAGAAAAAGGGCTGGAACTGATCACATGTGATGGCTCTCAAAAGTAATGTAGTTTTCAGATGCCTCACACCACTAACACTACCTTAATCCACTGGATAAAGATCTTTCCAGACTGAAATGACTCATGATTTTGCACAGCTATTTAGTGCATTCAAAGGACTTTTGAGAGCATTGGAAACCACTGCAGAAAGGAAGTTTTATGTCATTTGCATTGTATAGATTGGAGAGCAGGTTCTGAGCCTTGCTTTTTGTGTGTGTGGTTTCCTAATAAATAAGGTATATTTCCGAAGACCCACCATTTCTTTTTTTTAAGTTCATTTTTCCAGCATGTGTTATATAGGATATGAAACGGGTTGACCGCAAATTTGCAGCCTTTATTAAGGAAGGACTTTGTATTGCAAACTGTTACATTTTAAGTGACCCCTGTCTATTTTAAGCAGCGTAGGGATTGTTTCTGTTTGCACAGCAGTATCCTAAGTAACTCTCTTGTATGAGGAATAAATATTTGAATTAAAGGCTGAAGTATATGCAGTCAGTAATGTCTGTGAAACAGTATTGGAAACCTGCCATTAGTAAGAAGTTTTCAAATTTGAGAAATTTAATTGCTTTTCTCAATTTCCTGTGAGATAAAAAGAAAAATCTAAGAGATTTTTCTCATTATGTGTAAGTGACAGCAGACTCATCTTTTAAAATAATCATCAATTTCCTCATTAAAAGTTCTTACCTGGATTCTTATAGAATTCTTCTAAAATATCATTTATCTTCTACTGAACAGTAGATTCCTTGAAATAATTACATTCTGCTGGAACATATTTGCATCTTTCTTACCTAATCTATCAAGAAACATCTTTCCATTCTTCTTCTCACTCTCAATTTCATCTGGGTTTTAATTTCAGAATTAAAAAAAATATAAATCACTCTTCTTGTTATCTTTAGGTAGCTATTGTCTGGTATCTGAAGATACAACAAAATATTTGCAGATCAATTTCTAAATCTGGTTTCTGAAGTTTATTCCTTTTTATTTTATGATCCATCAATGGCTTTGACTCTGCATAGCTTTATTAACCTCTATTCAAGATGCTTTCCAAAGGCAAATGGTTTTCTCTGTGTCCTTCTCTTAACTCTCTTTTTCTGTTCTCTGCCTCCTGTCTACTACTTCAGAAACTTTTGAATGTAGTGCCCCATGTCAGTCACTTTTGAGAAAGGAGAAAACTTTGAGGTAACTTTCTACAAGTTTCATGAATGAAGATGCTTAAGGAGAGGAGGTGCCTTGAGTGACTATGAAGGAAAGGCTGTGTATTAGAGGCTTTAATCAGAGAAGCCGTATGAGAGCTGAAACCTGAGAGATGTAACTGTAGAATACAGATGTGGGTTCTTCATGTCTGAAACCCATGGGTTCTTCATGGGTCCCGTCAAATTTGATGGCATGGTTATTTGTTTCAATGGAATTATTCAACCGCTTGAAAGTCAAAACTCCAAATGATATACAAATGAGAACAGTGTAAAATAGCATGAAACTATGGAAAAGTCTCTAACAAAGATTGTAATACGACTTTTAAGTCCTCTATCATTTATGTATTGTATTGAACTAATTGTACTAATACTAAAAGGACAGTAGAACTAAATAGAGATAATGCCATCAGTGGCTTACAGAGGTGGAAATTTAATGGAAATGTGAAGTGCTGAGTCATAATTGAAATTTGCGGTGATGGAGTATGGGATCCTATCATTCTCTCAAATTTTAAGTGGATCTGGTGAGTTTTGAAAGAGATATTACAATATTCTCATTAATTCATTTAATAAGAAAAAATATGTCAGTTCTTCTAAATGTATTCACTTGCAGAGTCCTTTTAAATGCCAGGTTTTAGGAGTTCCTTACCCATAGCCTGGAGCCAAAAAATTTCATGTAAGCATTTTTGCCCTTGGTTTATGAGGGTGAAGGTATTGATCCAAGAAAGAAACCCTTGTGACATACAGCTAAATTCAGTGAAAGTTGTTGCAGAGACCTGGAAATTACCAGATGTATAGGAGGTAACAACACAGAGCAACAGAACAGTTCCGTTGGGTTGATGCTATATCTGGACATGATACACTGTGTTTAGGTCTTAGGTCAGTGTCCTGAAGGTCTTGACAGTTTAGAGAGTACAAAACAAATGCAATAAAAATGGCATGGAAGTGGAAGAGAGAAAGTGGAAGACTGAACTTGTACTGCGTGGCTACATGACAGCCAAAACTACAAAGGCGTGATAACAATTTATAAATACAAATGGTGTACAGAAAGAGAGGAGAATTATGTAGTTCGATTGAAAGCATATAGAATTGAGAATGAAGAAAAATTAAATTGATCAGTTTTAAGACTCAGTTCCTGTGGTGTTAAATTTCCTCCCTGCAACTGTCCCTCTCAAGGGAAGAGGAGGAAGCTTCCTTTTATGGAAAAACACCAGTATATGGCCATTAGTGAATAATCCTATTCAGATATGAGGTGTAATTCAACAAATTCCTAGTTTAAAAACATACAACGCTGAAGGAACTAATGTGACCATATTGTTTGACCTACTCCCCTTTGACGGGACATTCTTGAAGCAATTCCCGATTGCTTTAGGTTTCCTTTTCCGTTACATATGGTTGGTGTCCAGGTCATTATGCAGTTTCTTTTTTTCCAGTTCTTCACCTGAAATATTCTTTAAGCAGTGAACCAGAGCTGGAAGATAGACAGTTTGAGAGCATGGATGTGAGCCCTGTACTTGTGAGGGAGGAAAGGGAGGGGGAGCAGGAGAATTTGGAAAATGATGTGTTCAGCGTATCTTTTCTTTCTGCTTGTTTGCTTTCTCTGTACTGTTTGTTTTGCTGCTGAACACATCATAGAGGAAAAAATCTATATGTATTTGTATCTTAGGGCAAGTGGAAGATGGGTGTTCTCTCACTACTAGAGAGAAAGAGTTTAAAAGAATTCCATACATCTTGATGCGTACATTTTCAGAATGAAAAATGAAAATTAAGGAAAGACGCTCTAATTTCCGTGTAGTCAAAGAAGGAATTTAATGAGAATTCTCTGTTGGTAAATGCTTAACGCAATAATTCAAACAAGTGAATTCCATAATAGAATTATGTTCAATGAGCTTTCTGTCCCCGTGGTCCTGAGGCACCCAGCTAATGCTAGCAAGTGGTGAGGATGGAGCACTGGAAGGTAAACTGCCTCCTTCTGGTCAGCCTGTTTCTGGTACACATTTCAAGAATACATGATTCTCACAGTTTGGCAAATATGAAATGCAGGACTGTCCCTTCTGTAGGATTTTTAGACCATTGCTTAGTACGGAAGAGAGATGTGTTCGTTGTCAAGAATACTCCCACCACTCCCCTACCCTCTCTGTTGGCCTCATCCCACAGAGCTGGCCATGGCAGCAGTGGAATGAGAAGCAAATGCAGAACAGAACCCCCTGTGATGTCAAACTCAGTTTTCTTCTACAATGTGATTTTTATTTTTTTTTTGTGAAGTGTGAACTCACAATTGGATTAGTTTGTTGTTTTTTGCACAAATATGTTCTCTCCATTGCAATTGTAATTCCTTTTCGTGTCTCAGTATACCTAATCTGCAGCTGCATTTGCCTAGACCTAGCTGCATAATTTCACTGTATTTATGATGCATACATTTTCTTGAAAGCCTGCATCTTTCCCTCCTTTGAAGAGGCCCCTGAAGAGGAACACCGCTGTAGGACCTATGAAAAATTACCCAAGCAAGAATAGCTAAGTTGTGCAACAATAGATGCACCTTTTTAAAAACCTATTAAGCTGTTCACAAACTGTCCACTTTATGTACATATATCTTTTTAGTCATTTTTGCCCCGTGTCAATTTACTGTTCAGACGCACCTGTGGTTCCTGTTCCAAACTAGGCTCCATCATTGAATTTTACATGCATGAAGATGCAGACCCCTGCAGTAATGCTTACGCATAGACTGTTGTGAATGCCAAAGCCTGACTGAGAGGCTCTCTCAAGTCCCAGGAGAAATTTGCAAAACAAAGATTTCAGGATTGAAAATGGAGATAATAAATTATTTGAAGCAAAGGCTCCAAGTGCCATTTGTTTGTGCGGCATCCAGCACGTTATCACCTTGATTATGCCCAGAGCTCTTGACTCCTCGTATTGTACATGACAACATCGGGTTGTATTATTTTATTTATAAACTATATAATTTTTCCCTTTTTCCCTTTCTTGCCGTGATGATTTTTTATCTTTCCTCAACCTAGCTAAAGATTTTCCCCTTTTATGAATACTTGTCTTCCTATCTATCATATATTAATTTGGAAGAGAAAAAAATATTGAAGAGTTAAATAAACAATAGGCCCTAGTTTTAAACCAACAAAGCCATAATACTTAGTATTCCAGGGTCGAACCCAACAATTCATCCTCTGTGGCTCCCAGGACTTAAACCAGCTCCAGAATAAATGGGCACCATCCCAAATACTGAGGCTGACTTGTTATCTCTATATGTACTCTTCAGATAACAGACATTAAATAATTCACTATACAAAGTCTTATTTCAATTAAAATGGTAAAACTGATAAAGAAGTTTTCTTTACTTTTGGGAACAGATCTCTGGCTTGTAATTGCATTAATTACAAATACACACAGTTGAAAAGTTATTCAAATGCAAATTTTCTTAATGAGAAGAAAGCAACTGGGAGTATAATTTTTAGTTGTTGCAGTTAATGAAAGTATTTGATTTTGTTTTAATTGCACTTTTAATAAAATAAAGTGCTCTCACAGTGATGAGATTTCACTAATACAGCATCATCTAACAGCAGTGCTAGAACTTCCAGAGGCTGCTGATGGTGGATAGATCAGCCGGCGCTGGGCCCTCAGTGGAGACAAGTGAAGCAAACAGCACTTGCTCCTGGGCAGAGCTGTACGTGGTGAGGTGCTGATCTCTGGCTAACAGCAGCGTACTAAAGGACATCACCACAGTAAAACACTGGGCAGACAATTTATGCCTTAAAAATACAACGGGAGGGGTAAATAGAGGGCCTCGCTGTTTTCATAACTTTGAATCACGGAGGAGGGAGTTGGGAGAGCCATTTGGAGAATGTCTGGTCCAGTGTGTCTCCACTATTTTCAGTGGAAGAATCATTATGAAAATAGCCATACACAAACCTCTGTAAGTGTGCCCAAGTTTTAGTTAAAAACCAAATAAGAATGAAGTTTAAGTTGGAAAAAACTATTTACCTCATTTTGTTTGCTTGCTTGTTTTGAAATATATTTGCGCGCTCCAAGAAAGTCAGTTCAGAGAAAGTGGTGGGCTTTCTTATGAGCAGCTGGTTTTTACAGATCACGAGTTGAAGAATACTGACCTAGTCCACCCCTCTGTGCATGAGGCAGGATCAGCTACACCTAAGTCATTCTCTACAGAAGTTTATTCTACCTCATCTTTAGAAGCCTTTGGTGATGGTGGCTTTCCAGGCCTGGACTGAAGCTCAGTGCACTCCCATTCTCAGTGAAGTTATTGTGATGCAAGAAGCAAGGAAAAGGAATGCCGTCTAAAATTCTTTCCGACTTTATGGAAAAAAATCTACATCTTGTATGCTATGTTAACTGAAGCTAGGGACTTTTAATTTTTTTTTCTTGTAAGAATGTTGGTTTGAGGGTTTTTTAACCTTCAAGTAGCTGATATTACAAAAGTGCTTGGACTTCCCTAAAGATTCCCTAATATTCTGTTGAACACTAGTAAGGAATTGCAGTAACTTCTTATCAAAAGGATTGATGCCAAAATGGATTTCCCCCCTTCCCCACTCTTCCTTCCCTTAATTTTCTTTTTAATGTAAATTATTATTAAAAATAACCAAATATGTAAATGTCAGTGGATTACTCTTATACCTTTCAATCTTGCATGTGAGATGGTAGCTCTGAGGGAGAGCAGTCACCTGGAAAAACGGGAAGCAACAGCCTGGTGTCTTAGAAACAGCATCCTGCCCCTCACCACCCTTCAGTACGGGAGGAAAAAAGGGTGGCTTGTGTTTGGCAAATCCCATCACTGGATGCACCTCCTGGTACCCACAAGGAGCTGTATGTTACAGCTCTTCCTTCACCTATGCATTCAGTATGCCAAGCTTTCAAACTTTTTTGCAATTTAAAACAAGAATGAGTTCCAGAAAGGCTTGGTTTATTTGCAGACAATTTAGGAACAGTGAAAAGGTAAAATGAATCAAATAAATAGAAGTGTTTTCATTTAACTCTAATTATAATTAACATAGTTGAAGGTGTGATAAAAGATTCCCATAATAAATCTCAGCTGCTTGCGTCATATATAATGAAGAAATCTAGTTATTTTTAGCATTTTATCAGAATATAATTTGGTATAGAGTGTTAATTTTATTACTTTTTTTCAAGGAAGCAAGTATTTCAGAGGTACATACATGGCAAATTAATTTTTCATAGATATTATGCATAAATGAAATTTAGAGAAAAAATATGCATATCTTAAATTGAATAGATTCACCATAGAGTCCTGTTAAGCTTTCACCTGCTGTTAATTTTCTTCTGAGAGGAAAACACTACCAAGCAACAGAAACAGATGTCTAAGCAATTCTTCTCAGAGTGGAAAAGAGGGTTTTAAGATTAAAACTTCGAACAGATTTTGAACCCAAGCAACAACCCATGGAGCCCATGGAGATCTCTCAAATAAATTTAACAGAATCCAATATATAAGGCCACTCACAGGACAGTCTCCATGTTTTAAAAAGGAAAGATAAGGGTTACAGGAGTGAAGTAAAGGGTGAGGCAAGAGCAGGAAGGAAAGAATATGATCCTGGGGGACATGGTTTAGTGGTAACCAGTTCAGTTCAGAGAGAAAAGAGAAAGAAAGGGTAGAGCAGCAAGAGGGATAGGATACAGTAGGTGTGGGATCTTTCCCAGTTTTCCATTTTCTTCCCTTGTGTGTGAATGAGGGATATCTCCTAGTCAGCTCTAAGCATTTCACCTTTCTCCCACAGAAGCTCATGAAAGGCGCTATCTGTGACCTCCTCCACCCACCCTGGGGGGCACAGCCAATGTTGTTGTTTTCGGGTTGTTTCTGCTCCAGGAGTACCAACACTCATTTGATAGCATTTGGACGAATGACCCAGACAACCTTTTCATGTGCAAAGGATAGCTGATTTAAGTGTTCTAAAATCTGTGTGTTTACTCAATTGGGAGCGCATTGTAGTGATGGAGATCTAGAGATATGCTTTGGGGAATCTGTGACCTGGGATCCTCCAGAGGTGCCCTTCAGAGGAAGCAAGAGCAAGGTTTTCTTAAAATGTCAGATTCCATTAACGTTTTCTGCTTCTTAAATACTATTGCTGTAATGGGATGAAAAAAAGGAACAGGTTTCTGGATAGCCAGGATGGTGGGAGTAACTTGTACGCTGCGAAATGGGGAAGGAGATAATGACAGAGGGAGACATCAGTTTTCTTCTAAATGCTTACTATTACTGTAACCACCATGTCATGAAAGGTCATTGGCATCCTGGGCTATAGAGCCAAGTTTCTTTTCTCTTGTTCAAATACAGTATTTCAGACACAAGCGTAATCTCCATTGTGCTATAATAAAGCAGAAGCTTAGAGATGGGAACTGGGCATTGCTAGCACCTCTGCAACTAGTGGAGTAAAGAGTGATGTGAGATCCCTAAAGCCACTCACTGGCCGTGGGGGGACCCTTGTGACCGTGCTCTGTGAGCAGACCCTTTCCTTCTCTGTCCAATATTGACGGTGGTGTTTCCCCCTCCAGGAGGTGCCAAGGAAAAACATTGGTTTTGCATACCTGAATTGCATCACTACAGTCACATCTTAAATGGATGTCTGCAACTGTTTAAAAGTCCACTCGCATGTACAAAACCAAATGTAAAAGCATTCTCTTCCAGAAAGAAAGTAATTCATTGCTGAAAAACTCTGCTAAGGCAGGAAACGCATCCCAGGCATATCTTGTGACCTTTCAGAGTGGCAGAGTCAACAAATATTACGCTTCTAGAAAACCATGAAATGAAGAGTTATTTTAAGTTCTCAAATAACCTTAATTCTACCTTATTTGAACAATGACCCAATAAACACACAACTTTTCACTTTCTGTCTCAAAACCTGTACTGAAAGGGAAACTGCTTATGTTTTCTCTGCTCTCAGACTTGCCCTAGTCCAAAAAGTACACCCTATCTGCTGAATTTACAGCTCTCTCACCTCTCTCTTCCCTCCCCTTTATCCTGATGCAAACGTGCAATGTAACACTATTTTTTTTACCATTTTTCCATTGGTCTCTACACAAACTGTAGACAGTAGATAGACATGTAGATGTAGCGCTGAGGGACATGGTTTAGTGGTAACCTGGCAGTGCTAGGTTGACGGTTGTACTAGATGATCTTAAAGGTCTCTTCCAACCAAAAAGATTCTATGGTTCTATGGTCCATGGCACCAGCAAGATGGCTCAGTACAGCTGAGCAACCTCCTCCAGCCCACCATCTACTGCTGTGACCTTCTGTGCAAGGGTGAGTGAGGAAAACAGCCATTCCTGGACACATATGAAGGCCTGGAGTCTTGGCAGCATCTTGGTCATCTCCATATGCCCATGCACGGATTCTGGCAGTCTGCTGACGTGCTTACCGGGGAGGAGGGCACTGCTCTCCTGTGACTGTGGGGAGAAGAGTTCTGTAGTTCTGGTTGTGACCTACACAGAGTATAATTTGAGCCAAAGAGTTGTATAAAGAGGGCCATGCTGACACACGCCATCGCTGAGGGGTATCTAATATGGTCTTACATTGGGATGGTGGGGATTCCACCACCTCCCTGGCTAACCTCTTTTAAGGTTTATAATTAGAAGGCAAGCTGTTGATAAGCATTCCCTTAAGCATGATTGAAAAATCATGCTGACTGAAAAGTAATTGTATAGTATTTTCATCTTTTCAATAGAAAGGAGTCATCTTGCCTAAGGGTAAATATCTGAAAGTTGGTTGTCGATGTCGAGACTCATCAACCTAGATTCCCTTTATAGCCAGCTGAAAGAATCAGGCACCTCCAGGGTGTGATTCATCTGTCTGTCTTAGAAGAGATGTTAAGCAGAGAAGGATTGCTGCAAAAATGATTAGAGTTGTACCGGAAATGGTATTCATATTCTGTGGGAAATGGATTTAAAAAACTTGTTTTCTTCCATACTAGAATGAAGAAAAAACTTTCAGAATTTCAGGAAAATGACAAATTAAAAAATTTACTCTTGCTCAGTAAAATGGTTTTTTTTTTTTTCTGATGTTTTCTTCCTATTTGATGGTTTTTAATTTATAATGGAAAAAATTACATTTGGAGATGAAGTTTTAATAAGAAGACCTGAAACATCATGAAGTCAAACTGGAATATTCTAATTTCACTGAGATACTTCAACTTGGATTAGTTTTGTCTCATGAAAGGTCACCAAAATTGGCCCATTTCTACAGAAAGTTTTGATTTCTATGTAATGGCATTTTTATAGAAAAATGTGGTAACAGAATTTTTTCAACCAGCTGTAGCAGCTATGTATGAGTGGACACACTCATAAAATCGACTTTTTTTTAATCTCAATATCCTCTTTATAAAAACATTCTGCTTTCAATTAACAACGTTATTTTATCTTTCTTTAGGCCAACAAGTACTTAGCAAGGGCTAACCGTGGTGCTTCAAAAGGGCTAACTGTGGCATAGTTTTGAGATATCTCTTATAAAGGCAAGCTTCTAATAAAAGTAAAATAAAAAATAATAAAAATAAAAGTAAAAATAAAAAAATATATTAGGCGTATAAGATTGCTTTGTGCTAATTTCTTGTTACAATTTTCTTGAAGGACATGAGCAATAGACTTAAGTATCATATAATCCCTACTCTCGTGTGACAAAGAAAATAAACATGATGATGCCATAATAAGGAGGATTTGTATTGGTGTCCCCATAAAAATTAGCCAGGGATTTGAATTTTGTCTTCTAAGTGAATGATGGATACCAAGCTCTCTGAGACTGCGAAGCTAATACACTGAGCTACAGTATGACAATAGCGAGCTGTGACAGTCTAACTGAGTAAGGGAAAGTTTCACAGAACCCGGTGTCTGGAAGAAAGACATCAAAGTTGACAAATGACTTCTAGCTAACTTGCTTCCTTCTCCAAGGCATGTTCTAGTGATGCTGAGGGACAGATGTTAAATGGAGCTAGACAGAACTGAACACACTTCAGTAAATATCTTGCTGATGGAATGATTTACACACCAGGAAGAGAGAAGAAAAATTTTTAGGAAAATCTGAATGATATTTTAGACTTTGTTCAGATGTACAGTGTACAATTCACTTCACCTAATGGTGAACTGTCTGCTACGCAGCATTTGCACAGGACAGTAGCAAGCGCACTTTATAGTCCCTGGAGAGAAGTACATATTTCTAGGGCACATTTTAGATACATGCGTTAGGATGAACACACCTAAGAAGAATTTATTTGTCTCAGCAGATTAAGAAGGAAGTCTAGGGTAACCAGCTTAGATGCCAGTGCTTACTGTGGACCTGTCACAAATCTTCAGTCTCAGGATCTGATACACTACATCGCTGCCCACAGAATATTTTATAATTAATTTTCCATCTTTCTTATGTTTATTTTTTTCATCAGCCACTTGGATTTAATTCATTGCCAGATGTTTTCTATAGACTAATTAGCTAACTGTTTGAGGGAGTAATGAAAGCTGAAATACATAAGCGATAATGCTAGTTAGGAAGAATCTTACTGCTACACATCTAGACCAACCAGAAGAAGAAAAAATGTTGTCTTCTCATAAGCTCTATCAAGTTTTTGCCAGGATAAAAGCCAGTTATGCTAACAAGAACATACTAATTAAATAAAAAAATATTTTGGCTTATAGTTCCTAGCTTAATACCGTATTATTCTTCCCCTATGGCATCTCCATTTTCTGCGTATACTACTGTGATATTTGGTGGATACCAGGTTAACTCAACGCCTGGTGCCTGAGTGCACCAACAGGCCTCAGCGTCCCAGCTCGGCCTCCCATGAGCCTTCCCCATCCCTTTCCTGGGGCCCAGCACCCCTATTTTGGCACATCTTGGCGCCATCAGTCCCTGCCGCAGCTACATCTTGGGGGTGTCTCCAGCCCTGTCTCTGGCCTTGGGTACTTTAGACTGGACCCCCGGAGCAGGAGCATTGTGGGTGGTGCTGGGGGCTGTTGGTGGGTCCTGCTGCCAGCCCCTGGCTCTGCCCCATGGCTCCAGCCCCTGCAGGATGGCACCCCTCCAACGGGGTCTCCTTCCCTGAGGGAGCAGCCAGCCCCTTGCTGCTCCTCAGTGTGTCTTTTTCAGTGTTTCTGAGAGGCTGAAACATTGCTAGTCACTGCTCACCATTGATGCGTGTAGGCTGAGCTTCTCTTTTAGAACAAGTATGCAGACTGGTTGTTTTCACCTGAAATGGCAAAAGAAGAGCCCTCACAAGCCCAGGCTAGAACACGCTCTCATCTTCCTCAGATATTCAAAACAACTCTTCACTGAAATGACATCAGAGATGCCTGAAAACTTTGGATGAAGAGATTAGATAAGCAGTGGGTGGTAATGCATATGTGAGCTTGGGAAGAGCAATGTGTCGGTGGGTATAAGTTAGATCCTGGCCTTAACCATGCCCCTTTGGCTTCCAGAAGGGGACAGAGCTTCAGGCACGCTCTTGATTCTCAGTGTGAATAGGTCACACCAAGCACCACTGAGATTTCAGAGAGGCACGACTTCCATCAGATGACAATTGTACAGTGAAGATAATAAAGACCTTTGTATGTTTTGAAAATGCTAGGGAATAAGTTCATGTTTTGGCAACTGCAATGGAAAAGCAAAGAAGGGACAACACAGTGGAAACCTCTGTGGTACAACTGTGTTAGAAACAGCAGTGTCAATGAGCAAGTAACTCAAACAAGCGGGAACTACTGAATCAGCACCAAAAAAGCTGAATAGCTGACATAGAGAACCAGGTGGGACAAGAAATTAATCTGATGGAGTAAGCAAAAAAAAATGGTATTAGAAAGAACTGTACATACTGGATTATGTTTTTCAAAACCTATGACTAGAAGGTTTAAATGGTGAGAATATATGGTAGCATGCCAATGAGAGGCAAGTTTCTCAACCGAGAAGGAAGTGCTTAGACTAAAAGAACATAAAAACAGGCGTAGTATGACTGGCCAAAGCTCACCTTGGCTGTATTTCACGTATCCAGCAGTGCCCATAAGCAAACAGAGAAAAATACAAGAACAAGGTAAGTACTTACCCCTGATACTCTATCAGCCTCTAACCATCTTCATCTTGGGGACTTCCTGTGCTCCATGTAGTTTCTGCTTATTGTAACCTTTGGAGGATTTATCTTCAATTAACTTGTGTAGTGGACCTTTGAATTGATGGAAACATTCCATTGGCATTATATTTCTTACCTGAGGCCACCCTGCACAAAATAAACTCCACCTTATGTTTTCAACTAGGTTCTTACTGTCTTCATTTATAGTTTTATTCTTGTCTTGAAAGAAATATTGAACCGCCAACACAGATGAAATGAAAGGCTGTAGACATGTTTGATTGTTTAATGACATAAGATTGCTTTCTGAACAGTATTCACTGAAAAGCCAACTTTGTAAGCAGTGTGGACAGAAAGTTTTAAATGTTTGGCCATTTCCATGCTTTGAATGTCAGTCAGTCATTGTTCTGCTTTGGAAATATCTCATTACTCAGCATTTCAGAAAGAGAACACAGTTGTTAGCACACCTTACTCCAGCCTGGATAAATCCTAAGCATCTATGGCGTACAAGAGTTTTCTCAATCACTCGCAGCTTATTTTTTCTTTTTTTTTCTTTCCTCTTCCTCTTTTTCTTTCTTTTTAACAAGAGTCTCATTTAGATAAACAAAATAGCTCTTTCTTACATAACACTTACTATGCAGCACCATTTGGGTTTCAAGCAATGCATTAATCAATTGACATTTCAGAATGGCCAGAAACCTCAGATGCCATCCCTAATATTTTCCATCAGTGAACTGGACAGTATCAAGGAGAAACCAAAGCTGCCTTTCCCCTTTCTATGTGCTTTATCTAAAAGGCCACATAGTCAGTTTTGAACAGCAGTCCAAACCCCCTGCCAAAAACCTTTCCATGTAAGATGGTAAAATAAATCTGATAATCAAGAAAGTAAACTTGTTTGAATGCATCCATCAGGAAAATAATATGGAAATCATGATAATGAAGTCATATTTGTTTACATCAAAGGTTTTAGTATTTATCCTTTCTTACTTTTGTATTTTATGACAAGTTAAAAGCACTAGGTAAAGTGTCTTTATAACAAAGTTATTTAAAGATAACTGGACAACAGACCTCCTCTGTTTAGCATAACTGAAACAAGCAAATGTGCATCTTCGCTTTTGTTGGGCCCAAAATACCCTTCACCAAAGTAACACTTCCAGTTATGTTTCCATGACAATATACGTGACTTTTATGAAAGCTGTGGATCTTTTTGCCTTAGAGATGTGTCTAAACCAGCAACATTTCATTTGCTTGTAAGTCTGCTTTTTTTCTTCTCAGTCATGAGAAGACTTTATTCAAGATGTTTATTTCCAAGAAGTTCTACAGTCTTAAACTTCAGTAATTACAAATATTTCATCTTTTCTTTCTCTTTTACTAATTCTTAGCATCCTTGGTATAATAATGTCCTTTTCATTCATTTTTTCTATTTCTGTTTCTATAGTATTTCACCTAATCCATCTCTGTGTTTTTTTAATCTTAATACTATATAATTTTTCTGTCTTTAGCCACACTGATTTTCTTCCATTCCTCTCCTTCAGTGCTTCATTGCCTTAATTCCAGCTACACTGAAGATTCTTCTCTCTTCTTGTCTGAGTTACATAAACATAATAGGAGCTGTTTCTTAAAACAATCTTCTGATACTTGTCTTCACTCCCTGTATTATCATTCTGTAATTAGCCTGTTCTTGATCAGGTAGTAGGTTTCTTGGTTTCTTCCTTAATACAGGGTCTGTCTTCAAG
>VXBO01000935.1:91136-129825 GCA_013400135.1 Rhinoptilus africanus
CTAATATTAAATTTCCATATAAATAGAGGTTTGGTGACATGAAGACCAAAGTCACCAAAATGATAATTTCTCTACAAATTATTTTAAGACAATTTATTTTTCTTCTTTTTAGTTTCCTCTTCTTTTCCTTGCTCCATACTTTTCATTCTTCCCTTATTCTGTCAATAAAATGTTCTTCTTGTTTCAGCAAAATATCTTACCAAAGTCTGTGAAATTCTAACTTGCTACAATTTGGTATTTGTTAGGGATGACTAGAAGGGGAATCCACTAATGCATTTTCACATATGCATAATTAGCCCACAGAAGTGACTGCTTCAAAACAATGGCCTTAAGATCTCACTAGAATTACAAAAATTCTTGATAACTGAGCCGAAATAATTAGACTACAAAATCTAAAAATTTTCACATTCCAGTGAGAAAACCGTGTGACTACTGTTAAGAAATTTCAAGAGGAGCAGGTGGTTTTTTCTCTTTGGCAGTCCTAAGAACTTGTTCATCAGCCTCTGAAGCTTTGTCTGTTACTAGAGACTTGATAAGCCACTGTTCTGACCCAGCAAGGTGATTTTATCTTTGCATTTTTTGCAGTTGAATCAAATCTCTCCAAAGCTGAGAGGAGAATATTTATATCCTAGCTTTTTAAAATGTAAGGCCATCACCCATTTCAAACTGAAGAAAATAAAATAGGCTAAATTTTATGTCATTTGGTGCATAATATTTATTTCCGCTTATCTAATTCATCCTTGCCTTTTTGAAAAATTAATTAAAATGCATTTCACATGGCGTAAATGAGGTACATATACTTAGGTATTTCTGTATTATTTATGCATTGATTTTTGTATTGCTGCCTACTCTGTCTCAAAAGGCTAACTTCTTACAGAGGCATGTACTGGAAAGGATGGAATAAGCATAAAATGGATTGGATGTGGTTCAAGCAGAAATGTCAGCTGTGATATAAATGGTGTATCATGAATCAGCAGCAAGTAACTAGAGCTACTGTGATGATACAGTGGAGACCAACAACTGGACCCTTACCTTTTTAAATGATTGACAGACATGAAAATGTTTCATCTAGACGCCCCACTGTCCTTTCCCACACCTTCTGAACATTGAACACCACAGATCTCCTTCTACAGATATGCTGATTTGTAGAGATAGGTGCTGTACTGTGAAGACACAGCCTCCCTTTCAAGCAGCATTTGCAGTGTCTGGCAAAAATACCACCGTCTATGAACAGGCAGATGTGATGCCAAGGTTTTCAGCTCAAAGTGTTTCTGTAAAATAAGTGAAAGTTAATTTCCTTTTTGTGCCACATCCTGCTCATAACTGCTAATTTTTAGAGTCTTCTGTCACGTGTCATGATCGTGGAGCTGGCTTGCTTTTGACTCAGCATCTCCTCCTGTCAAAAATGTTCAAGCGTTTGACCACCTCAGCATTGGAGTTGTTGTGAAGGGGTGCTCTTTTCTAGCAGTTAATCAAATCTCTATTCCACACACAAGAAATTAAGTTTTATTCAGGTGCCATTATTATCCTTTATTATTTGCATTTAGTACAGACAGTGCAATATCAAAAACCCCTGAGGAGGGCACCAGCAGCAACCACTTGGGATCCAAAGTATATGCATTTGGATGCATTTCTAACTCCTAATCGGGCCAGTGCGTACTGGACATCATCTATAACAGCCCCATTTAGTTTTGACAGCAGGTGTGGCTATCATATATATCCTAGAAAAAAAGAATACATCCTTCTTGCCTGCCTCTCTGGCAAAATCTCCACCAACCTTGCTTTCTCTGATCTGCAATTATTAATACAAGTTTAGAACAGTTTGGTGGGTTTTCAGGAAGGATACTTTATGCAGTTCTGTTCATCCATGTTCAGAAAAGATGATCTCAAGCTGCAATGCATTTTTGAAATGGTTAACAGAGCAATTAGGAGAATGGAGAGCCTATGGGAGATTGGCTCTTAGTACCCTAAATCAAGAGCTGGAAAGAGATATGATCACTGCCTATAAATATAAAGATCAATGTAGGCAGAGAGCTTTTTAAACTAAGGGGCAGCAGTGCAGCATTAGACAAAGAGAATTTGGCATGAATTACCTCTAGGCTTGAAATTCAAAGAAGGATTTTAGTACTCAAAACATTTGGGTTCTGGAACAATCTTCTAACAGTAACAAAGTAGAAAGGCAAGAGTTTGTTACTTGATCGAATTATGAAAGAGATTGTGTTGTATGATTACTTGAAGGATGGCAGTTGGATTTGTTAGACAGGAAGTTCTTTTCTAGTTTTGCTTCCTATTTTTCTGGTATGGTATACAATTTATCAAACCAGGGCCCCTCTCTTAACAGATTCAAAGTGTGAGAAAGCATCATATGACATCAGGTTGCTGTGTGACTGCAACCTGAATAAAACCACCAATAGTAAGATGTTTTTATAAGAATCTTCTTCTCTGGGGAGAATAATCAAATCCATGTCCTGTTGGACAGTGATAGAGAGACTTATGGCAGACATGCATGTAATTTGTTCCTTTGGCCGGTACAAAAAGGGAGGCACTTAATCAAACAAGGAAACAAATTCAAGTCAATGTTTCCAAACTCTACGTCCATGTTGAGTAATAGGTAACATCTCACTTTGAAAAGAGGTTGCTGCTTTGCTGCAGGCATTCGCTGAGCATACAGCTATCAAGACGTTAGGTCTCCAAAGGACAGTCAGTCTCATTTGTATCTGCTGAAGGAGTCCCAGCAAGTGTAAGAGATTCCAGCTAGCAGAGTTGAAGCATTCCACTCATCTAACTTTAAATGTCTACAATACAAGCGTTTACCGCTGGGCTAATCACCCTGAGCTCCCTCTTCACCAGTAGGGAGGAAATAAGTATTTATTATATATAAGCACACACACACCCCCTGCCAAAAACAACCCAACAAAACATTTAGGCACAGTAGACCCTCTAATTCTGCGGCCTTATTTTCAAATGGCACTATTCCAAGCATCAGAAATTGGAAAGCATGTTAACTGAGTGGTTTGGAATTCCTTTTAGTTAGATTATTTTTCAACCTGCAATGGAGCTGTGGAGTAGACAGCAAGAGATAAAAGAACTAGTAATGTTATTGCCACTAAGAAACAAATAAGACAATTAAAATACATGCCCATGCAGGTGAACAGCATTCTGGAAAGTTTAGCTTCTCTAAAGATATTTACCCAGGAACTTTCTTGTAATGCCCCAATGGAAATTGTGGTTGCCAAGTTATCAGGAGACTTCAGTCTTTAAAAAAAAGCAAGATGATCTGAAAATAAGTACTACTGAGAACCAAATAAACTGCTTATTTTCTTTTTAGGGTTGAGCTTTTCTTAGGCATGCAGAGTTAAAACCATCCATGTTATTTTCACATCGTGAGATGCCAGCACAGTGCAGTATTGTTTTAAAGTGAATGAAGTTAATAATATAGAATGAAGTCTTATCCCTTTACTCTGATGGCCAAAAAGGTCTACAGCAGAACACCAGCATAGCTTGTTTCTCCCTCTTGTATTTTGGCAGTCTCAGATGGATTTTTGTAATTTAGTTTCTGTATCAGGAGAGATAAGGGACAGAGCAAAAACATGGGTTTTGAACAGGGGGAGAAGGAAGACTGTTTGCAAACAGACAGGAGATTTTGTTAGCAATACTGATGGGCAAAGGAAGCCTTAAATCTTGGACATCTGTCCTGCAGGACTTGCCTATGAAGCTTGCAAAATGTAAAAGACAGTGTCTACTGATGAACTGAGAAAAAACCCACCACCACCATTTTGAAAAACAAAACAGTTCTTTGCATGCCATTTTCTCCACTAACCAGACAAGCTATCTGCCAGAAGTACCACTAGTGGTATGAATATTTACAATTCTTTTGTACAGTGAGCATCATGCAGTATACATTACTATCCTGCTCCTGTTCCTTTTGAAGTCTGTGGAAAACCATCGGTAACTTCAGAGAGTCTGAGAACACGGAAACCCACCAAATGGAGAGATTTTTGACTGGCATACTGGCTCCCAAGAGAACAGTTTCCCATCCTCGTGGATCTTCTATCAGGATTCCTCCAGTAATATGATAGACATGGTTGAGATACTTGTGGGCACTGATTCACTGAGAAAGAGAAGGATGAGGAGCTGTGTTCTGGGGGATGTAGCATTAGTAATTAGCATGACTGTTAACATGATGCAAGATAATTAGTACCAGCCCATATTTTATGTGCATGGCCACAGCACATGGGGAAGTGGAGACACACAATTGCACAGCCCCAGTTAGCATGCCATAATTTTTGTGAGGGACTTTTGGTTCTCAGAAGGGGCCTTATGAAATTCTCCTGATAAAATTTAAGGATGATAAGAATTACTCTAAGCATATCTGTAATAAGCAATGAAGCTCACCTGGAAAGGAAAAAAAAGTGTATCCTTAAAATCCTAGTCTACTCTGACTTTGAAATACAGTTTCCACAAAGTCCCAGCCAAATACTTTTCAAAGATTGAATGTTAAGATATCTTTTAAAATGCACTTTTTTGCCCATTTATATAGCTAGTTATTAGAGGATTTGCAGTGGTTGTCATTTGATAATGAAAATTGACGTTAAATATCTGGCATCTTTCAAGAATTTGTCCCAGGCTCAATTTTCTAATGAACAAAAAGGCAACCTTATCCAGAGATGTATTGCATTCAATATGCTTGTTAATGTAAAAAAAGTTGGTGTGACCGTGTATGAGTAAGCCAGACTGCAGTAGCTGTGTTTGTATACAGTATTGTCTATCTCAATCTAAATTGCAAAGATAGTAGACAGAGAGGTGTGGTGAGGAACATCTTGAATCAAACAAGTGTCAGTTGGGCTTCATCTCCTGATTTGAACAATTACATAGCTGAATAACCTATACTTAAAAACACAAAACCTAATGAATAAGCAATAAGACTACTTGACCTATATTCAAAGCAATTGCTAGTTTCTATCCTCTGTATTTAAGTGGAGTTCTGTCTCATTCAGCTTTAGCAGAGGAGCCTGCTCTGCTTGCAGACACAGAGTTGTCTCTCTCTCTCTGTGATAACCCCATCAAGCAGCAGGGAACAGAACATCACCTGTGCCATTTCTGTTCTGCTAGTTTGGGGGGATGCATTTTGTCAAAAAATTCCTCCAACTTTGAAAAACTGAAGTAAATTTTTTGCAGAAAAATAATATAAAAAATAGTTTGCCTTCTCTCTCTGCTGAGGCTTCCTGACTGGGACAGTTTTTGTTGTAAACAAATATGCTGGACCTCAACATGGCCAGTGCTCAAGGGAGCAGGAAAACAAAGACTCAGATGTGAAATACTTGTTGGCTACAATTTTTCCTTCTCTCCTTTCCATGTCTTTTCCTTCAAAGTGCCATCACCTTGAAACAATAGGCCCATCAGCCATGCAGTACTTTTGGGCAGAATCACAAAAAGGCTGATACAGAATGCAATCAGCAAGGAATTAAATGTAGGTGTTTAATTAATGGCAATCAACATGGCTTTGTTGACTGTGTCTTATCAAACAAATCTGATACTGTTCATACTTGGATTAAAAGCATGGTTAATACAAGTAATTGGTGTAATATATTTAGATTCATGACATTCTGATAAAAATTAAGAATGTACTAAATCAATACAACCTGATTCAAGCAAATTAAAAACTACCCAAGTAATAGATTGCAAAGTGTAATTGTATATGTAAATTGCAAATCATCCATTGGGGTGTTTTTAGCAGTTCCCACAGAGATCTGCTCTTTGCCTGATGTTGTTCAATGTCTTTATTAAACTGGGAGAAAATATAGTATTAGCCATTGAGGTGGATTCAGTCCCTTCAAGACCGAGGGACTGGCAGGACTGAAGGAACCTGAAACCTAAAATATCCCGTTAAGTGGAAGACTATTCTAACAAGTAGACTATTAAAGTTTGGGGGCCATCTGGTTACATTGACCATGAGGCTGTGGAGTTTAAAATCCTGAGACAATTGAGGAAGACAAATAGTAGATTCATAACCTTGGACTTTTGGAGAACAGATTTTAGCTTATTCTGGGATCTTCTTGGCAGGATCCAATGGGAAGCTGCCATGGAGGACACCAGGGTGGGGCAGAGCTGGTTGAACTTCTTCGGAGAATAAAGTTAGTCCATTCTGATGTGTGGGAAGATGAGCAAGTGTGGCAGAAGGTCAGCATGGATGAACAGGGAAATTCCAAGTGAGCTCAAACACCAAAAATAAGTAGATGAAATGAGAAAGAAAGAATGGACTTCCCAAGAGGAACATAAAGACAATGCCCAAGCATGCAGGGATGGAGCCAAGAATGTCAAAGCTCACTTGGAGCTAAGACCAGCAGGGACTGTGAAGGGCAAAAGGATGGGCTTCTGTAAGTACATCAGCAGCAAAATGAAGGAGAGGAAATTTATTTATGTGGGGTTTAAGTACATAAATCCTAGCACTGGCAATTTTTAGATGTATCTGGTGATTTTTAGGTGGATTTGGCCATTTTTTATTATAAAAGTTACAGTAATTTTAAAGATATATTAAGCAATATCCTGAGTACTGGAATATTTCTATGTGTCTTTGGACAAATAAAGAGATCAACAGAAAGCCGACAGTCCAGGTAGCAGTTCCTAGGGCACCCAAATATATGGATGAAATCTGCCTACTGATACATACGTTACATGCTTGAAAGATATGAAGTGCTCCACACCCACCCCATCAGTGCAAAGCACAGGGGCAAACCTAATTTTTTCAGGCATCTTGTTATTGATAAAGGCCAACAAACAACCAGAA
The DNA here is from genome assembly GCA_013400135.1 of Rhinoptilus africanus. Taxonomy (NCBI): domain Eukaryota; kingdom Metazoa; phylum Chordata; class Aves; order Charadriiformes; family Glareolidae; genus Rhinoptilus; species Rhinoptilus africanus. The sequence goes on from VXBO01000935.1 coordinate 97,924, forward strand.
AACAGAAAGTCATTCCACAAAGGTAGCAGAATAACTAGAGTCCTCCTCCACCCTCCACGTCTTGTAGACAAATACAAAGCAGTGAAACAAATATTAAATTTTAATAATAGGCTGGATTATATAGAAGTCATACTCATAAGAGTTATTAAAACTATAATAGATTTTGTCAGGAATCTTTTCAGATAAAAAACGTTTTTGACAAACTAAAAATCAAGGAACAATGAACCACCCAAGTTGCTAGGTCTGGCACAAAAATACTGAAATGCAGTAGCTGCCTCCAAGAGGTTACTGGCAGAGTTTCAGAAAAGAAGATAGGAAAGCCCAAGAAAACAATGAGATGATTTGTCAGGGGTCATGGACTGCCTGGCTATTACTGAATTTCTCTATAGACAATCTAACAGGAAAGGGGAATTTGTAGCACTATAATTCACACTACTGTCCTCTTTGATTCTTTTTCCACCTTACTTACTCCAGAAGTGACAGGAATTCCTAGGAGTTGTGCAGTATCCTGTTCAGCTGCCAATTAGGCAAAGAAATACAGATTTAAGCATACAGTATTATATACCCTGCTTAGAAATTTTCACTAAACTTTTCCTTTATGAGATCTAAGGGGTGGTTATTACTATGGAAAGGTCAAAATCAGCTAACAGCTAAAATTAGGTGATTAGCAAGTAAAAGGCTTGGTTCGAGGGAAGAACAGACTTTTCCTGTTTTGGTGGAAGTCAGCATCAGAAATTTCTATCCACTCTCCTTTTTCAGTGAGAGCTCCGCTCCTTCAGGAGCAGCAATGGATAAGAGCATTCCCTTCCTGCATGCTCCGAGGAGAGCGAAGAGAGGAAATTTCTCTTCCTCTCCCAACAGAAAGCATCCCATGAATGAAGAAGTAAATATATGAGTAACAGACCAAAGCAGTTCGAGTGAGATAGATAGAAAAAGCAGAACATTTTGAGAAAGGACACAATGGAGAAGGATGAGAGCAGTGAAACAAGACAAATAATAGAAAAGCTGGAACAAAACCATTAGAAAAAACCCTTAAAAACTGCACAACAAGCTAGCATGGAATAAAGAGGAATGACTAATGGGAAAGATAAGTGAGTAAGAAGAACACATACTTTATGTTGCAGTACAGACAATCCTGTACCAAATCCTGCATTCCAGTAATCAGTAATATTTTACAGTAAATTGTAAGACCAAACGGAGTGAAAAGGAACATGCTCAGGGTATCTGGTTTTAGATCGGACCTCTATGCCTGATATGCACATGGGACAGCTGCGAGAACGTAGTGTTTGGAGTTTTAAGTAATGCTTGCATTTTTAGAAAACTTAACTTGCTTATGCTAATTCATAGAAAAATATGAGAGGAATCTATTTTTCCTGTTCTGGACTTTAAAATTTTCTGAAATGCTAGAAATTGCATCAGAAATTTTTGGACATTCTGGAATATGTAATTTTTCTTTGGTTTGGCTTTTTTTTTGATTTGTCAGGTCAAGTCCCTTCTTTTCAGGTGAGTGAAAATAATAATCTCTATGCACCCACCTGTTTTGTCTATTCTGCTACCCACAGCACCTTCCATTGTGCATACACCAAGATCCCTGCTGACCTGACAAGGGTTTGTTAAGGACAAGTGCTCTTTTCAGAAACCTCCTCTTGACTGTCTTCACCCTTGTTGTTCCTATTTCTTTCTGTTTGCTTACAACATGGTACTAATGCAATTTTAAGGGAAGCAGTGTAGGTGAGAAACAAAGTAGGTGTGAATCTGCTATCTTAATTTAGATGTAGATTAAGATTCAAGCTCAAAAAAAAATACCTGTTGAGGCTCTAATGAGACTTTTTACACTGGACAGGTCAAGAACTGTGAAATTTTATTTTATTATCTTCTAGCTGCCAGTTTCCCACCTTTTATTATCATTATGTCCCTTCAGTTCGACACTGTGGTTACAGCTACTTCATGTCTATTTTACTCAAAGACATGAACAGGAGGTGGTGTGAAACCCCATAAGAACTACCATGTAAACTGCAGATTGAAAACAGAGGCCTTGAATTCCTGTATATCAGCAAAGCATCGGGAAAATAAAAATGAAGACTTGTGTGCTAAAAGGTGAACCTCTTGCTGGACAAGGAAGTGCAGACAATTTCTTAGGACTATGCTATTTGAAGACCTATGATATCTGAAAAGCCCCAGCGGCATAAGAATGCAGAATTGGCTATCACAAGATTCAGCTTATTGATTGAAATTCAGTAAATCCAAACGCAGACAAGTGTCCAATTGTCAAAGCAACAAAACTTTTGACAAGTGACAAAACAACAAAAAGTAAAGAAAATTTTTTTATAGAATCCGGTTACTTTCTCTATTAGGTACCTAATTTAAGCACAGTCTCATTAAAAATGTAGGCACTTTGAGTGAACAAGCACTCAAATAGGTACTTTGAGTGAAAGTGCTGTCTGCTTAACTGCCCATATTACTGAAATAGGTAACGGAGATCTGAACATCTCATCTAGGAAGTCTAGTCATCAACTAGGATTACAGTAAACTAAGATACTAAATTCATGAAAGTGATAATTTCTTTTTTATAAAGTTTTTTTTTGCCAAAGCCTTCACTTTCTAAAGAAACAATGGACTTCCTTTGAATGAACCTTTTGACTCTTGCATAGACATATGTTTCCACAAGAGCTATGCCAGTCATCAAAATTAACTATTGAAAATTTATATATTTACTCATTAAAGTCATGACAGGAAAATCAAAGCTTTGGTAGGTCTATTTAAAAATAATCCTTTTTTTTGGAGAATGAGAAAGGAGAATGAAAGTGGATCTGAGGGATGAGAGGAAATTAGAAATGTAACTTTACCATTTTCAAGGATGCAACCAGTGTATTTTTATACTTGAACATTTCAAGAACCTGGGCTAAGTTTGCTTTCTCACAGCCTATTCATATCTTGTCTCTTAGAGGGAACACTGAGAAAGACTGAACCCTGCATATTTTTGAAAAGCTGCTCCAGAGCTTTAGAACTTCTTGTGTTAATGGAGGTATTCAATGTTCTGCCATTTTTTTTCCTCAACCTGTCCACTCCCCAACAGTCGTTGCAGTAATACAAATTGCTAGTATGAAAATAAATAAAAACCAATAGAATACTCTTTAGGAATGTCTGACATGGCTTTCTAGGCACAGGTGACTTGTTACATGCTTATTTCTCATACTCTGCATGGAAAAGTGACAGAAATTGCTGTTATAGATTTAGTTCTGCTTTGGGCCCAACAGACTCACCTAGAGATAAAGCTGTTTACAAGCATCTGTTAATGGCAGCAGAGATGGTAACCTGATGATAATGTCCCATGAAGAGATGCCATGTGATTTGACTCCTGCATTTTCTGTGTAGCGGCCAAATTCTGGGCAATCTCAATTTTATAATAAAACCTATATTTATCTATATGTGACATGTAATATGGTTTTGATAGAATAAAGCTAGTCTGCAGTGATGCATTCTCCTGTTGTAATGACATATTAGTTTTGTCTCTATATGACACAAATTCTATTTATGAATATTAAAATGATAGTTAATTACTATTTAATTCAGCCACTGCAGACTAAAAAACCCTGTTAAAATCATAAAATCCACCAGAAACAGAATTATGGATACATAATAAAAAAGAGTTGATTTTTTCCCCCCCTGTGTTAAAGACACAAGAAACATTGAGGCTCTTTAGTTTGCTTGATGTGATTTCATTTTGACTGTGAAAAAATAATAGCTGGATATTGATAAGTTATTTTCATTAGTCTGCTTGTTTGGAAGGAAGTTGATTGACTTGTTAGTAGACTATTGTCCATGAATATAATGAAGAATATATGGATGTCATTATAAATATGAGTCTGACATTTATGTTGGTATAAGTCTGCATTTATGCCTCTGAAATTAATGGAGCTGCACTGATATCAATCCCAGGCAAATTAGGTCAAAGGAATCCAAAATGGTAAACAGAGCTGCACTAAGCCAGTCTCTGATACATGAAGAGAGTCTAAAGACAAAGTGAAATTATAGATCTGGCATTTGCAACTGTGCCAATCCTAGTTTAACCTAGCTAGCACAAATAATACCTGTGAATATACAATGGAATGGTCTTACGTGCATTCTAGTACCTACAACACAAACCCCCTCCAGATCCTGGGTGCATGTTTCAAAGTTTGTGGTGCTGCATGTTCCTTGCAACAGGTCGTTAGATCAACCTAGCAGAGATTTGCTGCCACATGCTGTGCTCACATCTGTTATCAAGAATACCTATACCCCTTAAGAGGACTTATCAGTGGTGAAAGAGACCTCATTTCCAAAATGCTTTGAGTCTTTATAGTTTTTTACATGTTTGAAAATTAGTGAAGTAGCATTCTACATTTTTTTTGCACATCTGCAAGTAATTATCCAACGTACAAAGCAGAGGCAATTCAATCAAAGAGGAAAACAAATGAAATTTAGACCCATTCTCCTTTAACTTTGGGTGCTTTAAGTCTGGAATGAGTCCATGTGACCTTGTGGAACCAAGACAAATTAAATGAATAGATTTGGTTTGGTGTCAGACACAGTGAGCCAAATACTAATTTTTCTAGTCCTTAGGGGGCATTTCCTGCCATCTCAAAAAACTACTGAGCCCGTGCCCAACATATTGACTTCTTCCCAAGCTCAGGTATGACATTATGTGTAAGGTATAAATGGTAAGGTTTTGGTAATGTGTGACTTGCAGGAATGGTCTCTGTAGGAGGAGGTCAGGGACTTCCCTATGCCAGACACAGTCAGTTCGAGCCAGGTCAGCAATGGGTCCAATGAATCCCAAAGCTAAGCAAATCAGAGGAATTTGTGGTTCCTCAGTGAGAACATATTTAAGAAAAGGCAGAAACCACCAAGGAGGGTGTTCAGCCTCCTGAGCTGGAAGATAAGGATGGAGAGCAGAACAATCCACACAGAATCCAGGAGGAAGTAATTAATGATCTGCTTCTGCACCTACACACACATAAGTCTATGGGGCCGGATGGGATTCACCCGAGTACTCAGAGAGTGGGCGGGAGAGCTCACCTAGCCTCTCTCCATCATTTATCAATAATCCTGGTCAACAGGGAAGGTACCAGTTGACTGGAGGGTGGATAATGTGATGCCCATCTACAAGACGGGTCGGAAGGAGGATCTGGGGAATTACAGGCCTGTCAGCCTGGCCTCGGTACCAGGAAAGATCATGGAGAGGATCATAATGAGTGAGCTCTCATGGCAAGTGCAGGGCAGCCGAGGGATCAGGGCCAGCCAGCATGGGTTTAGGAAAGGGAGGTCCTGCTTAACCAGCCTGATCTCTTTCTATGACCATGTGACCCAACTTCTGGATGCGGGAAAGGCTGTGGACATTGTCTGTCTGAAATTTAGTAAAGCCTTTGACACTGTCCCCCACAGCATTCTCCTGGAGAAGCTGGTGAATCAAGGCATAGACAAGTGTACTTTTCTCTGGGTAAAAAACTGGCTGGATGGCTGTGCCCAGAGAGTTGTTATTAATGGAGTGAAATCTTCTTGGTGGCTGGTCACCAATGGTGTCCCTCAGGGCTCAGTTTTGGGGCTAGTTTTGTTTAATATCTTTATAAATGATCTGGATGAGGGGATTGAGTGCACCCTCAGTAAGTTTGCAGACGACACCAAACTAGGGGGGAGTGTTGATCTGCTTGGGGGTAGGAAGGCTCTACAGAGGGACCTGGACAGGCTGGATCGATGGGCCAAGGCCAATTGTATGAGATTTAATAAGGGCAACTGCCAGGTCCTGCATTTCAGTCACAACAACCCCAAGCAACACTACAGGCTTGGGGAAGAGTGGCTGGAGAGCTGCCCAGCAGAAAAGGACCTGGGGGTGTTGGTGGAAGCCAGCTTAACCGGAGCCAGCAGTGTGCCCAGGTGGCCAAGAAGGCCAACAGCATTCTGGCTTGTATCAGGAATAGCGTGGCCAGCAGGAGTAGGGAAGTGATTGTGCCTCTGTACTCGGCACTGCTGAGGGCTCACCTCGAGTGCTGTGTTCGGTTCTGGGCCCTTCACTACAAGAGGGACATTGAAGTACTGGAGCGTGTCCAGAGGAGGGCTACCAAGCTGGTGAGGGGTCTGGAGAGCAAGTCATATGAGGAGAGGCTGAGGGAACTGGGCATGTTTAGTTTGGAGAAGAGGAGGCTGAGGGGAGACCTCATTGCCCTCTACAACTACCTGAAAGGAGGTGTCTTCCCAAAGTATTTAAATGTTTGTCATCTTTGTATCACAATACTCAAATCAGTAATTAAATGATTTAAATGAAATTCTGCAAGTTCAGTGTTTTGCCACTTGCAGTCATTGGCGAGTAATTTCCTTGTGTTTGTTTCGATCCATGACTTTTCTTGTTCTTCCTATGTTCTTCTTATTCCCACTATGGGAGGGGAAGGGAGGGAGGAGTGAGCAAACGGCTCTGTGGGTGCTTGGCTGCTGGCGGGGGCCGTCCCACCACACATTAGCTTGGCGATGCATCTTGTCAGTGGTGGCTACCAGCAGAACAAGGTTTTTCACTCGCACCTTGTTGTTTGCAGTTTGCTTGCGTTTACTGGGCATCCAGGCATCTTCAGTGACTTCAAAACCCAAGTCTGTCACTTTGCCCATGATGATTCTGGATTCTCTGTGGAAAATAACCACATTTATCCACTGGAATAAATACGAATAAAAGGTTTTTGTTCTGAAAAGCGTAAGGCCTGTAGGAGCGCTGGGCTGTCAGCCGTGCAGAACCCAAGCCGGGGGGCGGGTGCTGGCCATGGTGCTGAAGGGGCTCCGCGGCGACCTCCTCCACGCGGGGTAGCGCTGTCGCGTAGGAAGAGGAGCGACTCCGATGGGAATAACCGGTGGCTGAAAAAACGCACACTTTACATAAAAGTTTAAAAACGTACCGTATAGTCAGGTGAACAGTTGTACAAGAACTCTTCTATTATATTCTATGGATATATGCATTTTTTTTCACTGTTTATACTCAACAATCCATATTAACGCCATTACACATGCATATCAGCATCTGCCCACTCAGCTCAGGGTGATGTAAATATAAACATTTACACTTAATATTTGCAGATTTTCTATATTAACTAGTATTTTTCCATTTGATGTGCCAGTGTTTTTTTGGAAAGAAATGAGATTAACACCTAGCACAATTAAATCTATTTGTCGAACAACCAAATGGAGCTGGGAGAAAAAAAAATCATCTCTGTTTCATAAATTCATGGTGTTTAAGATCAGAAAGTGTGCTAGATTACTCAGCCTGACACTCTGCCTTTCAGAAATTTCAGATTTCCCTCACCCGTCTCAAACTCAGACATTTGTGTGGTTAAATCTTCCTTTTGAAAGGAAAATAGGCCTGAATTAAAGAAATAAAAAATTATTTTATTATTTTTTTGGCTTCCCACAGCATTATTCTTTCTCTATTAGACAGGAGAACTTGGTATTTTCTTTCTGCAAAACAACTGTAGTTGTTTTGGCCAGACTGGCCACTGAAATGAATGGCAGATGCTCTCCTGCACCTCTCTTTCCAAGGAGACAAGGGAGAGAGAAAAAGACACTTGTGTGTTTAGAAAAAACTAAACTACTTTAATGAAACATTAACAATAAAATAATAAGAAAATAATGAAATATATACCTTATTTACAAAACTGTATCAAGCTCCCAGGATGATGGTCACGTCACCAGCAGGCACTGGGAAAGTCCCAGATTGGACTCGGTGATGGATGGGAACTGGATTCCAAATCTGGAGTCAGGAATGCTCAGTTTGGGATCAAAGGCAGATGAACAGACAGAGTCCTCCTTGGACACCAGCCATGGAAGAAAGAGGTCTGGCCCTTTGATCCCTCAGATTTTATACTGACCACGATGCAAATGGGATGGAATACCCTGTTGGTCAGTTTTGGGTCACCTGCCCTGTCCTCTCCTCCCCAGAGTTTGCCACTTCTAACCCTCCAACAAGGCACACAACAAAGTTAGTCCACCTCAGTTGTTATAGCAGTAAGTATAAGCAAGAGCCTCTCTGCATACCATTCCTTGGCATAAATTATAAATAATCAGGACTTATCACTCTGGGAGCAGACTACAGTCTTAAATATATGCCGTTAATTTCAGAGAGTTCAGTTAGTTACAAGAGGCTTAGCTAAAAAGTAAAATTACTGAACAGAAAATTGGTTCTGTTTTACCTCAAACTAGGATAACTACATACCCAAGTCAGTTCTTAATGTCCTCCTTGCTAAAATAAGCACTGAGCTCTCTTTCATGTATATCTGCAGTTCTTTCTTGCCCTTTCCTCTAATTTTTCAGCACTGATTTTATGATGTATGTACCACACCTGGAGATGGCACACCGGTGTCACCAAGGCCACATGCAGAGCAAAAAACATTTCCTTGTTTCTATCCACTAATTCTGTTTGCACATTCACAGTTTGCACTACCTCTTTGTGCCATGGCATCACAATAAGAACTCAGATTCTTGACCACTGTAACGCCACAATTTATTTTAAAGTCACTATTTTTCAGTTTATAATTCAGCATTCTGTAGGGATAGCTGTACCTTGCTGTATTAAATTACCGTTTGTTTGAATAGACAAGTCTACCAGCTGACCCACATCACACTGACTTATCTATATTCACTGTTAGTTACCACTCTGCCAACCCTCATGTCACCTGCAGCTTTTATTAATGCTGATTTTATATTTACTTTTAGGTCACTGAGGAGAATGTTGAATACTGTAAAATTTAGTCATAAGGAAATCCATCAGAGACACACTACCCAGGGATGATTCCATATTGACAGACAACGTTGCAGACTATAATTTCTGAGTCCGCTTATTATGCGCTGCACAGGTATTGTGTGGTCCTAATTGTTTAACAGAATGTCATGAGGTGCTAAGTCATACTCTTCACAAAGGAAATCTTATGTCAAAGATTTAAAGTGGCCTACTTTTGTGTTAACTGAAATTTGTATCTTCCTGATTTTTAATTCCCATTAAAGATAGTATATCAAAGATTTCATTGCAAATGTTCTGCGGTTTTATTCTGTGCTCCTCTCACTCTGAATTGCCATTGTAAAATACTCTTCCAGTCTTATTTTCAGTATATATTCACATGTTTTAACTTTTCCTTTAAGCAAATAACCTACAATATCCTTTTTATTGTGATGAGCTATCTTCTACACTGTATTACTCAGAGCAGCCAAAGCTGACTCACAAAAGATTCATTATTTGTTGTCCCATAACTGCTGCTATTTACATACATTTCCTATGGGATGTTTCCACTCTTCAAACCACAGAGAACTCACAGAGCGTGTATGTAAACTGGATACTAAAAGATAAAAGGTGAAATGAGGACTGTAGTGCTACAACCACGAAGAAAGTCATATCTAGAGGTGTTTACTGGGAATAAAGTGGGAAAAAGATTTAGGCAAAGAAGTTAATAATGCTTAGGCTGCAATACCAGAATATAAACCTTCCTTCATAGACCCTGAGTGTCAAGGAGTTGCTTGTTTTTGTCTGGTAGAAATGAAGCTTGGTATTTTAGGCCAAAATTATACATGCTGTAGCATTTTAAAACTGAGCATGAATATTTAAAGTTTAAAAGTTCTAATTTAGATGTAAAACTGTAAATCAAGGACATTTTGAGAAAAAGCAGCCAGTCAATCTTGAATAAGCCCCTGAACAACCAGAGACTTTTGTCAGCACATATGGTTGTCTAACAGGGCGCCTCAGAACAGTGGGTGATATTATGTGCCATATGTGCTGCTATACCAAAGAATGATTTGGTTTCTGGTAATACTATAACCAAAGACTAAACTCTAAAATTACCTAGCTCTTCTTAATCAATATCGCATCTTATTATTTCATCTATATTTCATTGCCTTCTTAGTGGGCTAAAGAATGCCTTTTAGCTGTCAGGAGAAAATATGAGGAGGAATGGGTTACCTAAATAAAACAAAACTTTCAAAATGGATTATTAGCGTGCTATTAATTTGATTATCTGAAACTCATTAGGATATCAGTTATACTTTACTGGAACAAAAATCAAAAAAGAGTGACTAATAAAGCAAACAATGTGGAGGCTTTGATATTTTGTCTCATAAACTTAGTGGAAAGGCATAGAACTTATCTTCAATGCTCATAAAGGTGTGATAATACGGTAAGGAATATTTTCCTGACCAGAACAAACTTGGTATCTTATACATACAAATTCACATATTCATATAGCTACGAGTTCTGTCAGATCTCTAAATAATCCTTTGCAACAATGAACTTCATTTCTTGTGATGCACTAGAAATTTAAAACTTGGCCTAAAATTTCAGGAAGTCATTTACTTCGTATGCTTAACTCAAAATAACTTGCGGAGTCTGATTTACAAATAGCAAGTTTTTCCATCTCTGTGAAATTTAAACACATTTGAGGCATCTCAGTTTGAATACTTTATGGTGGAACACCTCTATGAACAGTCGCTTTTGATAATTTAGGTGAGGAAGTCTTTAAAGGCTAGGGCTAGTACTTCTTAACCCAATACTTGTTATTGCAGTTGTCTTCACTGTAAGCAATTTCAGTTATTTTCGCTTATAAAGAAGCATTTGCTCCCCTAGTAATTTTCATTACCTTTGTAAATTTCTATTTTTAGGAACTCGGCAGGCAGGTTTGAACTTTAGCTGTCAGAAGCAGACAAAATTCTACAGGAAGCCACAGTTCAGCTAAAGATTTGGCTCTACAGTCAAATACAGAAATCAATAAGATTTCCTGGACTGAGTGCAATTTTCAAAGTAAACACATTAACGTGAGTGTGCCATGATACCTGCACTCTCTCTCCGACCTCTGCTTTAAAAAAATAAAATATTCTATACACAAATGTGCCTTACAGACTAAGCTCTGAGGAGAGGTGGGAAGTCATATAAAAGATTTGAAAATGTAACAAAAGGCTCTGAATGTCAGAGGACAGTATAGGGTGGGTCTTTGTAGGTGTCGGTGTGCCCTTTGCTGTCAGTCAGCTCTGCTAGTAAAATGAAGAGGTTACAACCTCACTCCTTTCAGCTGGCACATCAGAAGACCAAAAGAAGAGCAGTCTGCAGGAAATGGTCTCACATGAAGAGACAAAATGCTATGCTGTCCCTGACTCTCCCTCTCTGACAGGTCCTATCAGATTGGGTCTTTTTTCTAATTCCCAGCAGCTGCTGGTGTTCACTTATTCAAATCCAGAACCAATTGCAATCACAAGCAAGATAACCTACATCTCTTGCTTTTCTAAAAGCCTCACTGCAATGTGCAAGCACTGTCACAGAATTGTGCAAAACCAAGGGTAGACAATTTTGTCATGAGGTAAGATCTCTTTCAGAAGCCACCAGCATTCATAGGTTTCCTCTGTTGTTTCTCCCAGTGCACATTACCTTTCAGAAAATGCATGTGCTTTTGGTCTGGGAGGTGACCTTGTCAAAGGATTTGTTTTGCTTCTACCTCTATTGTAAGAAGGATGTTATAACTATAGCACGTTAATTAAAATTGCAAATAATTACAACAGCATATTAAGGAAGCTCTTGAAACATTACAGAAACAAAGTAGTCCATACATTTAATGAAAAACTCTGTCACCTCAAGAAAAGTAACAATAGCAATGCTTAATATTCCTCTTGATAGACATTAGGAAGAGGCTATACAGCATATAGTGTGTATGGCTTGAGTGCACCAATTAGGTTTGATTGCCTTGAGAACATCATAGAATCATAGAATTGCCTAGGTAGGAAGGGACCTTTCAGATCATCTAGTCCAACCATCTGGGACATCTACCTACGCCTCTTCCACCTCTGGCCCATTGGCTCCATTTAAGCTCAGGCGCAGTCCCAGGCCCTAGTCCTTGCTTGAGCTACGCTGTAGGTAGGTCTGTGCCCAGCTCTGTTCCTTGATAATCCTGACTTGCTGACTGGATTTCCTGGATTGACCTTGAACCTAACGTGTCACTTTGCATATATCTGATCACTGGACTGTTGGCTGAACATGTTACTGTCACCAACCCTACTCTGTTTGTCTTGCTTGGATACTGTGGGACTGTGCCCTTGCCAGTAGGGTCATTGCTCCTACTTACCAGCATTGGGGTCAACTCCTCATCTTCTCCCACAAAGTGGCCCCAGTTGTGTTGCTGCTTCCCATAGGATATAGTTTACTAACTAAAGCGGAGGCCTGGGAATCAAGATTTTTATTCCATTCACAATTTTGCCATTGGGTCCCAGTTTTCAAGGCAATCGATCTCTGAGTTTTCTAGTCTTCAGCTGTTTAAACAGGTGTTGTAGTTAGCCATTGACATCTTTAACTTCTATTCTTTTCGATGGAGGTTGCAATTTAGGAAGCTTTAACCCATTGTCTTTCTGGATTAGAGATCTAAACCACTAAAATGTCTTAATCCAACCCTTAATTGGTTAAGGTTTAATATTTCAGTATGCAGCATACTCTCAAAATGACTCAGCATTCACACTGGAAAAAAGATACTGCTAGTCTCCTGTCAAATCCTATCCACAAGCCAATGTTTTCCCACCTGAAATGCCAAAGCAAGATACTGCACAAAGCAGGTTGCACTCCTTTTTCAGGTCCCCTTCGGTGAACATTCAGTGGGTTGTCCCAATCAAAGAGCAGGCAAAATAGCTGTATCTCTAGGTGCTGAAGGCTAAATTAAGACTGGGTAGCAGAGAGGGTGTCTGAGTCTTAATTCTGCTCTTCTTGCTTTGACAGTGAAAAATATGAAACCTGGAAACATGGAAGGTCTTCCTAAGCCAGGACATATCCTCCAGCAGATAAAGAAATGGTGCCATTTCAAGACTGGGAAAAGCCTCTTGGGCCTTGTCAGATCAGACTAGCTTCTGCAGCGAGGAGGTGAGTATTGGGAAGACAAGATGTCACAAGGGTCTCTTTAGCTATACCTACTCTGTACTGAAAACAGGGAGAGGCTCTGTATTGGGACCCTGAGGCCGGCCAGAGCAGTTTGGCCCAGTCCATACTTTTTAAACACTTTTAGCCTCCGAAACAGTATGATATTATTTGAGTTCTTTGTAGGAACTGACAGGCTTGTGCTGTCTTGAACCAAGAAAGAGAGTTTGGCCGAGGGGGTAGCTAGTGTAGGAGAAAACATTGCTGCAAACTTAAAAATGACTGACCTCCAATGTCTATATCCATTCTATGGTACTCTAACTTACTGGTACAGACAAAGCTTATGATGCTGGTCAGATACACTTCACAATTAGTTATACTTTGTGGATCTTCTGGTTTAGTGGGTCAAAATAAGCAAAAACATGTTGGGCAAAATTAGCAGGGGTTCTCTTCCCAGTACTTTCCTTCTTACAATACTAAACAGGTGCCAATCATGAGCTTGTGCTGAGACTAGTAATATGAACTTCCATCTTCTATCTTTCACAAGCAGTAGAAAGGCTGACAGCATAACAGTTACGGCAGAACTCATATTTATAAACAAATTCATCTAATGTCAATTAGATGTCACAGGATACTCTGCTTGGGGTCCTGTAAGCCCTTTGGTCATGTCTGTCAAGCCCATGCAAGTGCCTGCAGCACCTACAGGGTTTGCAAATGGCAGTAGGTGCCTCTGTTTAGGTAGCTCATTGTATTGGGTTTGCATGGCAAAGTTTTGGTAGTGGAGGGGCTACAGGCGCAGCTTCTGAGAGAAGCTGATTGAAGCTTCCCCCATATCCAGTAGAGCCAGAGCCAGACAGCTTCAAGATGGACCCACCACTGGCCAAGGCCAAGCCAATCAGCAGTGGTGGTAGCGCCCCTTTGGTATCATATTTAAGAAGGGGAAAAGCTGATGTGCAATAGCAACAGCAGCCAGAGAGAGGAGTGAGAGAAACAACTCTGCAGATACCAAGGAGGGGGAGGAGGTGCTCCAGGCGCCAGAGATTCCCCTGCAGCCCGTGGTGAAGACCGTGGTGAGGCAAGGCTGCCCCCCTGCAGTCCCTGGAGGTTAATGGTGGAGCAGATATCCACCTCAGCCCATGGAGGACCTCATGCTGGAGCAAGTTGATGCCCAAAGGAGGTTGTGGCCCTGTGGGAGGTCCGAACTGGAATTTCCTGGCAGAACCTGTGGACTCATGGAGGACCCCATGCTGGACCAGGTTTTCTGGCAGGACTTGTGATGCTGTGGAGGACCCATGCTGGAGCAGCCTGGTCCTGAAGGACTGCACCCCATGGAAAGGACCTACACTGGAGACAACTTGTGATCAACTGACCACGACCCCCATTCCCAGTCCCCCTGCTAGGGAGAGAGGAGAAATCAGGGGTGAAGCTGAGCCTGGGAAGAAGGGAGGGGTGGGGAAAACATGTTTTTAAGATTTAGTTTTATTTCTCATTAGCCTACTCTGATTTGATTGAAATAAATTAAATTAATTTCCCTGAGTTGAGTCTGTTTTGCCCGTGACGGTAATAGCTGAGTGATCTCCCTGTCCGCATCTTAACCCAGGAGCCTTTTCTAATATTTTCTGTCTCCTGTCCAGCTGAGGAGGGGGGTGATAGAGTGGCTTTGGTGGGCACCTGCCACCCAGCCAGGACCAACCCATCACACTGATCTGTTCTAATGGGATTAGCACTGTTGATCATCTAAAATAATTCTTACAATATAAATGGGACTGTTCACACCTCTCAGATCTACGTTCTTGGATCTCTGCAACCAGCTCCAAGGATTACTTGGTGTTAGGTCTTCTTGCTTATCAACAGCCTATTCCAGGACACTGATAGATGCTTGCTACAAACTATTCATTGGCTGGAAATGTATACATCCTTCAAACACAAGATCAACCAAGTAGTTTTGGATAATTATTTTTGGTCACTAGTGTAATGGAATGTATTCTGCTTGGTCACTAACAGCATGTTTATGTACAAATACTACTGAATAATTTCAGTGATAATGGCTATCTTCATTCACTTTCATTTAATATTGAAGCACGAATGACAGTCGTCTTGCTAGTTCAAGACAATGTCAGGCACAACAAAACCTTGCCAATCTGTGCAAGTTTAAACTGGTACAAAATCAGGCATGCAATCTCCCCTGACAGCAGTTTGTTGTAATGCAGTGGTTTTAGTATTAATTAGTATTAATTCTTCCCATGTTTTTTGGTCTTCCTGTTTTTTTTTTTTTTCATTTTTTGTTGTTTGTTTTGTTTTGCTTCCAAATAAGATATTACTAGGAACTGGTTAATGTTTGGAGGACTCCATAGTAGCAAGTTACAGAGCTGGTTAACATATAATGTAAGCTCACACATGCAGTTCCTGACACTTAACAGGTTAGCGGATGTCAGCTCAGCTGTAGCAATTCTACAGCAACTGCATACATGTTTGAGGATCTGGATTCTTAGGCTGATGAGAGGTTAACTCCATTGAAATCACTGACTAAGCTTTTTGGGGCCCAGGCCAGCAATTTCAAAAGCGTTTTCCTTTAGTTTGATTATTCTTCCCTACAAACTAAAGCAAGATGTGTTGCCTACATTCGCTGAAGGTTAAAACGCTGCATATTAGCAGTACCTGATGAAGAGAAACGCTTGGTGGCAACTCCACTGTGAGCTACAGACCTACAGACTACAGGCCTTTGAACTGGACTGAGATACTGGTGTGGTAAGTTCCTTTATTTGCAACAGTTAAGATCAGGCTTTTATTGACATAGGCAAGAAGTGGTAACAGCATGGCAACTAGAAAGACAAAGGCTATTGTGCAAGATATTTGCTAACATATTAGAAAAATCAGTCATTAAAATATAACTAACACAATTAAAAACAGATTATTATTTTATTTTTTGTGTGGTGTTGTCTCTGTTCACCCTTCTATTCACACTATTGATTAACCTCCACTGGGTCCACCACTTGTCAGTAAGGTAAACTGAGATTATTTGCTTACATTTAAAGATACTTTTGCATTTGCATGCCTCACCTTTCTAATTAAGTTTTTAATGTACTGCTTGGGAGATAGCAAATCAAACAGCTCCTGCACTGACCTTTTCGCTCTGTTTTGTCTTTGTCCGGTGGGAATGCTGCCACTGCCACAGAGATCACTAGAAATGGGCCAGGCTGTTTCACACAGCTGTTCCAAAGAGTCTCCTCTGATACAGGTAATAAAAAAAAATTAAATCCCCGATCCCCAACCTGGCCAGCTTTTGCTTCCCAGCCTCTGTTTCCATGGCATTCTCAGCTGGCAGAAGGCAGAGAGCTAGTACAGTAAAAGAGGCAGACCAGCTTGTGCAGTACTTTCCTAGCAACACTTACAGCCCGTAGGATCCTGTTGTGTTAACTTTAACAAGAACAGAAACAGAATCTCTTTCTACCTTTTTTTTTTTTTTTCTCTTTCAGGGATGTAAACGGAGGAGAGAGATTGAATGGCCTAGCAATTGCTGACCCTTGCGTTTATAGTGGTACAGCACTGCAGTAACCTTCAGCAGCAAGACAGGCTTCCAGTTTAATAAGCTGTCATCATAATGCGAAATAAATATCTCATCAGAATGATAGTTTTCCCAAGTTTTGAGTGAAATTTAAACTATCTAGTTTTGGCTTATGGCATGCTCTAAGGCATGACTCTACCACTTGTTCTTTTAAAGAATTCCTTGTTTTATGGATTAGAAATTATTTATGCATTATTTTTGCAGGTAACATAACAGTAAGTTATAACAATTTGTTAAAATAGTAATTCTTGTGACATTATACTGAAATGATTCAGTGGAGCTACTTCAGTTGTAAATCAGCACACATAAAGGCTCTGAAATGGCCCATACAGATAAATCGTTACATCTCCATGATGTCCTATTAGATTCATCTTAGTTCCATCAATACAGATCAGACTGTAATACAAAGGAGCTAAAATCACATTCTGAACACACTTCTCAAAATCAAAGTATGCTTAAATGCCATCATGATATTAGGATACCGAAGCTATGTCCTAAGAAATGTGGAAAAACTGGACAGCCACGGTTGTTGTAGGCTATTTCATTTGCCCATGACTTTTGTGTTCCTAGGTTATTCTAAAGAATTGTGTAACCACTTCCCTCATGACAGCATTAAGAATAAAATTTACACACTTTTAGAAAGTTAAGAAGAAGGGAGTCAAGGAAGCTATTTTAATTCTAAAAGTTTGAAATTGCCAGGATGGGAACGCTGCAGAAGAGAATACTGAGCAAAGATGTGATTGCAATCTTCAGATGTGTTAAAGACTGCTGCGAAAGGGATGAGAATGTCCACTGTGTACAAAACAGGAAACAATGGGCTGAAATTGCAGGAGATCTAGTTTTGACATTTGGATTGGCTTTCTAAGAGTAAAATTAGCCAGTCTCTGGAGTAGTTTAGCTGCCCTGGGGAACAGGGTAGGCAAATGCCTACCAGCAATGATGATTGGTCATGAATGAATAACTGATCCTACTTGGGGTGGGAAGATGGACCAGGTGACCTCCTGAAGCCTCTTCTCACCTGTTTTTTTCTGTGATTCTCTGTACTTAAGATACTAAAGGGACTGATATTTATCACACTTAACACTTGTCAAGAACACTTAAAATAGGCAAGGCAGAAAACCTATGAGAAATGACAACATGTTAATTACTCTGTTTAGGTGTTTTGTTCCATCCCTAACTCTTTCTCATCCTTCTATTCAGTCATATTAGATACTTTGTCCCCATACACTGAGTTACCACCTTTTTTCCTCTTCTTATACTCTTGCACGTCTGATACTCCAATACTTCAGTGGGAGACAAGAAGCTTGGCAAAGGAAACTCTGCTTCTCTTCACCAAATATCATATTTGACTTGCACCTCCTCTGAGATGTCAGAGGATGACTGGCAGACTGTGCACGAATGCAATTGTGATCTTTTGCACGTGTCCCAGTCCAGGGATTTCCTCTCTCCTCCACTCTTATTCTACCAGGTGAGTGTAAGTTTGCAAAACCAAAATAGCAACACTTCTGCTTTTTGAGCATTTTATGATAGAAGCTGTGTTTTTAAAACATGGAGGCTGATTATTCAAGTAGTCTAAAATATCCAGACTGATTAAGTACCTCATCTTTGGTACCTCCAGTCTGTCTACTCACAGTTTGGAAGACATCTATGTTTCAGAACATCCAAGAAACAGATTTACATAAGATTCAAACAAGCCCTGCTTGTACCGTATTACTAATAGATATATCTGGAAGGGAGGAAATGTTTGCATTAGGTCATTCGGTTCACTGGTCATAGGGTCCGTGAATGCCATCTGATAGAATAAGAGCTAAAAGAAAGCTCTGAGGCTTCTTTGCTGCTGGCTACAACAGTAGCTTGTAGCCAAAGGTGTGCTGTCTTCATACCTTGTCTTAGGTTAAACTTTCAGATACAGGAAGAATTCCACAAAATAATGCAAATGGATCCTTCTAATATTTTCAACATAACAATAATGTTTCGTTTTACTTAGCCTTCCATGAAAAGATACCAGGCTATGCCTTCCAAATAGTGGTGTTAGGACTCAGGCTTTCGTTTTTTTCTATTCAATGAATTTGCCAGTTTCCACTTTCTATCTATTGAATTTATAAAAAACAGACCAAAAGTCTTCCCTCCTGCCCTTCACACCAAGGAAAAACTCTGTAAATAGGCACAAAGCTACCTCATTAACTCCTTTTAAGTGTCTCCTTACACTCTCCTTTGCTACACTGGCAACAGCCCTCTGCTGAGACTGTCACCTCGCACGGTGACAGACACTGCGCACTGTTTCTTGATACGTTCTCTCTTCTGATACCCAGCTGTTCCCTCTGGCTTCATGCTTAAATGTCACACTCTTCAGTGAAGGAATGAACTTCTGAATGGTCCATGGGAGATGTGGCACTCACCTTGGTCCAATGGCAATGTTCAGTGATGAAAATCAGTCTTAAGGTTCAGGTAAACTAAGCTTCTGAGGTCTGAAAAGGTGGACACGAGACAGAAGTAAGGATCTAAACAAAATAAGGGGATCTCTGAGCCTGATGTTAGGATGGGCATGCCAGGGGTATTTCACTTCAAAGAGTGCTGACAGAGAGAAGAGTCAGAGTGAAGCGTGTTTCTGATCTCTGAGGAAAAAGCACTAGGCAGTCGAGACAGAGACCCTTACGATACCTTAGTACAGCGCTATAGTATTTGTCTTTTCCTTGGCTTGCAGTGCAGCTCTTGCAGGGCAGGGACTGCCATTAACACTGAACTCTTCAGGGTTTGTCCCTAGCAAAGCCGGCCTATCCGGGCCAAGAAAGACTTGGCCCACCGGCTGCAAGCCAGTGCATCAGCTGGAGACAGGTTGTCCAGAGAGCAGTCTTCTGCAGTGACTGCCTGCTGGCGTGCTGCTTCTAAGGGTGGCGTGAAGGGCCTCTGTCCCTGCAATTCCAGCACCATGTCTCTGAGGAAACTATGGGTGCTGCCAGAAATCCACCAAGCTGCTCATCTGCAAATTGCTGCTTGCAGTTCCTGGGGAAAGAGCTCTCACAGGACTTCAGGTTAAACTTATGCCTCCAGGATTTGGCCATAAACACCCTGCAGGAGGTCAGAAGACTTAGCAGGGTGCTCTGAGGACATAAGGCTGTGCAAGAACCATGTGTGCTAAATCACTCCTGTGCCTGAAGACATTCAGGTGGTGTGCTGCATCTCTGGGGATGCTCTTTTCAGCAGCAGCACCTCTATTGGAGCTCTTGCCTCTACAGAAACACCTAAGCATGAAACTCCCCTTGCTAGGATGCAGTACTACAGGATGAAAAACCTGTTTCAAAGAAACCCTTATGGTTAAACTGTTAAGAGTTGCAGCAGATGCGATGCCTGCCCCTCCCTTGAGGCAAGTACATTGCAATAATGTGAAGTATAACCTAAACCCCTATAGTGTGTATAAGACTGTGAGCTATAATGCACCACACCCACATGTTACATATCTTCTATAGGTTTGCTCCAGAACAGCTACATAAATTAAGCTATGGTGGTGAGTAGTTAGTAATACTGAGCTTTAATATAATCTCTATGATTTCCTTGGACCTCTCTCCATTACCACCAACGCTTTTCTGGTTTGTGATACCTCCAAGTCTCAGGACAATTCTCCGAAGACAGTTGATCCTGTCGACTCTTACAACACAAATGGATTTACCTTTGCTTTGACAACTATCTCTGGCCCTCAGAAAGAAGTTATTTTATTTTGAAGTCTAATAGCTTTGACTTTTGGTTTCTTGATTTTTCCTTTGTGGTACAGCCACTAGATTGAAAACAATGTGGGTTTTTAAATCAAAGTGGAAAAAATATAGATTCCTTAACACAAGGTGAGAAGGCCGGCAACAATCCTTTCCAAAGAACTGAAATTTGTATTTGCTGTCTCCTTGCTGACCAAAGTTTCCTCTAATAGAGGTCTCCCATCAGGCTACCTATATGCTATAGTAGCACCAGTTAAAGGACAAAGATCTATATATGCCTTTTAACCCTCTTCCACAGCAAAGTATAAGGAGCCATTTAGTCTGACATCCATTTTGTTAGTTTCTACCGGTAGCAGCTGGTACATTTCTCTGGGGTTTTCTTCAGAGCATCTGGCTTGGGTCAGGTCACCATAAAAAATTTAACAAACATCCTTTGCAGGACTGGCTTGAGCTTTTTTAAATAAAGAAATCTCATCTATCTCCAATCTAACAAAGGTTTTGTTTCCATTCTGTCAATGCAGAAGACATATTAAGCATTGCATTTAATGAGATATTGAACATCACTTTGTTCCTAGTGTATACAGGAGCAGGCTGTGCTTAGAAAACACATCATTTGGTTTTGTTTACTCTGTGGTTGGGGTAAAAGTTGTTTTGTTGTGATAAAATATGTATTTCTTTATTTTGGACAAAAATAAAATGGGTTAGACTCTAGGCTGCACCTCAGCTAATATTGGAATGGAGCAAGACAGGCTGGGCGACTGGGTAGCCCCTGAAATCTGGGACTAATTTTGAGGACAATTAAAAGACAAATTTAAAAAATCAAGTAGTAAGGACATAAGAACTTCCATACTAAGTCAAAACAAAGGTCCCTCTAGCCAATATTCGGTCTCTAACAGTGGTCATGAGTTGACGTTTAGGGAAGAATAGGAACTGTGTAAGTATATATGGTTGTTTCCCCTAATGCTCTTCCAGCTTCTTACTGTTTTAAGCTTAGAGGATTTCCTGAGTCTTTTATAGTTTGTTTACTTAGCAACTCTTTGTGAATCATTCTTCCAAGTACTTCTCCCCCTGAAATACCATAAACTTCTTCCATTCACATTGTCTTTTACAGGATTTCCACAGGTCTGGTATACGATGTGTGAGGAACCACCATCACAAGCTTCATTTGATGACTCCTAACGTCCCTGGAAGGGACACTGAATAGTTGATCTCTACCCACTTCAGTCGTGCTACTTAGGATTTTGTAGATCTCTCTCACATCCCCACAAAACATCCTTTTTTTGCAGAGTCCCAGCCCACCAAATCATTTATTGTACAGAAGCCATTCTGTACTGTTTGATCATCAAATGTGTCCTTCTCTGAATCTCTTCTAAGCTCCAATATATCCTTTCTTAAATGAGGAGACCAGAACAACAGATAGTATTCAAAGTATAAGAAACATTCATTTATCCAGAGATGTAACTCTGTTTTCTGTCTTGTTCTGTACTCCTTTCCTGATGGTTCCTAGCATCTGATTTATTTTTTGACTGCTGCTGAGCACTGAGATGGTGTGTTCTTGGAACTATTTATCTTAACCCCAAAGTCTCTCTCACTTCTGAGTGGTAATGGTCAGGTCACAGTCCACTATTTGATATATGAAGCTAAGATTGTTTTTCACAACAGCATTTCACAAAAGGTTTTATTGTTCTGTTGTGAAGTCTCATAAGATCTTTCAGCAATTGTATGCTCAACCCTTGTCCTTATTATGTTGATAACTGTAACATCAAAAAACTTTGAAACCCCACCGCTCATCCCCTTTTCCGGGTCACTTGTGGCTGTGCTAAAGCATGTGGGTCCCCACACAGAATCCTGTCAAACTCCTCTTCCTGTACTGAGGATTTTAACTATGAGTTTATATTGTGCTTTACTTCTAGCTGTGTTTGTTCAGCTTGAAGAGAGGGCTGAAATGAAATCTAATTGCTTTGTTTGGCTTCTTAAAATGAGATTATAAAGAACACAGATAGACTCTTGTATGTTCACAATGAAAGGAGAAGAGGCAACGGACACGAGTTGCTGCAAGGGAAATTCTGATTAGAAATACGAAAGACTTTCTTCACACTGCACCAAGACACCCAAAGAACTTGTGGGAGTTCTGTCCTTCAGGGTATTCCAGACTTGACTGTTCATGACCCTGAGCCTCCTTATCTAAGGTGTAAACTGGCATTACTTTGAGCAAGAGGTTGGATTATATGACCTCCCGAAGTCCATTCAAACCTAAATTATCGCATGATTCTATGCATTTAAGGCACGACTTCCCCTCTTATTACATGGCTGTTCAGTATCCTTTCTTGAAGGATATTATCAAGGTCTTTCAGGAATCACAGTAAATTATATTAACAGGATCACATAGAACCACATACTTTTTGACCACTTCAGAGAAATCCAAGAGTTTTACAAGGCAGAACCACATTTTCTCTTTTCAAGATCATAGTCATCATCTGGTGTGAATATATATTGTCATTAGTAATTCACCTATTTCCTCTTTAAGTTTTTAGGTGAATAACACTTGGCCCTGGTGTTTTGTATTTGTTACTTTTAATTATATTTCTTTGAATAATAATCTGTTCCAAAGTTGCTTCAATTTTCAGATAGTTCACTGAGTTCCCCTTAAAAAAGATTGCTTATGTTGTAATTTCTCGTCTTCTCTATAATGAACCTGGATGCCAATAATCTATTTAGCTTCTCTGCAATGGTCTTGTCCTGTCTGACTGCTCCTTTTCCACTCCACTTAAGGAAGTGCTCCAAAATGCTTGCCAGACATTTTGCTCCTGATGCCCTAAGAGAAGAACTGAGTACTAATTTTAGTTCCTTTAGGAAGCTACTCCTCCGATTCTTTTTTGGTCTGCTTGGTTATATTTTCACATTTCATCTAACAAATTTATGATCCTTTTCATTTTGTTTGAATACAACTTCAGATTTTTAAATGATGCTTTCTTCATTCTGACAACCTGGCTTCACCATTCCATTTTCCTTTTTGACAGTTTCCAAGCCTCTCCTAATGCACAGTACTCAATGCTGTGCTTCCTCTCCGGTGTCCTTCCGCCTCTACAGGATCTGTAACTTAATTTTCTGTCACCCAATTGATGGCACAACTGTGGTGAAGATTTTGGCCTTTTGCTTTTTTTGTGTCGTGGATGCTGGGTGTAAGTAACGATTATTGTTACAGAGCTGTGCTTCCAGAGGAAATTTTGAGACAGATCTTTGTCATTACCTTGTCAAGGGCTGCATTTCCTCTTGTGGAGTTGCTAGCCAGCTGATCCATGAAAGAATCATTGACAATTTCATCTACGATTTATGACCCCTCTTCTACATGGAGGTAACTGAAGTGACCCAATACTTTCTGTCCTTACCAACTCTCTGACTTCTTACAGCTTAACTCAGCCTGTCTCGGCTCCCGGTTGGGAGGCCGGTAGTATTGGCCTCATTCTGTAGTCTTTCTCTTGGGGCCCAGCATTTCAATCCAGGTTCTGTGCGACTTGCTAAGGTGCTTAGTTTGTTGATTCAATTTGATCCCAAGCTTGAACTAAACACGTAATTCTATTGTAGCAGTAACGCGGTACACTTTTTTCATCCCTTTAGATTTTGTACATTCGTATAACAACATCCCACTGGCTATCTTTCTTCCATCAGGAAGAAAGGAGGAAGAAAACCAGCTGTAATTGGTAGTTGTTCAATCCCGTCATCAGCAGTTTTTGATCCAATTCCCTTGCTTTCAGCACGGCAGCAGAGCTCATGCTGTTGTATTTCGACCCTGAAGCCTGCTCCTCTCACTCTACCAATATCAACATCTGAGGTTCCATCTTCTTTTTCTCTTTTTCTACTGTTCCCAAATGCTTTCACCTTCATTGTAAAATCATTAATTCTCCTCCATTTTCCTCATCCCAATAATCTTCTATACTGGCACTTTGATTTTGTCTTTAGCCCAGAGGGCAACAATATTGACTGTAACTGAAGACATTCTTATAGTTGTAAAAATCTTCTTCTCTCTAATTATACCTTCACCACAAAGTGTTTCAACAGATATAATTCTGATTCTATTTTTAACGCAAAACTACACTTATATAGATATCTCTTTCCAAGTTGAATCTCAGACCACACATGTCTCCTTTAGGAGTTCAGTACCTAATCTCATACACCCTGAGAAGGGGAAAAAAACTAGGTAGAATTTCATCTTTTCTTTTGGCATTTCAGCTTTTAAAGGTGACTTGCAACATAATCTGAGAATATAATTCTTTAGCAACAAAATGACTACTGGAGACCCCTGGCAAGCAACTTTAGGAACATAGTCTGCAGGCATCAGTGAGTTATTTACTTAGGAAACATGGAAATGTATATAAATTTGTACTGTATTGTTAGAATGTTGATTATTCAGGGCAAAGGTTTCGACTGGAACATGCTGATTTAGGCACCACAGTTCTGAATTTTCTCCCTCTTTACAGTTTGGTGCTCCCTTATGCAGAAAATCTATTTGTGCACCTAAAGACTCAGAAAAAATAGAGAGGATTGTATATATAAAAGAGAGATATTTAACACATAAATAAGAATATCATGTTGCACCTTTTTGGTAACAAAAATGCCATTTTGAAAGAGAAAAGGAAACAGCTGGTTTCCAGATCCGTATTGAACTAAGTACTTTAAATCACTTGTTTAAGCTCACCTGTTTTACTCTGAAGTGTGGTGGACGACAAGCACTCAGCCCTTCTTGTGACTCAGAATACAGCAACTAAGGGAAGACTAAGGGAAGTAGCTACTTGGATTATTCAGCTTGATTGTAAGAGCACCCTAAGATGTGGGAGGCAGATGAACAGTTAGAGCACAGGAACTGGATGTGGTCCTTTACTGTTTTGTCCTCATTTCCAGTGACTCATTTGATGACCTGGGTAATGTCACTTCTTCAATCTGTGTTTCAACTTCCTGGAATCAGTCTGTGCCTCAGCTTCCCCAGTTATAAAGATGGTACAGCTGGCTGAGAACAGGGTTATCTCTGTGTGATTTTTTTTTTTTTTCTTCAAGGTACTAAATTGAAACAGCAAAAATCTAAATTATTTGCAAAACACATGTTCCCCAAAATGTTGGTTTGGGATTATCACAACTCGATGCTTTCTCTTTAACACAGTTGTGCCTCTTATATTGAAGTATTCAACTTCTAAAATCCAATATATATGTCATATTTTTTTTCATCAGTGATTGCTCTTTCAAGAATTTAGTATAATATACAGTTCAAACAAAATGAAACAAACTAACCTTATCAAAATGAAGAAATTCTCCACCACAGAAACAAAACATTTTTTCTCCAGTTAAACAATGCAGTAGATGCCGACACATTTCTGACAAATGCTTTCATTTTGATGAAACTACATTTCGTTTAAAGTCATTTACTCAGTACACATATTGGTTTTATGACATCTCGTTGTTCTTGCTTCTCATCTGACATCTTCCTCTTTTACAGGCAATAATTATCTTTCTGTCTGTCTTTCCTTCTATTCCCCTCTCTTTTCCAAAAATGCATCACTCCTCTTACAAATATCCTCTCTATTCCACATGTTTCAAGCACTTTTTTCTCTCAGGTTGTCTAGCTGAACAAAATAATAAAGTTAAGTTCAACACAACTGTTGCCAGGCTGTGCCTAGCTTGAATTTTACTGTTTCTTTTTGAACCTAAAGGGGCTTGTGTGCATTGAAGTTTGTTCACCTTTTCTGATTATACCCATTGGGTAATTAAAGGTATTTTCTCATACAAACTTTGCCTCACTACTTCTTAAGGCTAACTATTCCATCAAAACTCTTGTGCCTGTTTCAGTAATAATATGGACTTTTAAAGTACCTTGCAATTTATGAATAGAGATGTGTGAGACTAGGATGAGGTTGCAAGAGACTGTGAGACAGAACTTGCCATAGCGCATCCTCCACCTTAGGAACAGCTCTGGAGAATGACACCATCTCCCTTCACTGCAGTCCTCTTACCTGCTGCTTCTTTACAGCCTGTCTGAAAAATCAGATGTTTACTGCCAATTAGGCTTGATAAAATAGTCGGACTTTCTTGCATTCTGTTGACAAGGGTATTTGTGGACTGCTGGCAGCTGTTGGAGGGCTTCTGTGCTGCCCAGTGACAGGACAAGGGGGAATGGGCACAAACTTGAACATAGGAAGGTCCACCTAAACATGAGGAGGAACTTCTTTACCTTGAGGGTGGCAGAGCCCTGGAACAGGCTGCCCAGGGAGGTGGTGGAGTCTCCGTCTCTGGAGACATTCAAAACCCGCCTGGATGGGTTCCTGTGTAACCTGCTCTAAGGTGGCCCTGCTCTGGCAGGGGGTTGGACTAGATGATCTCCAGAGGTCCCTTCCAACCCCTACCATTCTGTGATTCTGGCTACATGGACAGCATTAGACCTCTGTAGTAAGCACTTTGTTCATTTGGTGATTTAGATCATTTAGATCTTTCTTACCCTTACTGCACTTTCTGCTACGGTCATAGTGTAAAACATTCAAGACGTTATTGAAGATTTTATTTTGGAGCAAAAATTATAGTAAGATACTTTAATTTGCAGCAAATAGATTTATAGAAACCTTTATATATTATAATGCAAAGTACATATTCATTATATCTATAGGCTCCTTCACTAATTATATTAGAACTGTTCAGCAGAACCACTGGAGCAGCAATAAAATTCTTATTCCAAAAAGATATGGTCCATAATTATAGAAAATGTTGTATTACTTCAATGCTTGAACTGAATCATTGCTTTTCCAACTGCCAGATTGCTGACTAAGAGTATTGGGCTTCAGTTTCTTCTGTCTGAGCCATAACACTTCGCAGCCTTTCTGACAGATGTAAAAAGATTTCACAAACGTAGGGTCTTTCTGTGCAATGGCCTTATGCAGGGTTCCCCTGAAATGCATGGAGTTGAAGCTGCCTGCATTGCCAGCTTTAGGCAATAGGGCCCAGAAGATAAACAAAAAGTAGATGATGACTTTTTTTGGGGTGGAGGGTGGTGTCAGTTCCATCATTTTTGCTCTTTTTTTTCTAGTTAAAGGAGAAAAAATGGAAACTGATCTCAGCACTTTGGAAAATGATGTTGTACTTAAAACCTTGTTATTAAACCTAGTATTTATGGATTAAAAAATAATTATCAATAAGCACATTTGATAAACAGTCAGACTGAAATAAGACTCAGCTCATAACAGATTCTGCTCAGATAGGAGTTTGCAAACGCCCTGTTGCACCTAAAAGGGTGTATGATTTGGAGCTGCAGATACAGAAGCATCATGTCATGGAGGAGGAAGGTGACAGTTCCTGTTTATGCATTTTTGGCAAGCTGCACCTGAAGGATGGGATGATTTTCTGGAAGCTGCCATGCCAGAAATACCCAGCTAAACAGGAGGGAACTGAGAAGAGCAAAGGGAATAATTAGAGACCTATGGGGGTGGGACAGGGTTTCTAGTCTATTTTTTTTTAAGGAAACCAAGCAATGCAATTGCACTGTTTTCCTGACATCAATCCAGCAACAACATTTGAAGCTCTTGACCAATTTCAAAGATGCCTGACAAAAAAAGGAGAGATCCGAAAACACTCAGCTCCTGCAGTTTTTATGAAAATCAGCAGCCAGGCAGAGGAGACTTAGATTCGTGCACCCACTGAAGAACAGGTGGAAGTGTGAACTCCGATGCATTATTTGACACAGAGAATCCAAAGCTGTCATCCAAAACCAGGCTCCATAAGGTTTGCTGACGATGGAACGAACGGTTGGTTTGTTTAGACGTGGGTTTTTTTCTTTTTGATAAATAAAATATATTTAAAAGATGACCAAGACTTCTGCCTGAGAGCATTTTAAAGACACTAATCACTGCAGGATGTAGGCAATCATTATAAAATTATGCATAATAACAGATCTTGTCCAGAACAGGCCCTGAAATCCCTACCCAAAACGAACTCCCTTTGTGCCAGTGTTTTTTGTCTGCCTTGAAAAGGACTGTTTCCATTTCCTCTCATGCCAGGGCTACCTGTGACCACCTTCTCTCTCTTAAAATACTGCAGTACCACCAAACTTAAAGAAATGAAAATGGTGAGTCAGACAACAAAACAAAAACTGTTCTTGAAAATCACAATATGTTAATATAAGGTATTTTAATGTGAATTTGGTCTGTCTTTGAAATTTCTAAATTCCTTCCACCACTTCTTGAGTGAGAGAAAAGTCACAGTGTCCCACTTTTACTAACCTATTGTGAGAAATTACTTTGAGCCCTTGATGTTACAGGATATTTCATCCTTCATGACTGTCCCTCAAACAGCAAGCCCCCCTAGACTGAAAACTCCTCCACAGCTTTCACTATTTCCAGTCTCCAATTGAATCCGAGAAAAAACATCACTCTTCTAGGGAAGGAACCTACAGGAAAACCCTCTGAATTTATTTGTTTCCAGTATCTTCTTTCAGTTTGCCTCAAGCAAGAAAACAGACAATCATGACTGCTCACAGCTAGGCTGATGAAAAGAGCTTGGAAAGGGAGTACTGGTGGAATTGAGAAATTTGGAATGTGGCCTTTGGACAATCTGAAAGGAAGATATGGGGAAGAAGGAAAAGCCCCTTAGGTTGAGGGAAGGTCTAGGATCATAAAGAAATATGCATCTGTTATGCATGGGGCATATGTGGATGCTTGTCATTATGAACTGAGAAGAAAAGATCACAGGTTACATTATAATGATTGTCTTCCCAAACTTAAGAAAGTAATTTACCTGATATGTTGCAATAGCTGTAGTGATATTCCATTTCTAGAATTCACAGCAGTCTTCCCTAGATAGGACTTCAGAGAAATGGAGTTAATAGGACGCCTGTCAGTGACAAGACTGGATGGTACTGAGCAGGGGGCATTCTTACTAACCAGGGGATGAAATTCTCTTCAAGGCTCTCACGTATCATTCCAGGTTTGGGATATAACGTATTAAACCAGACTGGGATTTCCATGCATTGTGGTTGAACAACAATGCCAGGTATTTCATCTTTACAAAGGAAATGTGGGCAAATCAGAAAATGACTGCTAAGGGTTTGAAGTACTGACAGTAAGAGCTGAGTCTCTTCACATAGTCTTGTGAAAAAGGAGATGACGTTTATGGTTTCTCCTATATTTTTGTCTGGTAAATTCTACTGCCTTTGTGCAAAAATAATGTAAAATCATTTGTGGTGCCTAAGACTTTGTAAGCATTAGGGAAAGCATTGATGGAAGGCTGGGAGATGTAAACCTTCTCATGTACTCAGCACTGGTGAAGCCACAGCTGGAGTGCTAAGTCTAGTTCATGGCTCCCCAGTACAAAAAAGCCATGGATGTACTGGAGCGGAGCAGGTGAAGGGCAATGTAGTTAGTTAAGGGATTAGACCATGTCGTATGAGGAAAGGCTGAGAGATGGGACTGTTTAGCCTAAAGAACAGGAGGCTCCAATGGATCTTATCAGTGTGAATTAGTATCTGATGGAAGGGTGTCAGCAAGACTGAGTCAGGCTCTTTTCAGTGGTGCCCAGTGATAGGACAAGAGGCAACGGGCACAAACTGAAACACAGGAGGTGTCATCTGAACATGAACTTTTACTGCGAGGGTGGCTGAGCACTGGCTCAGGTTGCCTGGAGAGGCTGTGGAGCTTCCATCCTTGGAGATACTGAAAAGACATCTGGATGTGGTCCTGAACAACCCGCTGTAGCTGACCCTGCTTGACCAGGGAGTCCGGACCAGATGACCTCCAAAGGTCCCTTCCAACCTAAATGATTCTGTTATTTTGTGCTTTTCAGTAACAGTTTTAGTCACAGTATACCAGCCTGATGCAAGTCCTCACTCCAACTTCCATCATTTTTTTTAACCATTACTCTGCAAGAGCTTTCAGTTTTACTTTTCAAGTTATAAGAAGCTATATATAAAACCCCCTCATACTCTTTGTATTAATTTTGTATTTCACACACAGCAGTAAGAATTAATGTGCTTGACCCAGCATACAGCAACTGGCACAATAATACAGAACAGACGCGTATGTGTCTGTGTCAGTAATTAATGAGCACAAAGGTGAGTAGGATACCTTAACTTCATGCGATATTTTCTTCATAAAATTATCTTGGAGACACTTGGGCCTTATGGTTTTAGACCTTTAATATTTTTTTTTAGGTTGGGCTTAAAGCAGTGACTTTTCAACACTAGGGCCACTGCTCTAGTGTGTTAGTTCTTGCGGTTACTGGAGCTACATCTTTTAGGTGGCACGTGCAGGCCTAAATTCTCTGAAGGAGTGTGGACTACCTATGAACACCTATAACAGCATAACCATGGTGTCTAGTGTTACCGTTCCAGTCATGCCATGTTTTCGTTGTTTCTGATACTAAACATACGGTGGTATCTCACCTCTTCTCGGCATCTTATTCTTTTCAGTCGTGCTTCCTTCAGTTTTGAGGTGGCTGCCATACTTTTCCCTGTTGGCAATGACTGGATAAATTCTTTAGCATCAGCCTGTAACACGAAGGCTATCTTCCCTGCCGGTCGCAGATGGCGGGAAGTGATTTTATTGATTTGTTAGTACTTAGCTAGAAGGATTACACCTAGCAGTAATAATGTGGCCAGGCCCTGGGACAAATCACCACACGAGTTAGCGGAGGGTCTGTGTCTTTAACTGAGTGTGACATTATGATATTTACCAGCCCTTCATAGTGCTTTGCTTATTAACACCACTTTAATCTCTTCTGAGCCATCTGTCGGTCATTCAAGTTTCAGTTTCCTTCGTGTGCTGGAAGAGTTGAGAGACTTCACTTTCTGAGCTGAACTTGGACATTGCCACTCAAAAGTTCTGATGGTCACAGTGGTGCTTATTATTTTTTTTTTTCTTTTAAATTTTTCGTTATCAGCTTGTGTCCTGCAGAAAATCTCTTGGGGGGACACAAGCAGATGGCCGCAGTAATTCCTCTCAAATTCAAAGGGTCATGAAGGTTCATAGCTCTCAGAATTTGCGTGAGAGGTATTAGTGTGGCTGGCTGAAAGCTGGTCCCTCTCCCTATTCCAAATCTGGCAAGTCTGGCAGCAGGAAGAACTGAACACTGCCAGCATATTTTTTTTTTTCCTTTGGTTCGTGCCCATCAGACGATCTCTCTAGAAACCAGAGCGGTTTTCATGCTGTGACCTCGGCAGAAGCATGGCTGAGGGGTCCTAAGTGTCAGCGTGTGTTAGTGGAAGTTCACATTTTATTTGAAAGCGCAGTTTTCTGTATATTTCAGCTTTGCGTTTCTAAGTAGCCTGAAAAATTTTGCTCACTGTCAGGCACGCGTTTGAGCGAGGGACCTTTCAGAGCCATAGGGGTGAGCTTCTGGCCAGTGGATTACATGCAGACCGTCTCGCCTAGAGAATGGGTGTTGTGTTCGTTTACCAGCTCCCCCAAAATCGAGTCGCTCAGAGCTGGTAGATGAGAAATTGCCAGGGAAGCTACCTCTGTCCTAGAAGTGATGCTTTCTTTCCTGGTGCGCTACCCCTTCAGTTGGACAGCCGGCACCGTGGCGCGTTTCGTGGCTGGTTTTGGTGGGTCACACCAGCGGGAAAAGCGGGAGCGATGACAGATGAGTTAAGCGCGCTGGCCATTCCCCATGGGAAGCGTGGGGGGGACGGCGGCATGGGGGCCACCGGCTGGGCGTAAGGAGCGGGTGAAGAAAGCGCTGAGGCACTGGGACCCCGAGGAAGGGAGGGCCGAGGGGTG
>VXBO01000935.1:130865-149039 GCA_013400135.1 Rhinoptilus africanus
GATCCTGTTCCCTCCCGCCCCGTCCCCCCCCCCCCGTTCCATCCCCATCCTTGCCAAAGAGCGCATGTGACCACGCTGTGTGGCCTCCTCCGTCAATAGGAGGCTTCAAAGGGAACGCTACCGAATTGCCTGCTGCTGCCGGCGATGAGAACAAACAGATGGAAGCTGTGGCCTGTGGAGGAGAATCAGGGTTTCTCCTCTTCTGCCTACCCCTCAGGCCTGTTGGCTCTGGGGGAGAAGCGGCAGGAGGGGTGACTGGAATACGTGCCAACCTCTGACGTTACCCAGACCCTCCCTGCCGTGGGAGCTGTATCCTTACCTCACCGTCCTCTGGTTGCACACACCTATGCTTGGGAGGGATGCTCGGAAGGTGTGACGTGATGTGGGTATTTCTTTTGGCACCCTCGGAAATACCCATATTGAGCGATGTGGGTGCCAGCTCTTCCCTGTGGTTTTCTCTGACCGATGGAGAGACCAAATCCCCGCGAGGCTCCTGACTTCGGCACGCTGGAGCTGGGACAGCGTTCCGGTATATCGCTGTCTCTCTCCCTTCCCATCATGGCTCTGAATTTTTACAGGGAGCTACTAGAGGTGATTGCAGCTGCTGGGTACCGAGGCCCAGCTGCTGGGGTTGCGTATTGCCGAGGAGCCGGCCGGGAGCGTGGTGTTTGGATCTGGG
Source organism: Rhinoptilus africanus (assembly GCA_013400135.1). NCBI lineage: Eukaryota > Metazoa > Chordata > Aves > Charadriiformes > Glareolidae > Rhinoptilus > Rhinoptilus africanus. The sequence goes on from VXBO01000935.1 coordinate 131,545, forward strand.
TCCAGGAGGAAGAGTTCGGTTTGCTGTTCATTACGCCTGGGGTGTGGCTGCTCCCGGAGGTGGGGTGGCTGCAACGAGAAACGTTCTGTGAAAATCCATCGTGTTAGTCAATATGGGGAAACCTAAGTGAAGGATACCCTCCTCAGTTTCTATTTGTCAGAAGAAAATTAAATAAAGGAGTAGCTCAGAGGCTCTGAACTGCATTTATCCTTCTCCCATTCCTTGTCCTCCAGCACAGCAACTTCCCTATAAATATTTAGCTTTTATTGCGTGAAGGAGATAACTGGTTCTGTGATGATGTTGTAGAGCAATACTATAAATCTCAGAGTCACTGCAAGAATGAACTTTTGTTGGTAGAGATGCTAATTTCTCGGCCCTGTTCTTGTTAACATGGGGTAGAGGATAAATTTTCCTCCTTTTTTTTTCCCCCTATTTTTTTACCTGCTCTTCTTTTGCATTGGCATTTCTGAATTCTGGACTGACACTTTTCTGTGAGATTACGGGAATCTTCAGCAGTTTTACTAAATGAATTTAGGACACTTTAAATACAGTTTTAGAAGAGGTCAGAAATTGTGCTTTGTGAATTCAACTTGAAATTACTTTATATTATCTTCAAAGGTTTGTGATACCCGAAGTTAAAAGTTTATTTCCTTACAACAGTTCTTTGAAACCATGAGAATAACAGTCTAGGCTCTCCATTGGTCTGAGGAATTGTGATTTTAATTAGAGCTTTTTTTTTTTTTAAATAGAGAAACAGGTGTTATTAGAAAACACATTGGGAAACTTACAAACGTGTATACTCACTTTAGCTATATTGTTGGTTTTCAAAAATTAGGTCACAGCAAATAGTTTTCATATGGATTATGATTCGACTCTTACAGAGAGCCACTGGATCTTCTGAGATCGTTTGCCTTTTCTGTACGCTGAGCACTTACTTCCTTTTTGGGGCAGGAGTTAGACACATCTTTCCAGAGAGGAACCCTTATAAGATTGGATTTTGAGACAATTGCTTCCATAATTTTGTAGAGGTTTGTTACAAATATGCAATGGTGCTGTCCAGATGACACAGCTATATTACGAAAGTCATATATCATCACTATCCCTTCCTATTATCTTCAGTAAAAGTTTTTCTGATTATCCAAATGTCTCGGGAAAACAGCCACCAGTTTTCATTTAAAACCACCTGGCGGAGAAATGTTTCCGTCTGTAACACCCACGTGCAAATCTGCAGCGTCCCCTGGAAGTGAAGCTGATCTGTGTTGCAAACTGGGATTCCTGCGATCCTGGGCCCATCAGAGGCTGGATGCAGGCTCTCTCATGAACCATAAGGGCTAAAAAGGGTGCAGCATTTCTGTCCTCTTCTGGATGTCCTGATAGCAATGAAAGTTTCTAAAACAGCACTTCTAATTTGCCTTTCCAGCACTCCTCGTGGCAGAAAACGGTAGGGAGAATTATGGGTTTAACTACTGTATTCTTCACATGATGATCACAAAGTTGTGGATCCAAGGGAATTTGCAGCGTTCCTGTGAGCAGGCTGTAAGGATTTCAGGAGAAGTGAAAGAGACGAGGGTCATCGGTAAAGAGGCTGTGTCCCTCTCCTGCGGGTCTGTACCTCTCTGTCTTCCTGACTCTGATCTGACACCTCTCTGCCGGTTCCCGCTGACACCGGCGTGTACCGCAGCACGCCAGCTGGGATGCAGGGAGCTGTTACGGGGAGCAGGACAACGGACAACCGAATGTTTTCCCTGCTTGCTCTGGAGAAAGGCAGAAACGCGTGCTTCGGTTTGAAACCACCTGCTCTCTTTCCAGGAACTTGCCGTAGCTGCCAGTTCATAGGCCTGCTGATTTTCCTTCAGCAGCCCGGGGCTAACGGAGCTTGTCACAGCCTCAGGGTAAAGGCATGCAACCTCTCCTGGCCAGCGTGACTTTCTTTTTCTAGGTATACCTGGTCAGTGGCAGAGACCTTGTCCTCCCCTCACCCTTCCAATACCAGAGTGCAAGCTGCTGTGTGTGGTGTTTGTGGAAGGGGGTCATTCCGCTCTCCCATGACCTGATGAACACCTTGGAGCAATGTGTTGAGGATTTGGGGCTTTTGTGAAGGTTCCTCCTTTTGGGTTTTTTTTTTTTTTTTTTTTAATGAACGGATGCAGCTTAGCACGAGGAGCACTTTAACATTAGCCGATAATTTTGAAATTGCCTTTATATCCGAAGATGGGTTTGGCATTCCCGCTGCAATAGGGGCAGGCTGTCCGTGCCTTCCTGCAGTGAAGTCCTACTCCGGTGTACGGCACTGAAGAATCAAATCCACATAAGCACTTCGATGCTTACCTGGCACTAAGTAGAAACTGAAGCACCTTGGGTGCAGTCCATGAAATCTTTCCCTAATGGTGCCTCTGAGAAGCTGGCTGTCCCTGCGTGTCCAGGGCATGTAGGACCAGAGCACATCAGTGCCTTGGGTGCTGAATTGTGGCTGGCTGTCTTATACCTAAGCCTGTTGAGGAGTTACAAACTATGTAGTAGTATACTTAAGTCCTTTGAAAGACCTGACTCTAATACATTTTAACTTAGTGGAAACAGTTTGGCTTCCCATAGAAAGAATGACGAGTTTATGGGCCAGGAGCCTAACTCAATGTCAAGCCCAATTAAGAAGAGCTCTCCTTGCAGAAGAGCTGTCTTGCTCTCATGCTATGTGCTCCTGGTTACCCTGGGCTGTTAGACTCTCTTTTTTAAAAAAGTCAAAGAAGTTTAAAATACAGAAGCAGGTCCTCCTCCCTCCCAGCTGAATGATCTTGCCTTGGGGCTTCAGAGCTTTGCCTTTTTGTTCCTCTGTGGTTGGGAGAGCTTCACCTTCCTGCCTGCCACACCTCTGACAGCAGTGTGGTGACAGTTGCATAGGTGAGGCTTTACCATGGTAGACTCAACTCTGATCCACTCCCGTGTCCCTGTTGCCCACTGAGTGTGCCAGATTTTGCGGGTGTCTCTGAAGACTGTAGTCTCAGGCAACTCTTTTAATTGGAGCTTGGCCTTATAGACCCAAGCTTCTGCTNGCTGCTGCAATAGCAGCAGCCTGTCTGTGCCTTCCTGCAGCAAAGTCCTAGTCTGGTGTCTGGCACTGAAGACTCAAATCCACATAAGCACTTTGATGCTTACCTGGCATTAAGTAGAAACTGAGGCACCTTGGGTGCAGTCCATGAAATCTTTCCCTAGTGGTGCCTCTGAGAAGCTGGCTGTCCTTGCGTGTCCAGGGCATGTAGGACCAGAGCACATGAGTGCCTTGGGTGCTGAATTGTGGCTGTCTGTCTTATACCTAAGCCTGTTGAGGTGTTACAAACTATGTAGTAGTATACTTAAGTCCTTTGAAAGACCTGACGCTGATACATTTTTACTTAGTGGAAACAGTTTGGCTTCCCATAGAAAGAATGACGAGTTTATGGGCCAGGAGCCTAACTCAATGTCAAGCCCAATTAAGAAGAGCTCTCCTTGCAGAAGAGCTGTCTTGCTCTCATGCTATGTGCTCCTGGTTACCCTGGGCTGTTAATGTAGCCTTTTTAAAAAAGTCAAAGAAGTTTAAAATACAGAAGCAGGTCCTCCTCCCTCCCAGCTGAATGATCTTGCCTTGGGGCTTCAGAGCTTTGCCTTTTTGTTCCTCTGTGGTTGGGAGAGCTTCACCTTCCTGCCTGCCACACCTCTGACAGCAGCGTGGAGAACACTCTGTTGTGTAGGTGAGGCTTTACCATGGTAGACTCAACTCTGATCCACTCCTGTGTCCCTGTTGTCCACTGAGTGTGCCAGATTCTGCGGGTGTCTCTGAAGACTGTAGTCTCAGGCAACTCTTTTAATTGGAGCTTGGCCTTATAGACCCAAGCTTCTGCTGCTCCTGTATGAATAAACATTTGTGTAGAACAGGGGTANAACATTAGCCGATAATTTTGAAATTGCCTTTATATCCGAAGATGGGTTTGGCATTCCCGCTGCAATAGGGGCAGGCTGTCCGTGCCTTCCTGCAGTGAAGTCCTACTCCGGTGTACGGCACTGAAGAATCAAATCCACATAAGCACTTCGATGCTTACCTGGCACTAAGTAGAAACTGAAGCACCTTGGGTGCAGTCCATGAAATCTTTCCCTAATGGTGNACTCAACTCTGATCCACTCCTGTGTCCCTGTTGTCCACTGAGTGTGCCAGATTCTGCGGGTGTCTCTGAAGACTGTAGTCTCAGGCAACTCTTTTAATTGGAGCTTGGCCTTATAGACCCAAGCTTCTGCTGCTCCTGTATGAATAAACATTTGTGTAGAACAGGGGTAGAATGTGCCATGACCTCCTCTGCAGATGAATTCAAATTGGAGGCATTTTTTCCAGTTTTACATGGTAGATACTCCTGTAGTGGAAAGGGAAGTGGTTCACATTGAGTGGCTGATGTGTCTGTCTATCCTGAAGTCCAGATGTTGCCCTACAGGTCACTCTCATGTAACTAACAAATTGTGAGGAAGTGTGAGAAGGAAAATTTTCAGTGAAGCTGAAGAGAAAAACATAGCACAATTTGCAAAAATGGAGGGACCCCCTCTTCCCTATTTTAAGGGAAAAATAGTTTAAAAGTTTTAAGTGTACACTCAGACACTAGCTAGCCTGAATCAGCTACAGTGTTTGTGGGTATAAGGTGCCTTGAAGTGAAATGACCCGGGTTAATATGCAGCAAATTTCAACCACAGTCGAATCACGGAACTATAAATATGTATGTACTTAAGCTGAAGTTTGCTTGCGTGCAATTGTGTGCCTTCTCTCATTGGATTAGTTAAGTACGAAATGCGAACCCCAGCAGTTGTGAACACAGCTAGTGCAGAGTTCCAGTTCTCTGCTGCGGTAGACTCTCACAGCCCAACAGGACCACACATTGGGACAGACAAAGTACTTTTCTCCACCCCTGGTGGAACAGTAGCTTATCCAGTTGGGGAACAGCTATAAATCAACCTTGGACAAATTTTGGTGAGAAATTAGAAGAAGGTTCCTAGTTATCATGGCAGTCATTTTCTGGAGCAAATATAAGTGGGGACAAAAGCTCTTACTACCCTTCTGATGGGATGTAACAAGATTGTGAAAGAGGTTGTTTTCCAAGGTAGTGGTAATAGTAGGAAACTTAACTCGGAGACATAGGTCATTCTTTGAATAGTTTCAGTAGAGAGGCTGGCAGGTACTCAAAACCTTCCCACATCTTAGAGAGTTATTTCAAGGTTTGACATGGGAGCAACAGTTAATAATTAGGGAGAAGATGATCCTAACACCATCTGGTGTGATGCACAAACTTGATTTTAGTAGAATTCAGGTCTCTAGAATCAAGAGGGGTATTGTAGCTGCTCACTTTTCAGGGCTGCCAGATCCTGAAGTCGCTTGCATTTGGTGAGAATCTCTATTTCAGACATCGCAAGATAACCTTTAAATAGTTTCCTGTGTGCACCTGGAAGCTCCCAGCCTGAACTGCTAGCTGGTAGCCCTGAAGATTATCAGATTGGCCAGGAGACATGTGCTTTTAACCAGTTTCCTGGAGACCGTTTGTTTCCCCCTCCATTTCTAACACTCGGACCACATCTGACATTGTCAGAAAATGATGAATACTGCTTAAAGCACAGTGGCAGCTGCCGCCACCCTTATTTTGTATAGTATTTATGGGCAAAATAAGGAAGTAGGGTTCCAAGACCATCTTAACCTGAATGCTGTAAATCTCTTGATGGTAATTGCCCTTCCATAAACAGTAGGGAAGAGAGAGGTGGGATCATTCTTCATCTCTTCTGTTGAAACCAGGCTACTTTGCAGAAATAAAAGCAAGAGTCAAGGGGCCATCATGAGGAAGTCTGTCTTTATCCTATCTTTAGGATAAAGGATCTAAAACCTATCTTTAATCCCACTGAGAAGACAAAGGTGGAATTGAGAGTACTGGGAACTGGTTGTGCATTTGGCACCAAGGAATTAAGGGATAAAATAGATAAACAATACCAAGAATCCCTCCTCTGAATTAGACTCTTGCTTATTCTCTCCATGGTCCCATGAATCTCACTTTCTGTGCAGTGGAGCAGGAGGAATGGAGGATGCCCTCACCTCTGATGCTTGAAAGCCTTTATTTCTTCCTTTGTACTTAAAGGGGTTTGGAGCCACCATGTTTCAGGCTGTGTGATGGGGCAGAGTGCAGGTTGCTTGCTGCGTACATGGGTACACCCAGACAGACTGTTTGCATACTGCCTTGTGCCTCAGCCTGGCAGTGCCAGCTCTCATTGTGACACTTCAGTGTACAAATCCATGGTGAAACAATTTTAGTGTTGCAGGACTGCATTTTCACAGAATCACATCATGCTTGTGGGCAGGACTTTGAAGATTGTCTAGTCCACCTCCCTACTCAGAGCAGGGCCACCTAGAGCCAATAGCCCAGGACTGAGGTATTTTGAATATCTCCAAGGATAGAGACTCTCTGGACAACCTTTTCCAGTGTTAAGCCACCCTTACAGTAAAAAGTGTTTCCTGATGTTTACATGGTACCTCCTGTGTTTCAGTTTGTGTTCGTTGCCTCTGATCCTGTCACTGGGCACAACTGAGAAGAGTTTGGCTCTGTCTTCTTTACTCCCTCCCCACTGGGGGAGGAGTACATATTGATAAGACCCCTCTGAGCCTTCTCTTCTCCAGGCCGTGGGGACTGTTCAAGTCCCTGCTCTCTGAGCCTTTCCTCATGGGACATGCTTGAGTTCCTTTGTGGCTCTTTGCTGCACTCGCTCCAGTATGTCCGTATCTTTCTTGTACTGAAGAGCCCAGAACTAGACTTAGCATCCAGATGTGGCTTCACCAGTGCTGAGGCAGAGAGGAAAGATCACCTCTCTCGACATCCTGGCAGTGCTTTTCCAGTCCAGCCCTGGATGATGTTGGCTTTCTTTCCTGCAAGTGCACATTGCTGGCTCATGCTCAACTTAAGTGTTGACCAGGAAACCTCAATTGCTTCTCTGCAGAGCTTCTTTCCAGCTGGTTGGCCGCCAGCATCTACTGGTGCATGGGATTATTCTTCTCCTTGTGCAGGACTTGTGTCACTTTGTTGAATGTTTTAAAGTTCAAGAGGGAGACCAGTATCTAATGTGTTCTCAGATAAGTCTAAATCATTTAGGGGGATCATTGCTTGTGGTCACTGCTTCCAGCCCATTTCTCTTTACCCCCAAGGCTCTCACCCCGAGAGCCGGAGAGAGAATTGAACAGTGCAGAAACTATTGTTTCCCTTTGGCCACATCAGAAAGAATTTAACAGCACTTGAGACTTGAAATTTTGACCACTCTGAGAGGCAGGTGTGGCCAGGAAGCTGTCCCGATCAAAGGGGACAACTGTGGTGACCTCAGAATTGCAAGGAGCGTTTTCATTACTTTCAGGGAATTTCAGATAATTGATAATGATTTTTAAGCAGGAAGGAGGACTGAGTAGTCCAAAGAGTCTACTATATATAGTCAAAGTGTATTCGCAACTACACACAGTCATGTGGTAAGGCAATTATGAGGCCGTCATTGACTGTTCTACTGGGGGGCCATCTCACCGCCAAGGCAGGAGCAGGATGCTGTCAGCAGACAGCAGCAGATTCATAGGAATTTCCTCAAAAGCTGTAGAAGAGCAGGAGGTGATAGAGGATGACAGGCTGTAATAAGACATGGGATCCAGATCTGTGTATGTTGAAATTTCAGAAGGTCTCTGCGCAAAAGTGCAGACTTTTGTCCAGAGCTCCTTTCTGGACCCAGTTTCAGTGGTTTTACTGAAATGCACAGCTTGTTATTTCTGTGCCTGCGTCTTCGCACATGATTCTCCTCTTGATACAAGAAGCCTCCAAAGCTTCATGCCCAGCTTTGTCTGACATTGCACTAATACTTTCGGACTCAGAAGTCTGCGAGTCTACAAATTCATGGGCATTATCTGTGCCCTGCAGAAGGGCGAAGACAAAGAGTGGGTGAAAGAACGTAATCTCTTGGCAGGAACTTCTCAAAGTACAGAGTTGTTATAAACCCAGATCTTAAAAGGAATTATGCAGAAGAGACCTCATCTCTAGAGGGGCAGGATACCCTCCCGTTGTTTGTTTTTCTGGAAAATAGCAGAGAGAGAACAACATTAAGAGAGATTTGAAATTCTCTGTCTTGTCAATGCCCTTTTATTTCTGAAGACTCGTGAAGAATTTTTTGCATCCTTGGATACAGAAAAGCAACTAACAAAGATGTAGCGTGCTTCCTTCATCAGGCGGTTACTAAGCATTTTAAGACTTGAACTTAATACCTTAAGAAAAGGCTATTTAAAAATACTGCTGCCCTTGTATTCAGGCTTGTTGGGATGCAGGCGGTATTGAAAGTGGAAAATGACAAAATTGAAATTTTATTTTTGGTTGCCAATAATTAGAGCCAGTTATAATTTCTAGCCAATTTTACCTTCCCCTTCACTCTACCCGCTGGTGCCCACTGCATTTGTCTTTTCCCCTGGGCCTACCAGTTTTAATTAATAGATGCTGGCATGCAATTACATTTTGGGGGGAAAAAGCTTGAGTGCCCACAGTTTGACTCTAATTCCCAATGGTGATAAAACATATAAGAAAATCTTATGTGATCAGTTACAAACACAGGCTTCGTTCTGCTTTTTGGAAATACATGCCTATAATTTACAATTACTGGAATGATTTACACCTGATGAGGGCTGTGTGATTTACCCCAGTCAGACCCATATATTGGATCCGTAAGGACGCAGATAGCTTATCAGATCTCTGCCTCTGTCGAAAATTACAATTGTTTTATCTCTTCTTTTATACTTCGCAGATATGGTAAAATATTATGCAATGTTTATGGTGTTGCCTAGTTTTGGAATCCAGGCAGTAAATGTTAGTCAGAGTTATTTTTGGTTTTCACAATAAACAGCAGGAAAAAGTACCACTATCAGTTTGCTTTAATAGTTACTTAGGTAAGACAATTTGCACAATGTGATAGGATGTCATTGTAATTCTTTGTACTTATAACTGAAGTAATCATCCTCAAAATTTGATTGCGTGTGAGATACTTATGTCCAGAGAGAGTTTTAAACAAGAAAGCCATATTCCAAATATATTTTCTGGCACTGTTATAGAGGCAAGAAAAGCTAGTTGCAATTTTCAGAATAATGACAGGCACAAACCCATTCATACTGTTGCCACTTCAGAGGCATGAAGAGACACAGCATGATGAATAGCTGTTTCCAGACAGTTCTAGATTGAATTTAGAATATCTATTTTGGCGTGCATTTCTGAGTTTGTTCTCATCCGGCGTGTCTTAGTTTCAGCGTCAGGACTTTGTGCACTTTGCTTATGATAAGCATTGTTAGTACTTCTAACAATAATAGGGGAGCGTGTCTGTCTGTGTAGGCTTTTTTTTTTTTTCAGATATCTGTAATAAAAACAGGTACTGTTTGAAATCTCCTAATTTTTCAGTTGGTCTTTCCTATATTAAGCCCTCTTGGAATCGCTGAAGATCGACGTATGCCCTGAGAGTTACTTTTTGATCAGGGGTGAACCTAGCAGACAGAGCTACTCTCTTTAATGATGACAGCAAATTAACTGTTTCAAATTCTGAGGATCTGGGGTGTAACTAAAGAATAATTTTCTCTGTATTTTGGGCTTCAGATGAGCACCAAATTTAGTTAGAATGGTGACTTAAATGCCTCGCGTCAAAATAAAGTTATTTACTTTAAGGTCCTTAATTGAGAGTTATTGTTTTAAACTGCATTATGTGAAATTTATTAGTACATTGCTCGTGAATACAACACAGCCCAACCATGCTATTTTAGTGTGAGTACTATTATATTGCAAAGAAAAAGTCTGCTACTCTTCTAGCAAGAAACAGAGCGCTCTGTTTGTTCTTGAGAATTGCTAATGGAAGCCTTCACATGCTTGAATGACCTACGTGTGAAGTGTCTTCTCAAGTGTTTCTCTTGGTTACCAATACTGCGTACTCTGAATTGATCAAACAAAGAAATTATGTATGCTGAAGTCTGTCTACATCTCATACTAGCAGATCTAATACAAGATACTACATATTTTTACAAACCTAGTTTGGCCTACGAGCCTAGCAAGCATTACAAATTTTGTAGCCACTGCTCATGAAGATTTCGTCTACCTTTTTTTGCAAAATATATATTAATTCTAAAGTCTTTGAATATACTGTGAAGGCTTCACAGTCATCAATAAACTAGAATTTTGTAATATTGATACATCATTGTCATTCCAGATATTTAGCAAACCTACAGTCCTATACTTTACAAACAAGTCCAAAGATTTAACTGTGGGCTATTTGCATCAGTATGTATGAATCATGTGGAAGTATTCTACAGATCAAATGATTAGTAATAGGACTTTTGAGAGAAATGACAATGAAGCAGTTTATGTAACAAAAGACCATTTTGGAACTGGATGATTGGATATGTTTAGTTGCGTTTCAAGCCATGATTTTTTAGTATAAATGTTTTCTTTTGACGATTCCATTGGTCTTGGAAAAAACATCAAGACCTATGCAAAACCAGGCATAGTGGCTGTCTGAAGTTTCTAGTATCTTTTCTTTACACAATTTCTTCAGTGCTTGCATGTACTAAGAAAGCAGTCATCTTTCATTTATATTTGTTATTCTCTAGGTTTCTAATTAGCCTTTTATATGAAGTTATTTCAAAATAAACTCGTTGCACTTTTGCATATTTGCAATATTAACTTCAGAATCATTTTGACGTTTGACATCAGGTGGCTAAATTTTGGTCTGATTAAATGAAATTGTGCAGATGTTGATAAAAACATAATGTGAAGGCTTGAGTAGTAAAAGGACATGAAGAATCTATGAGTATTTCAGTTACTTTAGGTCATAAGTCTCCTTGGTACTGTTCTTTATTGCAAAAATTTTGACATTGCATGACAAACTTTAGCTGTACAGTTTAATGTTCTGCCGGCTATGTGTTTTATCTAAGGATGTAGAACAGGAAGGCAGCTGGTTGATGGAGTGCACGGTGCATGAGGCTAGGCAGCTGAGAGGAAAGGACAGAATTTATGAGAACTCTAGATCATTCTAGTTTAACTCTATTGATTTTGGCCCTGGATGCCACTTGCAGAGTATCAGGGTAATGGGTTTGCACTTTATGGATGAGAATTAGAAGAGATTTTGTATGTGTATGTGTGCTTGTGCCTAAGAATATGGAACCAGAAATATGTACAGAAATATGTACAAGTTGTTTTACGGACTTTAATTGCAACATTATGTTGCTGAGTATCACTTGAAATACGCAGAGTGCATTGGTGAAATTTGATTAGGAGCTGAAAATTGGGAACAATTTTGCCTGCAGTCATATCACGGGGACAGGTGACAAAGTTGAACAAGTTGGTGTCGCGCACCAGCAAAACGTTGTCTTGCTGCAGTCCTGTGCCTGTGCTGAGTTTGATTAACTTTCGTGAATCCCTGCCTTGGAACAAGCGTCACTGGAAGCACCTCTGTTAACAGGAGTAAGACCTGAGTGTTGTTGAGTCTGTTTAGGTGGGATAGGTCCTTGTAAGTCTTGTATTTTGCAGAAAGAAGCGTGTTTTCCTCAAATGCGTTCACTAACTGTTCATTACTCCCAAAGCATTATGTAGAAAGTAAACCTCAGAAAAGTGAAACCAAGACATAGCTACATATATTTCTGGAAATAAAAAAAGCCAATTATCACTGTTCAAAAGTGTACCTGTATTTTTTTTTCAATTACTCTGTGTTGTGCATACCCTTAATTTCCTGCAGTCTTCATCGCGTATTTTGTTTTCCTTTGTTTCCTCCAAAAAAGATTTTTTCAATATACTCATAGAAAGGAACTGTATTCACTCAGAGGTGGAGAATGCAGAGTTATATTAGTTGATTCTGATAGTGTATATGTAAAAAGTGTGTAAATTCCTTTGAGATTAAATGCACAGTACATTTTTCTTATATTTCAGAGGAAAATTAGATATTGATTTTTTAATGAGAAATCTATTCTAAGAATATAGAATCACACTAGCATATTATGATTCTTGTATTTGGTGTTTTTTAGATGATTTGATATTGATTGCAATTTTTAAATTTAAGCCCTCACATTTATAAGCAAAATCTCTTCATATATTTTTTTTTTTAGTAAAAATAATTATCTTAAAGCAAAACACCCTCCCTTTAAAAAGTCTCTTTCAAACAATTATAGCACTCACCATAAAATAACTTGCATCAGGAATTGTTTGGACTGTACGGACCGGTTCAGGGAATCAACAGTGAATTTACGGGTTTGTTCACCTTTTTCTGGTGGGTATGTTTCAAGTTCTAAGCTTTTCCCTGTCTGAACAGGTTTAAACGGTCCATGTGGAAAAGGAGCTGGGGAGTTCTAGTTACGTGGCAGATGACACAGTGCTCTCTCTTTCATCCAGCCAAGATGCTGTGATTCTTTCTTTCCTGGCATTTACCCTGTATGGGATCAAACGTAAGGTTTCAAGAGGTTTCAAAGATCAAGGTTTCCTTGAGGTGCAGTAAAATTAAGGAAGTTAACAATACGAGGGAAGAATCTGGAGGAGAACAGTACTAACAGTAGTGCTTCCTATTATTGAGGGGGTTTGTCCTCTTTGTTTTTTACAGGGTTAGCAGATGGGCAATGCTTTCAGCTCTCTCCTTGCAGAATTTATGGTCAAGTATGCTTTTTTCTGTCTGCATTTAAGCATTTGCCATATTTCTCTGAAATCAAGACCTTGTCAGAGTGATTCATGGTTTCTGTCACTTTCTGTTGGATTACTGCAACATATTGTACATGGGATTACCCTTGAAGACCATCCTGTTGATCTCATATTGTGCATTTTACTTTTCCCTCTGCTTCCTCTTACATGTAATTCAGCTTAAAGCATAACTTTCCTTCTCATGCACTGATAAAACGGAGTTAACGGAGATGACAGAAGAAAAGCCTTCTTATAGTAGAGAAGACGAGGAACTTCCTTGTACAGCGGTAGCGGAGGGGCCATAAATTTGAGAGCTTTCTATGAAAGCCAAAGTTTGATGAGCTTTCTACGAGTACGACTTGCTTATTATGTGAAAGTTGCAGAGGTGGAAAGGAACAAATCTTCCTGGCAATTTACTTAATGGTGTAAAATACCAGGTGCTAAATTTTAAAGACAGGCCCTTGCATGTCTGGCACTCATAAATTAACCGAGAAAATCAATAAGTGACTTCGGCAACTGCCACCCTTTTGACTTCCTTGTCGGAGGCCGAGAACTTGAATGAACAAGAAAATTAAAAGTGTTTTCCCTGAAGGAAAAGGAAAAATAGTTTTTCCTCCAGGCTGAAGCTGAGGCCACTGAGGGTACGGGAAAGCTTTTCCTTGCTGTGTAACTGTAGTTTGTCTGAATCTAGCAGTCTGCAGGTTTTTATATTGTGAAGTTGTGCCCTTCTTATTTGATATCAAGATGTTTCTCCTTCAGAGAGCTGCACCCCGGGGCTGTCAGCCTCCTATTTTTTATTAGTTCCCAAAATTTTTTTTGTTACATTTTGTAAACCTGAAAAGTACTACTACTGTCTGTTCACTAGAAGACAGTTCAAATTATGCCTGGTAATACTGTGGTGCTTCCCAGTTGTATTCTAAACCGATTTATGGTGTGGGTGTCTTTATCTCATAATATATTTTTCATTAAGGCTTTCAACTTTGCTTACCTTCCAGATGTTTAAATCATGTATATTACATATATATCTTACCGATTATGTACAATATATCCAGGACATCAGAGTTCAGTCTGTAATATTTTAGGAACACATGCGTTTTTTTCTCTTTCCTCACTCCAGGCGTTACAATCATGCTCTTGGTAAAATAAAATCCTAGGCAAATCAAGTTGAGTTAAAGAGCCATTCTATACATATTAAACTGCATTTCTGTTTAAGGTGAGCTTCCTGCCAAACTGTGAGTACACTGCAGCCTTGTTCAGTGCAAATGTCATGCTCCGTTCATAAAACGTGGCTAAGAGGACGAACTGCTGTGGGTGTTCGGAGACAGAAAGCACCGTCCAGTGGTGGCCCAGGGTCTGTCTGCGCCATCCCTGGATGTATGGTGACAGCACAGAAGCCGCACTTGTGTCTCCCAGGAAGGGATCTCCTCCTCTAAACACGTCTCTGCTACTATTTGAGATGTCCCATGGTACCCCTCCTCGTCTCCCAGAGGAAGGGGGAGGAAAGGGTGGGAAGCTGGTTGCTATTTTAAACCAGATTTTGCAGCGGTGGGCAGCAGGGAGTGGAGGGAGCTGGTGGTGGTCCCTGTAGCCGACTGACACGGAGCTCCCTCAGGCACATCACGGGTGGCTAGTGGAAGTGCTCTGTGAACCATCCAGGTTCCATTGCTGGACACAGAGAGCAATGATGAAAGCTTCAGCTCAGTCGGTAGGTCTGACTGCGTTTTCAGACCTGTGCAACAGCCTACTACTTTCTCCAGATCCCTCCTGCAGGATTTTCGAGATCACTGTCTTTCCTTTGGGGAATCTCTCATTTCTCAAATAATATTATGGCTGTTGAGGTAAGGGCCTATTTCCCTCCATATAAGAAGGTAGTACCTTTTGAATGTGAGTTATCGTTAAACAGCCGTCAATGAAACAGAGATGCTTTGTTTGATAAAATCCGTCTTTTATTTTATCGTATTAATCCTGAATCTCATGCTAGCTCAGGTGTTTTAAATGTTCTTACCAGGTAACCACCAGATTAATGAGAAGAGACTGCAAAATGGTCGGCGTTTTGCATTGTGCTAGCAAGGCTATTCACTAGAAAAACTATGGTTGCTTAGTTGCCATGGGAGAGGGAAAATGAGGAGAGGAGAAGATGAGAGTGCGGGCTGAGGCCTTGTGAGGGACAGCAGGGAAGGGGAAAGTGAGTGAGTGGGAAACCATAAGAAAGCACATGTCCCTTAAGGCGCAAAAATTTGGGCTCAGAGGGCGTACAGGTAGGTCTGTGGGGACCAGACAGAGGAGGAATATATGACAGGAGAGAGATGTGAGGGGAAGGCTGGAATCAGCTGGGGTGGGAGCCTGGAAGTAGGCTGTGAGTGATGCAGCTGCCTGTTCGTCTAGTGCAGAACAAGCGTAAAATAGCACTTCTGCACACTCAGAGTTGGGTAATGAAAAGTGATGGATCTTTTGGTAGCAGACCTGGGGCTCGCCTATTTATGTGTCTGTTTCACTTTGGGTTTGAACTGGAGATGGTTAAGCACACAAATCAGGAGGAGGTGAACGTTTATTTTCAGTGTGAAAATAAATAAATTAGAAGGCAAGTAGGAAATACAAAGGTTCAGAAATGCTCAGAGCGTGAGCCAGCCTCATGGCTGTGAAGAGAAGGGTCTGACTCATTGGGATCAGACGCTTGGGGCTTGGCAGAGCTGCTTTCCTGGATCTCGGCAGGCTCGGATGGTGTGTTGAGAGCATCCGGAAACAGAGGGTAGCTTGACTGAAGAAGGACCTGGACACTGCGGTGCATTTTAATTCAGTGTTCCCAGAAAAACTGATGTTTTATAACATCGCCTAACTACTTTTTGGCTGCCCTGAACCTTCTCATTGAAAGATGCTTAGGTCTCCTCCTTGTTTGTAGCAGAGGACTTGGAAACCCAGCCCAGCAACATCTTAAGAGTTCCTAAACCTGATAGTAGTAACCCACATTATTATTTTCAAAAACAGTTTGCCCTGTTAACTCAGTCTCAGAACATGGAGGCCTTTGGGGCCAGCAGAGGGCCACAACGATGATCAGAGGGCNCGGTTTGAATATTTGGAATTTGCTTTAATCTTATTGCTTATAAGAAGAGTGCTTCCTCTGGTTGGGAAAGGGTCCCTTCTGTCACAGGAGCTGTATGACAGATGGTTGTGGAAAGGCCCCACACCGGGAGTTTACCTTCGTCACAGAGTAAGCAGAAAAAAGGGTGACGAGGTATAAAGAGCATGAGGAGCTCAGCTGTAAGGCAGCCCTAAATGTTGTGTTAGCATCAAGGTTTACAGGCAGGGTGCCATGTCCCCTGCGTCTGTCCAGCCTTGTCATCTCCAGCCTGACATATTGGAAGTTGTGTGCATGTACATATTAATCTGTGCAGGCTTGGTGCCTGAGGGAATGGTGTGTGTTTGTGTGCTTTTGTTTTTAATTAAAGTCGGCATCTCTGCTTTTTGGGTGGGTGAAGAATGGAGCTAAAGTGAATCAGCTGAATAGAAAGAAGAAGGAGCAAAGGATGTTGAAGTTTGAGGCGAGGGTGCGAGTACAGCTAAAAGACTGAGCAGGCAAGAAGAAAAGAGAACTGCTGAGGCAAAGAGATCACTGTATGGCAGAGACCTGAATCAAAACCATATAGAAGTGCTCTGAACATGTAAAGGTCCCTGTTTTGCTGAATCGGCAGTCACTCTTGGCTGAGAAATCTCCCTGGTGCTTTTCTGTAGCTTTTTGCCAGTACCACACTCTGGTGGGTAGGGAGGACTCTTCAGTCCCCAGGCAGCGTGTGGAGATCTCCTTGGTACGTGTGTGTGCGTGTGGCTGTGCATGTGCATATTATATATAGTGGTATGGGAGGCAGAATTAGAAACCTTTGCTCCGGTATTTAAGATGAGCCACGTAGGTGCATAATCTCATCGGCTGCATGGTGTCATTTGGGATGAGCAAACACGATGGTAGGTAGCCTTGCTTTACTCCCTGCGCTCTTTGGTGTCAGGGGCCTGCTTGCCCACATCCAGCACTGATCCCACCAACATCTGACTCTTCCTCCCTGCATTTTCCCCAGTGGCACAATGGAAAGAGAGGAGAGAGAGGAAACAGCATCTTAAATCTTATAGAGGTGTCATAGAAGTCTCTGCCTTGATCCTCTGAAAGAGCTGGTAGGGGGAAGAGGAGTGTTTCCAGACTTTCATTGACCTTTTTTCTCAATGTAGAAGACCCCATTTGGCTACACTATGAACCTTATTTTCACAATTAAAGGTTGTCATGCAGTAATACTGTGGTTAACACAGAACTAAACCTTGACTCTCCTGGGCTGGTCTAGCTCTTTCTTTTCTAGATGTTGGAGAAAGTTTGGAGATGTCTGGAGTTTTCCAAACTTTGGATGACAAACAGATAAGCATTAGTGTCATCTTGTATCTTGGCAGCCACAAGATGGAAGTGAAAGAGGCAAAGCAGTGTATCAGTGCTACATTTGGGAGGGGTGACTGCGGCAGGCAGTCCCGCACTAAACTTAAGTTGTGGCTGTTTCGGATGGCCTTAAGAATAGAAGGATGCGGGCTTTCATATGGAACTGGCGTCTGCCCCAGTGTGCTTGACAAGGGACGCACAATGAAATCTCTAACTGTGATACATGTAATCTTGTCTTCACCGCTGCATGAGTAAATGGTACTGTTCACAGACTGCTGCTGACCACAAGTGTGCACACAAAGAGGCAGCAGTCCACCCCTGCCCCCCAAAAAACCCCAGCCCTCTTAAATATGTGATATTCAATAGCCAAAAAAAAAAAAAAA
>VXBO01000935.1:149045-168261 GCA_013400135.1 Rhinoptilus africanus
AGAGAAGGTGGAGGAGAGACAGAGAGACACAGGTAAGTAGATCTGCTGAGGAAGAAGGTTGAGGGAGCTGGGATATCCTAGGAGCTGTACTAAGGATGGGTATTTCAAATCTGAGCTGTGTTGTAGCTTGGGACTGACAGTTTTGTATTTCTTCCCCAAAATTACAAAATAAGCACTCTGATAGAAACAAAATTTTGACATCAGCTACTTGGTTTATCGGTGATATCTTGCGTCTCTACCAACATGTGTCGGCTGATTTTGAAATCTGGAGTTTCAAGAAGTCAGGATATGGGAGTGATGCTGTGATACCAACTCGCACATCTTACTGGTTATTCATCGCAAGAGCAGGGTGATTGGTGATAGTATTCTTCTGAAAACATAATTTTTTCCTCTCTTTTAAATTAATGTGAAATACCTGAAAGTTACCAGCCCTTGATATTAAGCTGTCTAACCAAAGCTGATAGGCAATACCCAGACCACGTGCTGGGATCCAGCAGTTCTGGAGGGGTCACTTTAATTCTCAATTTAATGATTCAGTTCCCACATCTTCAGTGCTTTTAGTTGAAGTTTGAGGACAGGGATTTGCCAGAAGTGTGAACTGTGCAACTGGAAATTTGAGAATTCAGCTGCTTGGTTGCCAGAAATTGCAAACAGAATATCTCACTTTTTTCAAAGTTGCACTGTGCTGTCATGATGCTGAGTGTAACAGTAGCTGGAAGACTTCTGGTAGCCTGTAACAAGTGTTAGGACCAATTATCAGTCATTGCCACCCAGAAAAATTGCCTTTCTTCTCCTAGTGCTACTCTGAGATTCATACTTCTTGATTTCACTTTAAGAAAGAAACAGTTGGGGTGTTAAGTTATTGGATGGAGACTTGGAATACGATTAACCTTTGTGTGCTGCCACTCCGGAGAAGATGGCATCTGCCTGTACCTCAGGTCTCCATGCATTAAATTGAGATAATGCTTTTCTCTTCCCTTCAGTTGTCCATCTTCTTTCTTTAGATAGTTTCTTGTCCCAGTGACTCTCCTTTCCTACATGTTCAGATAGTCTCCAGGCTTTGCTCCCAGGAATCCATGGTCTCAGCAGAGGTCACAGGGCGCAGTGCTGCAAGGCAAAGCAATAATAATAAATCCAAATAAGCAGTGTTATGCTGCCTATTTGGGACAGGATCGGGCTTTATTGGTGTCTGCAGCTGCATCTGACCTCACTCACTGTGCCAAAATTGGAACTGTGTTTGGGGTTCTTCTATAAGGACTGCTGCCTCTTGGGTAGCGAAGCCTCATCCTTTGTTCAAGGTGATAATTTCCCAAGAATCAGATATGAATACAAATCATTTTGGCAAAGGAAGATATGAATCTCTTGTATAGGGTACACAGTACAAGGAATTACTCTTTTACATTGGTAGTTCAACAGCAAGTTCAACAATTTATGCTCGTGAAAAAGGTTTGTGCTTGCTGCTTTTAAGCCCTGACATTTCATGTCGTTAACTCAGGTAATGCATCTTCTATATAGGCACAACTTTGTCATTTAGCAAAACATATTTCTGAGAAGACCTTTGAATCGCTCCACTTGCTTTTTCTGTCCAAAGTCATCTGTGCAGCTGGGTGATGTGTCCAAATGCTGTTTTAATAAAGAGGCACAGCTCCGGTTGTGTGGGTGTGATGTGCGTGCTCCCTGCACGTTGTGAAGTTATTTGTGGCCGCGTACAGATTTGAAACACTTAATGACCCGCATTTCTTCATGTGTTGAAATTTCATGCTTTGCTGTTTGATGACAGGGAACATTGTTCACCGCGTGAACAGGGAGCGTGTTTAACAAAACTCTATTTGCATAAAAATGCACTCCTCGAGAAGATGGGAGTGAATGGGATGTTCAGACATCACCCGGTCTTATTTCATTACAAAAGATGGAGGCAAACAATGACCTAATATCAGAGCTGTTAACCCATGTATTGCTTTGGTCATCTTTGCATTGTTTAAACAAGGCAGGGCTCAGACTATGTATTGCTCTAAAGGTAAGTTTTTGTTTCTTAAATAATTATGCAAGCTTAGTACTGTACGCCACAATATTTTATTTTCCTCTAAGTCATATTTATATTGTCACTCAAATCCCAATTGTTTAGAAGAAGTGGAAATACCCGCTGATTTTTTTTTGAATGGCAATCCCTCTTGTGCTGGTTGAGTGATCATGAATTTGCCTTTGGGGGTTCTGCCTTCAGAAAACCCACATCAGAAAAGCTGTTCTCCGTGCTGGTCAAGGTGGCCGTTCTGTAATAAACAGCTGTACTGCTAACCTCAGTGACAAAAAAAATATATATAAAAAAACCCTGTAGCTAGGAAAATGTATTGAGGACCTTAAAGCACATGTGCAAATAACATTGAAATAGAGTTTAACAACACATAGCAGCCCACGCTAGCGATACATAGTATAGTTCTTCTGATATAGGAATCCTTTATTTCAGTCTCCATTCCAAAATCCTCTCTCTAAGGACACGTTTTTATATATTTTGGATATAATTTAATTTTTAAAACATTAAAAAAAGGTTGGAGTTATTACAAACCCTTTTCGTCAGACTTTATATAAACAAATGTAATCAATATACAGAAAAGAGTTGATTCTAATTTAATTTTTTTCAAGCCAGACTAGGATCTGCAGATAGCACTAAGAATAAATGCAGCTCCAACTTTAACGGAAGAGATTTAAAAAATCCTATTTACATCTCCTGTTAATTTTCTCTATTGTTTTAGTTCACTGAAAGCTGGAAACCAAGGCCACACTTCTTCATGAGGCATTTAATATGAAAATCTTTTTTTGTCTGCTTATAAAGGAAAACTAAAATAGTTCTTCAAAGGGGTCCTCTGATTTTTTTAATACGCTTTTTCTGTGGGCCTTGCTACTTAATGTAAAGCTGTATTTAAATCATATTCTTGCTAATGTAGAATTCAAATTATATTGGAATGAAAAGTTTCACTACTTTCTAGACCTTATCTGTCCCTTAATTAGACACCATAAACCTTGGTTTAGTGTATAATAAAGTGCAAACTGCAAAATATAATTTTCTTTCCAAGTGCAGCAGTGCCAGTCTTCTGTGCCATGAAGTACGGGATGCTACTGGAAAATTAGGGGCTGTTTTAAGAGGCCACAGGGCCTAATGGGTAATATACTTACAGTAGTTTAACAAGTGGCTCCTGCAAAAATTGTTTCCTTTTAGCCAGTGATAATCTTAATACACCATGTGCACGTTCTGCCCCACCAAGGGATTTTCTTCATGTTTTTTCCTATTTAACCTCAAGGAGGGAAGGGCATGCTGCCGATAAATAAATTTACATTAAGTTCCACTCTGCTGAGAATGTGTATGTGTATTTTTATACTGATGGTATTTTGACAATAATGGCAACTTGTGACTGTCTCATTTTAAATATTAAAAAACACGTGTTCCTCAGAGCTCCTGTAATGAGCCCCCAGACTGTGTGGAAGGGGCTATTTAGCAATGCCCAAAGAAATTAATATCCAGAAGAAGAGTAAAATGCATGAAAGAATAAAAGAAGTGTTTCTTAGGTGAAATATTTCAGCTGTGAGATACCAGTTTGTGACTCTGGCAATGGACTTTTACAGGACCCGGTGAGTTCTCATTGCCTTTACTCCTGCAATATTGCCTCTGCTGTCAATTTAATGCCGCTCACACTCTTCTTTTCCCTCTTGTTTTATTCTGCAGTGAAAATGCAGCATTGGGTATATGTTGTTGTGTTGATGGCTTAGTAAGTGCAGAGATTTCAGTAGAAATATAATACCTGGAACATTAGATAATACTAGAAATTTATTTAATTTTATTTATTTCTTTTAAAGCATGTGGTGATAGAGCAGAACCTTATGATTGTAATTATTGATCTTTTTAGTCTTGAATGGTGTATGATGTACAGTCGCGTATGTTTGTGTAAGCATGTTTAGAGGTGCAAGTTTGTCTTTTTAAACACATTTTGTAGCAGCAAACACGTGGGGTTTCCTGCAGTGAGTAAGATAGCATAGGTGGGTGTTTTGGTGTATTGGAAATTTGTACTAGAAGCAGGAAAATTGGATTTTGTAATCTCCTAGTCACTTGTTCCATTACGGTTTGCATACATTTTTACAAGCATAAGCGGCAGAGATAAGACTGGTTGATGTGGTAGTGAGGGGATGAAGAATGTTATGAAAATGGGAACAGTTTGGGCCTTTTAATAGCTCCCGTCCAGATTTTTTTTTTTCTTACATTGGGCTATTTTAAGTTGAAGATTTATATAAAACCACAGCATTTTAAGATGTGCTAGATGTAGTCTTCTGAAAGTCCTACACAATTTGCTCTATATTTTAGTGTGCTGTTTGTTCAGAAATTTCCCCTGCTTTCTAAGTCAGCACCAAATTTTCCTTGAGGCGGGCATACAAGATCTGCATAGGAGTGTCTGGTTTCTTTAGTTCCAGAAGGCACAGCAAAGAGGGAACTTGCTGCTGCTGGTTTCAAGTGAACATATTTGAGGTGGAAACTTACCTCAGTAATAAATCTTGGTAACACCTGGCTGAGGGAACAGAGGGATGGGGAAAACGGTATGTATTGTTTAAATGCCTTATAAAGCATTTTTCTGAGTGTAAGTGTGTGTATTTATAGTATATCGTATATAAAATATACATATATATGATTTTATAGCTAGAGGCATTGTATTCTTAGTGGTTCCTGGCACAGATAGAAGCCATGCTGTACTCCTGCTTCCCATCTGTCATCTAACGACCGCTCTGCGCTCTCGTTATTCCCCTTTTGCTTCATTTCCAGCTTCATGTCCTCTTCTCCAAGACCTCAGCACACCTCAGGCCCCAACAATTTCTGCTTTTGTTTGTGTAGTCCTAGCTCCCCTGAGGAACAGTTCGTTAGATACTGAGAACACTGTTGTTTGTGAGACTCCCATCCTTACTCCGTTCACATCCCACATTTTGCCGAGGCAAGTATCTGCTCATATAACACCGTCCACGTTTTAATAGCATGAATCTTTCTTTTCTAACGGCATGCAAATGAAGCAGCTGTGTCTCTGTATGCCCAAAAATAGACCCTTTCCAAAGACACTAAAAAGTATTTAGTTTCTAATGAAACAAATATGGAATTTGTAGGCTAATCTTTGATGAAGATAAGAAGCAAAAGGCTTAGAAATAGTTTTGAGAAGTCATGTCAGGGGAATGTGAGATTTGTTTAGAACAGACCTTTATGTTTGGCCAAGCTGTGCCCAGAACAGGACCCAAAACGTTTTTTTCTTTTTCCTGGGGAATGTATGTGAGTGTAACTTATGGTTGGTAACAGACCCATGGACTTTTTCATTGCTGGGGAACTGACAGTTAAGGCTCAGTGGCTGCAGTTTTTCTAAGTCACTTTATATTCCTTGCTATAAAGGAGAAGTTGGATATAGCTGAATATCCCCATTCTCTAGGGCAGCCTGAGCTTTTAAAAATCTGCTCTTATAACTTTGAAGTTGGACTTTTGGGTTTTTTTATTCCTGAATGTTATAGAAAATGAACACAGTATGCCTATGAATAATGTATTTCTTAATAATTTAGTGGAATTAGTCCCAACAATGTCTGTTTGACAGAAGAAAATTGTGAGGGGAAGTAGATGAAGAGTGCCCAGATACACAGTTCTAGAAATGCTCTTGTGTATTTATGTAGACCTTACATGCAGTGATCAGTTAGACATGACCTGAGAAGGAAAGATGTCCCTGAAGTCTCCCAGGTACACAGTCCCAGATGGGGTCATCAGAAGTGACTGCATTCACTTCCCAGACGTAATTTTCAAGGAATATAGTTAAGATAAAGAGAATTATGTCTTTCAAAACACCAGTTGCACTGAAGATGTTTGATGTGTTACTGCGAACTCCTGTGCTATTGCTCTAGCAGTCAGGATACACGTTGGAGTTCTGGGGAGGACTAAACACCTAGATGAACATCTGCACAGGTGCATATAAGCTAGTTAGAAGTTACAGAATGAGAGAAAACGCCCCAGGTTGCACCAGGGGAGGTTTAGATTGGATATTAGGAAAAATTTCTTCACCACAAGGGTTATCAAACATTGGAACAGGCTGCCCAGGGAAGTGGTTGAGTCGCCATCCCTGGAGGTAGTTAAAAGTCATGTAGATGTAGCACTTAGGGACATGGTTTAGTGGTGGACTTGTCAGTGTTAGGTTAACAGTTGTACTTTATGATCTTAAGGGTCTTTTCTACCTAAATGATTCTACAATTCTAAGAGTTGAGTTTCAAAGCTTTTCACTAAAACCTCCCAAAGAAATCCACTCAAACATCATGAGTGGTCAACTGTAGTAGTGTAACTATGTGAATTCACATACAATTAAATGCCAGTTATTTTTAAACCAAGATGTTTCATAGAGTTTTATCTTAAGTTAAAGTATTCCTGTATTACAGCTAAGTTTTTGATGATTTAGGAATGGACTGCAGACGAGACGAGAGGTTAAGCTTATCCTTCAGATATACTTATCAACATACATGGAGATCCTTGAGTCTTCCACTTTAATGAAAATTGGTGGAGACTGAAATTACTCAAGAGCTTATGGAATGGCTGTGTTGTGGAAAGAAAGAAATACAGCACATTAATAAGCGGTGATATTTGTTTAGGCTTGTTTTAAAGGACTTTCTGTTGGATTTCATTTATTAACTGTGTTTCCTTTCTCTGAAAAATCTAATCCTGAATAAACAGTGGAAGTTTACCTTGTAATATAGCATGACATATATGACAAGTGTGGTGTGTTTAGTGTGATACTCTGTACAGAGACTCATGTCAGAATCCTTGCCCTCAAATAAATAGGCGCTGTCCCTGTTGACTTTGGTGCAGATGTGGTGTTTCTGAAAGAGAGCTGAAATGTGGAATGTATTGAATGCCTCTGCTGATACTGGTATGGGAATATGGTACCTAACCATTTGCTTTAACTTTGATGCATCGTGCCGGATTGCCGATGGGGGCTATAAGCATAGACACTGCTGTGCTTTGCCAGCGCATGGGTATGGCTGTCTTTTCTTGTCTTCATTTTTTCAAGAGCTTAGTGCCAGTACTCATCCAACAGGCCAGATCCTTGCAAAATCAGGAAATTTTTGTTGGTGCCTGAAATAAAACTGAACACTTCTGAATGTTTGCCCTACTGTGTTACGTAGTCCATGTAAAAAGAGTAATACACACGCTCTCTGGTCAGTACTGCTATGTGTGTGCTGATTACTGTTTGTTGGGATGTAGGCCCAAAGTGAAAAAAAAAAATAAATTGGGTTATACAGTGACCAAAAATCACTTTTATATCTTTTTAAATCGTGCTTAATCAGAAAATTCTCCCTCCTTTTCCCCTCTGGAAAACCTCCACACAAACAAAACCCCCAAATCATTCTGCGAATTTAAAAACTTTCATTGGATGAGGGAGTGGGTCTTGCCCAGTCAGGTTCCTAAGCACATGTCTTAACTAGTGAGCTGTGAAGACAATTTGCTGATTTAAAATACACTGAGCTAGTAAGTAGTTCAGTATTTTTATATCAGCTGCATCATCTGTGTGAGAATCTATCCAAATACTCTGGATCCTGATGGCTAGGACTCTTCCATGAAGAATGCAAATTTGAATCGTCAAAAAGGGTTTTGAAGCAATACGTATCACATCACAGGTGAGTGTCTTGACCACTCCTTACTGGCAATTTATGCGGTCTTTCTGTGGTATGTTTAAATGAGATTTATATAATGTGTATATATGTATGTGTATTTGTGTGTGTATACACTGGTGTATTTGTTATAAAGCAGTTCAGAAATGTGTGTGAAATTAGGTCATCGGATGAGATCCTGTGATGTGCAGAAGAGAATTTGCATATAAAAGGGAAGGGAATTAATAAAGCTTTTCATCAACATTGAACCTGTGCAGTTCTGGGCTGCTCCAGACATTGCAGTCAACGCTACAGATGTGGCATGGACAATCAGAACGGCAGAGATTTGTCCTCAGCTGCCACCACAGCCAGTCTTCCGCAGTGCTGTGCCCTGGGGATTTCACCTCTTACCAAGGGAGCTGTGTGTTGGAAATGAAATACCAGTAGTTAAAAGTGTGCAAAATTAAATCCTCTGCCTGCAGTTCCCTGCCTTTGCTCCTTAGAGGAATGACCCTCTTCATGGGACCATGGCTTTTACATCTCTGAAGCCCCATAATCTGTCACGTAGTAGTGGAGGCTGCTGTTTTGATTCCCTGGTGGGCATACCATCCTGGCAAATGTGCTTTGTCTTTATTATTTATTTATTTTCTTAATTTTGAGCTATATCTTCTTCCAGGACACTGTACAAGGGAAAGGACAGACTTCTTTGCAGGAAATGAGAAGGGACAGAGTAATCCAAAGATGTGTGTTTGTGGATGAGGTGGGTGGGTATATTTGGGTGGGTGTATTTGCCCTTTCCAAAAGAGCTGCCTCAAATGCAGCCGTCTGCAAAGGCTGTACGCTCAAGTGCTTTTCCTGTCGAGTGCCATAAGACCTATGCAAGCATACCATGGCAGGGGGGTTGGAACTAGATGACCTGTAAGGTCCCTTCTAACCTGAACCATTGTATGATTCTGTGCTATACCTGGAGATGTGGTGATGTGAATGCCCTGCTTGGTGTGCCTCCGAGTGCTCCTTCCAGCAGTGCACAAACCTGTGTCTGCAGGTCTGCTCTTTTCAGACCTTTTTCGTGAATGCAACCTTGGACTGGACCTCAAAAATCCTCACAGTGAGAGGCAGACACAAATCTGTGCAAGTGGTAACCTCTGAGCAGACGAAGTTGAGACTCACCTTTAGAAGATTTTGACCTCTGAATGCATTGAGAGATCCTTGGATGAAAGGTGATAAGGAAGTGTGAAGTATTGCAACCAGGGATCAGATAATGGTTTCTTCATGTGCAATTTTGTTAATTCCTTTATTTTGTGCAAGGTAAATTGCTCCATGTGCCCTCAAGCAATCTTAATTTAATGCAGTAATGACTTTGAGTGATTGAAGAACTAATCGACTCCAGCTGCCACTTCTCATCCTCTAGCTTAAGAATGATGAGCCTGTGGGTACCTTTCTCCCCATCCCTCCTCGTATCACAGCTCTCCAGGAATATGGGCCCCCAAAGCATAATCACAGTGTTTGCATATGCAAAGGCCACGACTCAGGTAGAGGTAGAAAATGGTTTAGGTTTTTGGGGTGTTTTGTTTAAATTCATGCAAGAAGGGATGAAACAGAGCAAGGTTTTTTTAATCATTCAGTAAGAAATACAACAAGCACCAGAATTTTTTGTTTGGGTTAGGGCTTGAGTGACATTAACGCAAAATAGCAAAACTTGGAAAGGATCAAGAAGAGTTGGATGATCTGACCTTTCCAAGAAGAGATCTTAAGAATTTAGGAATTGCATCTGTGTAAATTCTTCTGTTCCCAAACATAAGTGTGTTTTATCCAGTAGCATCAATATGTAGATAAGTACACATCTTCCCACTCTTGCACATGCATGCATTCACACACATAATCATGTCTTTCATAGAATCATAGGGTTGGAAGGGACCTCGAAAGATCATCTAGTCCAACCCCCCTGCCAGAGCAGGGCCACCTTAGAGCAGGTTACACAGGAACGCGTCCAGGCGGGTTTTGAATGTCTCCAGTGAAGGAGACTCCACAACCTCTCTGGGCAGCTTGTTCCAGTGCTCTGTCACTCTCACAGTCAAAAAATTCTTCCTGATATTCCTCTTGAATCTCCTATGCTCCAATTTGCATCCATTACTCCTTGTCCTATCACTGGTCATCACTAAAAACAACTTCACGAGGCTTTCATACTTAGATCTGTTTAAGCTTTTTATATAGTCATTTGAGGATGCTAGAATTTGTTTTAAAAAACTCGTCTCAGTCATTCAGAGCAACAGTTTTGTTTCAAACCATCCTGTGGGGTTGTTTTCTTGAAATCTGAGACTCTTTTCATGTCTTCTTGGCATAGAAGAAAACGAAATGCATCCTAGCAAATTCCATCACTGCTTACTGAGAGTTTAGGAGCCATATTTCTGTAATGTAACCCCTGGTATACAAGAGAATAAAGATATTCAAAATACAGACAAGGGAGGGCAAAACAGCTTTTTCTGAATAAAAGGAAATCAGAATGTAGCAAAACTTGCATAAAATTGGCTGTGTGCATCCAAGTCAAAATTGCAAATCTCCAATCTATGTTTTATGTTTCATCAATGATGTATGCTACAATTATTAAAAGGAAAAAGAAAGGGGGGGGAGGGGGTTGTTAATTTAACCAAATTACTTGATTAAATGAGATTTTAGGAATACTGTCCAAAAGTTTCAATTCTGGTCTCAAATTTTAAATCTGTCCTCACTGACATGAAGTGTATATATATAAAAATGTAAAATTCACATAAATTTATTCTATGTGATCTTAAAGGTCTTTTCTAACCTAAATGATTCTGTGGTTCTATGTGACCTATCTTGTGTCTACATTAGACCTGTCCTGTAGGGTGATTACTACACATAAGCCAGTGTAAATTTAATTATTTTTTTTACTTGTTATACACTTGCTGAGAGTCTTGGCTATCTTCTTTTGCATTTGTTAAAGAGGGACAGGAACATGAGATGAATGTACTTTTTAATGGGCAACAGCAGCGTTAGCCCTTAACAAAGATCTGCTGGCAAGTATATGGTTGGCAGCAGGCAAGGCATTTTACACCACAGAATTTGGAGGCTTTCACAGTAACCGAGTTGGGTATTTTCATTTGCCGGCACATTCTCTGCTTGCCTCCTCCAAGCTCCATAGGTGGCTCAGGTCACTGCAAGCAGTGGAAATACCAAAGCACACGTGCTGGGTTCCGACGTGCCCTCCCCCGGAGCAGCCTACTGGAGGATGAGATTTTCTGATCATGGAAGAATCATGGTGGCAATTTGACAATCTCTGAATATTATTTTTTGACAAATATTTTAAGTGTTATAGAAATATTTTCATGCAATATTAACATTATTGTAACACCAGTATAGAAGCATAAATTACCAGATGAGTCAGAATTATGGCCCTTTTCCTGCTGTGTGTGGGCAGACCCCTGCATCTGTGCTCATTACAGGTTTGGGACCTAAATGCATTAGATGCGTACTGGAAGAAAATGAGTCTGCAAAGTATTTTAATAGAAGGAATACGTTGCTCTTGGTTGTGAAGAAAGAAAACCCTCTAAAGATTGAAATTTCATTGTGCTTCACTTTTTTAAAAGACAAGTATGTTAACATGGAAATGTCTCTGGAAATTCTTGTAAGATTAATGACAAAACTGAAAAAAAAAAGTAAAGCAGCTCAAATCAATGTCTTGAAAGAAAAGAGGAGGTGTATTATCTTCAGGAGATTTCAGAAAGGATTTGTGTTAGTGGACTGTAGTGGTGACCCCAATACTTTTGTTAAGTATATTTCTAAGTAATGTACTAATATCTCATACAGTGTTGTAGTATTATTAACTCTTTGTGACAGCAGTTCTCCCAAAGTCATAAACTGTAATTTCATTGTCAGCTTCATCTCAGGGGAATACTGAAAATACTCACTAATAGGGATCTCTCCTTTCATCTGACACCTTTCTGCAAACAGAATCTTGCAGGTTATTGAGGAAGACATCCCACTGATGGGGATCCTGAGATTTGTCTTTGTTTTTAAGTACTTCAAAGATTTCTGTGTGCAGCACTGCTTTATTTGGATTTTTTACCTCTGTAAAAGTATTATGTTCAGTGTCCGTCATCTGGGTGGACTTTTTACACTAGACTGAGCAACAACAGTACGTATTTCAGAAAAGCGGGTAGTTGTGCTTTTGCTCAGAAAAGTGGAAATTACAAGAGAAAAGCGTCAAAGTCAGAAGAGACAAATGAGGAGTAGGAGTGAAATTTAATTTCTTGTAGCAGAAGCTGCTTGAGTGGACCCTTCCTCTGCTTCTGGAGTGACCGTGTTCTAAGTAGCAGGACTAGAAATTTCTTTTCCCCACTGCAAATAAAAATCTGACGACTCCCAACTTCCACTGAACTGCCTCATGCTCTTTCTTTACCTCACACAGTCACCTCCTGTTCTTTCTTCTTCCCATCTCTGGATCTCTCCTGGTGAAGAGCAGAGCGGCTCCTCTTTTTCTTCCCCCTTTGCAGCTGCCACCAGGGAAGATTAAAAATCCTGCCCAGTGCTTTCCAGAACCACTGACAGTTCAGCCTTACCAATCCTGAGGGTCATCTGGACATTACAGTTTTCTAATTAAAATTCAGAGCAGTTATAGGGACTCCTGCTTCTTCCTTTGTTTTTTTATTAATCCATTTAGGAAAATTTTATTAGCTCTGGTTGTTCATGAGAATACAAATCAATCCCCCTTTTTTTTATTCTTTTCAGATTGCCTGAATCGAGGTTGTCCTCTGAGATGCCCAGACCCTGTGACATGCTGACTTCTTTCCCTTGAACCAATTTTCATCTAGTCAATTGAATTAACCATTTTGTCTAGCTCCTTCTTTCCCTGAAAGTGTGATGTTCATTGTGAGCTTTTTCTTGTCTTTGTAATAACTTTCAACTTGAGTATCAGAAAAAAGTAGTACTTGGAAAATATTTTGATAGTCTTACAATTCAAGGTATGTTGTCAGATCTCTCTAGCGACCACACGCAATATGAGAGCAACATGTATAATTAACTTGGCACAGGTGGGGGGAGGATGGGGAAGTTGTTTCCATTACCTCCCTTCTTCAGTTTTGAAGTCTCATGCTCTTGCCTGATATGCTCAGGAAATTACAGACTGTGAGTGGGATTCGTATGGCAAAATGTAGACGTCTACATCTGAGTTAGTCACACAAGGCTCCGTGTGGGGAATGGAGAGAAACAGGACAGATGAATCACACTCTTGGGGAACCTAGGGGTTTTTTTTACCTTTATGCTAAGATGAAATGACTCACAACCTGAAAGTGCCCATTTGGCTAGTAAAGGAGGCTGGGGTAACAACTGTGATACGATGGCTTCATTCTGCACCCCGAAAACTAGATGAGATGAACATGGCGCTTTGTGGCTCTGGTGCGGGCCTGTGTGCTTGGGTGTATGCCATTATTTGTTGTAGTGTGCGAGCATTAAGTTTCAAAAAAAAAAAAAATCTGTGTTTTTCCACATAGGAATTTCTTGAAAAACTAGACATCTTTAGGCTTCTACGTGTAAGAACTCAAAAATCAAGAAATGTGTAAAGTGAATTAGCATGTTTCTCCTGTTTGTGTGTTTTGCAATATGCATCAGCAAATTAAAAAAAATCCCTAATATCTAAGTTTTCAAAACTTCAGCGGCATGTCAGTTTAGTAGCTGAGAGGTAGCTTAAATGATGCCGCTGTTTGTTTAATCACCTTTGGAAACTGTATGTCCTCTGCGCTTAGGGAGATGTTCAGATGCTTTCCAGATGGCGTAGGGAGCTGTAAGCTCTTCATGCTACGCCAGAGGTAGACTCTTCTCTCTCTGTGTAAACCACATAATATGTCTCCCTCAAATTCTGTGTACCTCAGGTCAGCCTGAGGAGACCGCAGTACGTGAATATGGGAAGACCTTGCATCACTACTAGCAGAAAGGAAATCTATCTTCCCGTGTTTGTTTCTTCAGTATGTCATTGGCGAGAGCGTCTGGGGCATGAGCCAAGGTGGGCTCCTAGGAGCAAGTTGTGGTCCCAGTGGTGCTGGTGCCACTAAACATCTGTGTGGGATCCCCTCAGCTGAAAATGCCGCTGAGATACAGACCACATCTTCCCACAAAAAGGGGAATGGTATTAAAACAGAAGTGACTGATGAATCAAGACACGTAATGGTAGCCCTGTAACATAGCATGCCCGGTTTCTTTTCATCTGTTTTGTGTATGTGCAGATTTCATAGAATCATAGAATTGTCAGGGTTGGAAGGGACCCTAAAGATCATCCAGTTCCAACCCCCCTGCCATGGGCAGGGACACCTCCCAGTAGACGAGGTTGCTCAGAGCCCCATCCAGCCTGGCCTTGAACACTTCCAGGGATGGGGCTTCCACCACCTCTCTGGGCAACCTGTTCCAGTGTCTCACCACCCTCATGGTGAAGAACTTCTTCCTAACGTCCATTCTGAATCAACCCGTCTCTAGTTTTAATCCATTCCCTATGGTCCTACCATTACTCGACATCCTTAGAAGTCCTACACCAGCTTTCTTGCAGGCCCCCTTAAGATACTGGTGGGCCACAATAAGGTCTCCTTGGAGCCTTCTTTTCTCCAGGCTGAACAACCCCAACTCTCTCAGTCTGTCTTCGTAGGAGAGATGCTCCAGCCCTCTGATCATTCTCATGGCCCTTCTCTGGACACATTCCAGCTCACCACTTTCCTGTGTAATTAGTGTATGTAGACACCCTGAAAGGGGTAACTTGATATGAGGATCACAGCTCCTTATGCTCTGGAGCTCAAACCTGCAAACTATAACCTACACCAGATCCAGACCCAGGAGATGTATTAAATCACAGATTATTTTTATGCTTGAACGAAGCCATGGTGCACTGAAGCAATACACCTAGATTCTTCTGTCAGATTTGCAGATCACAGAACTGAATTCCCTGAAGGTCTTTCCCTGCCAGGTCATGCTGGGTTTAGGAGGCACATTGCTCTGTTAGTCCTTTAAAAATTGGGCAGTTTTGAAGCCAGACATGCAAGATTCAAGTCAGTGGAAAGTAAGATGTGGAAAATAAGATGTGGCCTGACTGTAGCCTGACAGTGACACACAATGTTGGACGATTACTGCGTTCAACAACCTCCAGACAAAACTAACATTCCCATCTTCTCCCTGGCAAAAGAAGAAGAAAGAAGCCCTCAGAAAAGAGCAGTGTCTGTGTCAGGAAACCGTTATGAAATGTAAGTTTGAAGTACCCAGCGTACCTTTATGAATCAAGTGACAGAGTTCAGTTAAAGTGGTGCCTCCACTGGCTTTTGATCTGGCTCAATCAGTTCAAAACCGTGCTGTAGGTTGAATCAGTGAAACAGCGGAGGTAGCAGAGGGCTGCCTACAGCTCTGAATTTCTCCCACCTGGTAGTATTTTGTCAGCGCTGGTTAGTGCTTTGTGCACCAAGGGATTTCAAAGGAATCATCACCAGTGAGCAAGCAGACTCTTTTTGGCTTTTTCATTTACCTTTCAGCCAAAAGCAGGCAGATCTGGAACAGCAGCTTTACGTGGAAGCTGCCTTGGAGAGGCGTGTGCTGGCTCACAGAGTCAAATGTCTCAAACTAATGTGTCGACATCTGCCTAGAAAAGCAGGGCTGGAGTTCCTCCAGTCCCTGGAAAGCCATTGTGCATCTTCCAGGTGAGAATCACTGTGCTAAACATGAAGTGGTCGATGTGGATGCTGCCCGCTTCTATCTGGGCTAGTTTGAGGAGAGACTTTTTTATATGCTGTACTGACAATATCTTCCTAGATTAGCTCCCACTGTGTAGCAGCTGGATTACTTGCTGGTCTTTCAAATCTTTATTTGAAGGAAAACCATATGCATGTCTATACATGCACACCTACACAAATAAATTTCATTTTTGTTTTGAAAGATACTTGTCAAATAATGATTCCTGGATAAAATTCCTACTTTTATATATTGGTGGGTCATAATGTGGATTATAGCTACTTCAGAATACTGTTTTTATGTGATAAAATGGCTCTTAGTAACAGCTTCCCTTATAATTTGAGTAAAATGATGGTATCAAATAATTCAGGTAACTGACAAAAATACCTCCTTACAATTTTATGTGTATTTGCCTTTCAAAGAACCAGCAATGAAAAGATGATCACATATCTGAATCAGAAGGATAATATTTATACCTAAATTGAGTAACCATGTAATTCCATTGGTGTTTCCCATGCTCTGTCTCTCCTTCTCCTCTTGCATGCTATAGCCTAATTCACATCTTCTGTGCATTATTTATTAACTGACCTGAAAACCTAATCTAAATATTTGTAGAGGTTAGTGATATACCCAGTGTACTTATGGTTGCATATGTACTTATGGATGAGAAAATATAAGAAGCTGACTGTTCAGCAGCTCTGTAACTTTTATTTTTTATATTCACAGGATGATTTTAGAAACTGGTTAAAAATTACATTTCGCAGTATTCGCTGCAGAGGAGGACTTGGTATTTTCAGATGTGTTAAGAGAAGTGATGCTTTTTGTACGCATACATCTATCTATTCAAATCTCTGCAAATGAGTTTCTCTGTCTCAAAGCCTCCAGATGCCAGCTAGAAGAAGTCAATCCTCAGATCTAGCCTGATAATGAGATATTATAGATTCCAGGCTGAATTTGTTTCCTGACCAATGTATATGTATTTCTTATTGTTCAGCTGTTTTCCTCTGTGCTTTTTGCCTGATGCAGTTAAAGAAGACGGTGTTATATTCTTGCAAGATTGGTTGGATGATGCAATGAGCTCTTTGGGTCTCCTTTCCTCAGGCAGGCTCTGTTTCCAGGTCATCCTGGTGGCCTTTTTCTCCAGCAGAATGTTCCAGGAGGTTTTTCTCACTCCCTTCTTACAAATACAGGGAAAGGGAGGGCGTCCAGAGCCATAGTTTTGTCTTAAAATTCAAGGATTTTCAGTGGGTGGCTACCAAGATACGCAACTTACAGACAGATTCATCATCTGAGCTAGACTGAAATAGTCGCTGCAGTTGAGGAGGCTCCGTGGGAGGCAGGGAAATTCATTCCTCATACGCTTTGCTTCTGGTCACTCCAGTGGTGCCTTTCATTTTTCTTCATTCCAGTTTTATGTTCTGCCTTTACGCATTTACCTGATACATTTTTAATCCATTACATTTTTAAAGTCAATAAATTCTTGCATTCTTAAGGATGGAACAAAAGTAATTGTTGCTAATTACTAATTGTTACTTGTTATTGGCATGTGGGCCTAACAAAGTGAGGGGAACCTTCCTGTACCACTTCTACAGTAAAAGATCACAGGCCATTGTTTCATAGAATCAAAGAATCACTGAGGTTGGAAGGGACCTTTAAGATCATCAAGTCCAACCATTAACCTACCCTGACAAAAAAACCCCAACCTCTAAACCATGTCCCCAAGTACCACATCTACCCTTTTCTTAAACACCTCCAGGGATGGGGAATTCACCACCTCCCTGGGCAGCCTGTTCCAATGTTTAATAACCCTTTCAGTGAAAAAGTGTTTCCTGATATCCAATCTAAACCTCCCCTGATGTAACTTGAACCTGTTTCCTCTTGTCCTATCACTTGTCACCAGGGAGAAGAGGTCAGCCCCCATCTCTCTCAACCTCCTTTCAGGTAGTTGTAGAGGGTGATGAGGTCTCCCTGCTTCTCTCATTAATTAATTTCGTGTCTTTGTTTAAAATACCTTGCATTAATGAGGCTTTAGAAAGCCTTTAGGTGGAACTTTAATAAGTATGTAATTACAATGCATATAGCATATGAATTATTTAAGGTAACAATATATACAACATTGCCAAAATGCTGTGATGAATGAGCAGACTTGGGCCGTTTGGTCTTTCTCTCTCTTTTCTCATTGTTTCCAGGTAATGAACTTGTACCTTGTAATAGATGTTGTTAATCTGTAGCTGCCTGACATTACATTTTGTACTACTGAACGTAATCTTATTGTGTTACTCAAGATCATTTGGTTTTGTGTATAGTTCAGTCTTTCTCTTAATTGACCTTGCCTCCCCAATTTGTATTGCAAGAAAACTTCTTCATCACAATTACACTTCCTGTGCAAAGGCTATTGAGATTAATGGTAAATGCAGGCAATCCTAATCCCAGTTCTATGAAACTTGATTAGTCATCCTCCTTTTGGCTGATAGTTCCCCTCTCAGTTTTCCTTCCTTTTCTTCAGCTTGATTGCTGAAGAAACCTTCTCCACTTTAACCAGTGATTTCACATTTGACTCTATATCAAATGCTTTATTTAAATTTAGATCGACTCCCTTTGTTTAGAAAAACCAGTCAATTCATCAAAGGCGGCTCTTGCCACTGTTCTGGTGTCACCTGTATTTTCTTAAATTCTTCTTTTCTCAATTTTCTTAAATTTACCTCCATCTTTAATAGTCGATTCCTTCAAAAGCATACTTCTGAGATCTGGCTAAAGCCACGTGTACTGTGTAGATCAGAGTAAAACATTTCATGCCCAGGGTAATTAGTGCTTTAATCACCTTTCTAAAAGCAGTTATGAGTTTTACTCTTCCTCGTTACGCGGCTGTCCCCCAGTGGACCTGTGGTTATACCTGGGACTTCACGTGCCAGCTCTTTTGACACAAGGACCAATATTGAGTAATTCTTTCCTTCTGCTCTCCCATCTGGCGGTGTCTGTGGGTTGTGGTGTGCCCTGTACTTGGATAATCAGCTGTCAGGGGCTGTGCTTTTGTGACTGCACCACACCTTGAGCACCCAGCATCTGGGGCATCCAGAGCTCTGCCTAAACTATCAGTCAGATTTGTCACGTTTTGTCTTTTCTGGATTTTTGGCTTCTGATGGAGAAGCTTTTACTTCCTTTAGTAGCTCCTTCTAAAGCTGGCACAATTTTGTCCTGTGTGTTTGATGTCATCTGCCTTAGGAGAAGGAAGTATGGAGTTTTGTTCTTTCTCCTTTCAAGCACTTATTGTCTTTGAGCTCCACGACAGAGGAGGGAGAGAACTATTAATATAGAGAGGCATCGTGTTCTTCCCCCAGGAAAGATCATTCTGGAAAAAAGAAAAAAACCACTTGTTCTAGGCGGGGTAACAAAAGATGCATCAGCATGAATGTGGTTCAACATTCATGAACAATGAAGGTTCATGAACGTTCATGAGGTTCAGCAAGGCCAAGGTCCGAGTCCTGCACTTGGCTCACAACAACCCTGTGCAGTGCTACAGGCTTGGGGAAAAGTGGCTGGAAAGCTGCCCTGCAGAAAAGGAGGCTGAGGGGAGACCTTGTCGCTGTCTACAACTACCTGAAAGGAGGGTGTAGGGAGGTGGGAGTCGGTCTCTTCTCTCAAGTAACAGGCAGTAGGATAAGAGAAAATGGCCTCAAGTTGCTCCAAGGGAGGTATAAACTGGATATTAGGAAAAATTTTTACACTGAAAGGGTTATTCAGCATTGGCACAGGCTGCCCAGGGAAGTGGTTGAGGCACCACACCTGGAGGTATTTAAAATACAGGAGATATGTAGCAATATGGTTCNATGTAGCAATATGGTTCAATGATGGG
>VXBO01000936.1:0-53078 GCA_013400135.1 Rhinoptilus africanus
GCAGAAGGTGATTTACATGCTTTTCTGGAGCGGACTCTATTAGCCTGCTGTTTTTAAAGCAACAAGCCTTAAAAAATGATACAAATAATTTCTGTGGACAGGTAATTTCCATATCTTTCTGCAGACTTNACAAGCTGGGTTAATCCCTACAGTCCCACAGAAAATCATAAATTATGAGAACAGTTTTGTGTAGGCTGCCTTAGTTGTGACTACTGTTAACTGTTAATTAAATTTTGGATTGCTGAAGATTCTTTTTCTTGCTAGTCTAGATAGAGATGTTTGTATCCTCTTTAATCTTAATTGCATCACTCTCATTTTAACATGTAACTCTTTGCTAATATTGTAATTCATTCCATGTGTTTTTAGATACGTTATTGTGTATTGTTATTCATTTTCAAAGTAATCTGGTTTAGAGTACCTAAGGACGTTTTATCAAGATACATCAATGCCTGCATATAACAGGACTGAAAGAGTTCTGGATAGCCATGAAACACTTGGACTCTATTACATTTTTTTCCCATTCAAATCCAAAACATTTCAGATATAGTGATCCTGAATGTCTTAATGCTGGAAGCTGAAGCTATAGAAAATGAGATGCGAGGTGAAATTTTTGAACAAATGGCATAAAAAACACTACAACCGCTGTCTGACAGGGGTTATAGTAGATGCCTCACATGCATCTGGCCATTCTGAAAATCAGGATGGGATGATGGTCTTTGCTGATTGACGTGCTGCCCAAAGAGGGCAGAAGGAAGTTTTATGGTTTGGAATTGTACACAAGGTTTGTTTTGGGACCTGTCAGAGCTTTTGACCCAGCTCTCTAGTGAATGACACAAGGCTTGCGTATTTACTTCTAATACTTAAACACAGATTCATGTGTTGTGGTTTTCTTCTGACAAGTTTACATAGGGCCTCAGCCAAGAAACAGCAAAGAAGGTCAGAGGTGTGTTTTAAGGGCAAAATGGAGTTACTAAACTTATTAAAGAACGTTTCTTTATTCATAGATTAATTTATTTCCTCTAAGTTGATTGAAGGGCACTGCTTTTTGGCTTGAAGGTAGGGAGAAGCTTTTATTCATTGAGCTGAATCACTCTCTTGTTTTCGTAACTATAAAGTCAAGTCTGATTAAAAACCAGTTCCCTGGGTTGCTGTGGCAGTCATTGTTTCAGGCTGGCCAGAGGAAAAACCAATCTAGGCTTTTGTCATATGAGAGATCAGATAACGATGATTTCTGCTTGGTTTTATAGCTCTGCTGCTGTTATTGGTAACTTCTGTGATACCATCTTCAAATTTTGGGAAGATGAAATCCGTATCTGGCTACCTTTGCTTTTCTCCTTTTCTCCTTGTGCTGAAGTTCCTAAAAGCATCCAGCTCTTGATAGTTCCTCAACAATTCCTCTGCTAGATGGTAATGTCTTCAGTTATGGCTTCCTGTGTCATCTTATTTTTTTTGTATGGACTCTTTGTCTTTTGAAAACTCCGTTTTTCCCCCAAAGACAGAACATCTAAGATTTTTAGTTTGAGGAACAGTTTTCAGTTTCACTGCTTGCTTGAGCATTGCCTTCATCCTCCGGTGCTTGTTTCTGCTTCTTCAATTGTGCAACTCCGTGTACAGATGTGTTGAGGTCAATAAATGAATCAGATCAGATCAATAAATGAATTTGTGTTAAAATGGCTCCTCCTCACAATTTTAATACCTTTTTTTAATTAACTTGATCAACATATGCACAGTAGTTGTTCTCAAGTGGTTGAAATGGTGTTGCCTTTGTGAGAAAGAGTGACAAAATGGAAAAAGAGAAAAATGCTCAGTTTAATCCACTAGCCCTGCTGGAAAAAAAGGACTTGTCAGTGTCCTTCCCTGCAGTTCTTATCCTGTAGCAGACTGGACCTAAACCAGTAGGTATTTCACTGTATGTGGAACTAATGTAAGATGTGGAAAAGATAGCCTTTATGGCAAAGTCCAGTAAAATGCAGTTTGGTTTAGAAGCTGGAAGTACTAAACCAGAAATGCCGTGGTGTAGCATTCTGAACTTGTGCAAATTCGTGTAGCTGTTTCAAGTTTGGTAAATGCTTTTTCAGTAGATAAACTTTTTATTGACACTTCATGCAATGCAGGTATTGTACTGTATCTTTGGCCTGCTAGCTCTTGTTCTGGTTTAGGGATCATCTGATCAACTCTAGCTGTCAAAAGCTTGTATAAGCTCTGTATTACATGCTGTGAATAATTGAAGAGATACATGATCATGGGTCACATCTGATGTGAATCGAAATTTTTACTACTGGGTGAACTGACATGGTTATACTGTGATTTTTACAGCCTCATCCTCCAGACTTGTCTCAGTTTTGGATTCTCTGAGCAGAATTTTAAAGGAAGAATACGTTTTAGCAAACCATTGGGACTTTGGGGCTCAGACCTTCTAGCTGTGGATTTTTGAAGTATGAATAAATATATGCGAAATGATTGCAAAAATAATCCCCAACACTACAGTAAAAATAACTTTTTGGAGACGTAATGTTGTAAAGAATATTCCCGAATCCTGTTTTCTCCTCTGTGTCTTTAAGGCTTGTAGGTAGTGAGTTTCTGTTTGGAACTGATTTTGGCGTCGACAATTTGATTAGAAGTCCGTTATCATGGTTGCTTCTGTTACTGGAAAAAGTGCGGTTGTCAAGTGACTTCAAGTATTGTCATAACTGTACAAGTTAGCTGCAGAGCATCCAGTATTTAGGCACTTGTAGCGCTTTACTGGAAGCTAGTAATGAAAATCTTCAGGGGAAAAGGATACCAGTTTAAAAGATTGTTTTCTTTTTTTTTTTTTGCATTGCATGGTGTTTAGTATGAATGTAGTGACATCCATTCTACAGAAAATTAAGGATGTAGTCTCAGTGTGTGTTGTACAGTTCAGGGATGTAAAGTCTCAAATTACATTTTAAAATGTTGGCATGTTTTTATGACTGATGATTTTTAATGCACATTTTCTGTTAAATTCGGGTAAGGGTAACATAGAAACATGCTAGCACAATGAAGTATTTGTCATATGTAGGTATGTGATGCCGTATTAATAAATATTCTCATGCAAATTAACTTTAAATGCTGAAAGAATTGAAATTCTTTCATAACTGATGAATAAAATAGCTGCTTGCTTACATCTTTCGTGTAAGGCTGGTACAGCATTCATCATATTGGTATCTAACCATCTGCATTCTTTATGGAAAGGGAATTTATTGCTTTGAAGCAAACTGAACTTCTTTATCTACAAAAAGATACTATCCAGACAGTCTTCATAAAAGTTGTCAGATGCTTCATTGTGAGCCTCAAGTACTGTATTTACTGTTATCTACTTACAACTTGGTCTGGCTGGACAAGTGATTAAAGGCAGATATTAGGGTGAATTCTGAAGAACTTGACAGAAACTTTATTAAATGGATATACTGACATTTTTCAAGTAGGCACAATATAAGGATTGCAAAATTCCTGCCTTGTAATCTAGAACTCAGGGCAGATTTTCCTCAATGTGACAAAAAGATTCATCTCTTTACTTGAATCCTTGTATTTTCACGTTTGGTGCTACAACAGAAAATAGAACAGTTACTATGATTTATAAAATTATTGCCTTCTGTAAGCATATGTATGATCCTTCATTTACATTAGAAGTCATACTTATAATCAAGTCTTTTTTCTGCAGTAAATATTGACTTCAAGTTGTGACAGACTGAATCTTTCCACAGTTAAATACAGTCTCTAAATTTTAGTGTATAATATTTAAATTTTAGTAATATTTGCCAACTAGAAAATAATTTAATTCACAGTTCAGTGAAAGGTAAAGTTAGAGAGTGTTAGCTTTTTCACTGTTTCTGCCAAACAGATTGTCCCGCTATTTGTTATGTGGACATGCGCAGTAGGATTTGCTGTGAGCATACTAGTTGATTATACTGTAGGTTACGGAAGAACATTCAAAGAATCGAATTTCAGCCACTGTGCACCTAAATTGAGTTTAAACAAATGATTGAAAGGTGAAAGGATTTATGTCCTGTTACAACCTAGTCTTCAGCTATGCTTCAAAGTTTTAGTCCTCTGAGAATCG
Organism: Rhinoptilus africanus; assembly: GCA_013400135.1. Classification (NCBI taxonomy): domain Eukaryota; kingdom Metazoa; phylum Chordata; class Aves; order Charadriiformes; family Glareolidae; genus Rhinoptilus; species Rhinoptilus africanus. The sequence continues at coordinate 4,082 of VXBO01000936.1, forward strand.
TTTCTTAGATGAACTTCCTGTATTTGTGTTCATCCTAAAATGAACACACACAGGATTTTCAGACTTTTTGCCCTAATCTTATTTTCCTGCTGAAAAACAAAACTTCCTGCAAATCTTTATGAAAAGAGTGTTAGTGATGTAGTTTTAATATTAACAGCATATGGAAGCTCCCATCTCACGTAAGGGGAAAAAAAAGCTTATATTTTTGCCTTTTGCTTTTAAAAAGCAAAGGTATTCAGCACAGTAAGGAGCAAAAATTAAGGAAATAAAATTTTATTTTTTTAAACATTCATCTGCATTATATTGGTCTGGCAAGGGGTAATCCCCTAGGTTAGGGTTGGTGCAGGGATAATTTAGATAGAAATAAATGAAAGTTCTGCATTTATGTTTTCAATTACCACTTCTTGCTTCCTCTGACTCTGTATGTAATGGTATAGCAAACATACGGAAAAGTTTCTGATGGATACATATTTTCATTTTCTCCCTTGCAATCCGCAATAGTTGGCCAGCATAAACATGTCAGGAAATACGACCAGGTCATACTGACCTACTTTCTTTATTTTTGAAGGGCAGTGGAATACTTTTCTATCTTTGTGCTGGGCTTTAGGTACATTTGGAAATAAGACCAAATTGAGGGGATTGGTTTGAAGTCTCACTTTCTTCCCACTTCTCAGAACAGTGCTACTACAAGGAGTTACTACAAGTTACAACATCTAAAAAGTATTGCACTTTCCATTCTCTGCTGTACCAATTCTTGGTGTATTATGTATATGTACAGACTGTAGTCTGTAATATACAGGCTGTATATTACAATATACAGATCACAGTCTGTGTATTTCTCTAAGCTACCATTAAAATATTAAAGAAAATGAGATGCACGTAGAATTTGTACATAGCAGTCTTTTATCCGGTACAGCAGGGTGGTGTTGGGCTGAATTCCTGGCCTCGGTTTGCAGTGCCTGATTTCATCACCGCCATATACGCTTGTGGTAGATAGTGTGAATTTCTGCATATGATTCCTAGGTGCTGGAATAGAGACCCTGTAATTTATCAGGCTACTTTATTTGCCAGCCAATACCAGGTTTTATGGTGCTGTCAAACTGCTACGTCTAGCTGGTATATACTGCAGCCAGAGGTTTAATTACAGAACGCATAGGGTAGATTTAAGGCTAGTTGGCTTGGGCATGAAGATCAGTGCAGCTGCGGTGTCGGTGACTTCTCTCTGCAGACTGCAGGTTACTAACCTGTGCTGGTGTCTTGCAGCTGCAACTTTGAGGCTATTAGTAGTCAACCAGAGTTAGTTGATGCTAGTCTACCTATATATGCTGTGGTCACTTTGCTATTAGCACTATAAGTAAAACTTATATATTAATAAAATAAATACATCTCCACGTATCTGTCCTTGATGCACTCAAGTTTACAGTATACATGTGTATTAATTACTTCTGACTAAGTTAAACTAATTGAACAAATATGATTGAAGCTTAGCAGTAATTTAGAAGGAAGTATCTGTTGTGATAAAGTACTGACACACAAGGTGGAAGCAGAGTATTTTTCTCTAGCTTAGAGTAAACATACTCAGTAATGTGAGAAAAGCAGGAGAATGCAATAAATATAAGCAATTATGGTGTGTTTATTCTTTCCTTTTTGCAAACATGTTTTGTAGTGAATTTTTGTGGAATTTGCTGAAACTTGGAAGTAAAGGGAAACTAGGGAGGTAAAAAATCTTGATATCGGTTTTTATCTACAGTTTTCTGTCTTCAACACATCAAATGAATTTCACTGACCCGTCACTGTAGTAAAATTTTGCTGCCTGACTTCAGACTTTACCTGATTTGTAGTGTCTCAGGTCCTCCAAGGAAGCAGCAGTGTTCCACATGGCCAGCAGCTGGGGGTTTTGGTCTGGAAAATACCCTGGATGACCCAGTAGCGGAACTGAGTTATCTTGGCCTTTTCTTCAGACCCTTTATGCTTGTCCAGAGGGGATAACATATGGCATCTCAACACATAATTCTTCAGAAATTAAAATATGCCCTGTAATTTAATCTTGTTTGGTAGCACGCCTGTACTGCCCTTTTTTATGTAATGAACCAAAACCTAACTGATGCATAAACATTGTTAGTACTTCAGTATTTTTAGTTGTTAGATCAGCTATTAGTTGCAATAATCTGTAGTCTGTGTTCCAAATTATCTTCTTTCAGCTCAGCTAAGTAGTATCAGAATGGTGCTGTCTGTAGTATTTTGTTATCTTTTGGGAAAGCAAGTTAATTTGAAAGGGTACAGTAATTCAGGAGATAAAGAACAAATGACAGCATTTTAAATGGTCTGTGTCAGTACATGCTATAGAAAACATGAAAATAAACAGCTTCGTAGCATACTTCTGGAAGACTACAAATAAAGGTAAAAGCCCAATTCTTCCCTTTAATATGAACTACTTTTTACAGAAACATGGGATTTTTCAATAATCTCAAGGGCTAATTGCCTGGCTAACTTCCCTCTGCTCTTCTTTTTGGTCACTGCTGTCACAGAATCTAAACGACAAGTATGTAGCCTGAAGACCTGTTCTAACCATATTTATTAACAATAGTAAAAAGGCTTTGCATTTGTCCATCATCTTTCATCCAAAGAAAACATTACTACAACAAAGCATCGATGGATACTTTCCAAATTCTGGATTCAGTCCTGCTCCTTTTGACTCAAAAGAGAGTATTGTTTAACTCGAGACATGAGAAATACATGACAGCACAGACATCATCAAGGCTTATGTAACATGGAAAAAGACAACTTGATGGAAAAAACCACAATAGTGCTTTTCTCTTATAAGAAAATTCACGTACATTTCAAGGATCCCCACAGAAGACTCCCCATGTGTGAAATGTTGTGAAGTTCTCTGTGTTTATATAGGAAGGACAGATGGTTAAGGTGCCCTACTGAAACGTAGTAAACCTGGAAAGCTTCAAAAACTACCATAAGAAATGTCTATCTAATGTGACTGGAAAGCTAGTGTTGATTCTTTGGTGGAGTTCAAGTGCTGACAAATTTGACCCTAAAGTAAGGATTTGAAGGCAGGGAGTTTAGAGAGATTCACTGAAACAGAGACATATAAGAAATGCATATTTTTAAGTTATGTAACAGATTTACGTGCATACTTTGTCACACTGGGGAAATTGCTTTCTGGCAGAGGGTAAATTAATCATCCTCTTTTGGATCAATTCAAATAAATAGGTGCAGAGGAAGGATAATAGGATGACTGTGTGAAGAAAACTTATTTCATAAGAAGAGAACTGTAACAGCATGACGTTTTTCAGCTAGGAAGACTGAAGAATGAAACAATCTCATTGGGGGAACATGAGGGGGAGAGAAAAGCTGCTTAAGCTAAAGGGTAGTGTTGGCACAAGAACAATTGGGTATCAACTAGCTGTGAGTAAAGTTACATTAGAGATTAGAAGGGCTTTCTAAACACCAGAGGAGTGAGATATGGGAATCGACTTGCAGTAGGAGTCAACAGGACGTTCACTTTTGCAGATTTGGGCCCCCCAACTTCAGATATTATCTAAATGCTGTCAACTCTCCTGGAAAAGAGTGCAGCAAAGAATCAAGAAATAAAAAACTAAACAAATGCAAATCTGAATCTACTGACATGTGAATAAAATATCTCTTGATCTACACCCAAACCTATTTAAGTGCCAGACTGTATATTCTTTGTGAAATTATTGTACAAAAATAAGCTTTAGAATATCTGCAAAACCATAAAATACCCAGAATTTATTCAGAACAGTTAGTTGGTGTTATTGCTTCTTCTCATTGATAACTTTGAAATTAGTGAATGGTGCGTTATTGAAGTACATTGTGACAGTTCTAAGCAAGTAACTAACCTGCTTCAAATAGCTGTATAGTCTCTTAGGATTCAATAGTAGTGCATGTTTTATTATCTAAATGTATTTTTACTTTCTGGCTTATTCTTTATAGAAGTAAGAAAGTATTTGTAAAGCAAAAGCCACTTCCTAAGTTAGAGAGGCCTGTAGGTATTTAATTATATATACTTTTTGTAATAGTGAGGGATTAATTGCAGAGATGATTTATTGGAATATAGTTTCACTATGATTTTTGAGTTCCTTTCCTAAGTGATAATATATTGGAAACATACAGATTAATGATAACCTGTGAAATTAGGAATAAATGAGGTACTTGGGCAAAAGTGCCGAAATGTCTCATACAGAGAAAGGTACTGATGGAATTATAATGCAGGTAAGACTAAAGATGGAGGACTATTTTAGATCTAAGTCATGTTTTTTTCTTGACTGTATGTTTGGTACCAGAGCAGTCAAGGGTATCGTAGATAATGGCACAGGACAAATATTATCTAATAGTGTGTAAATATTAAAATGTGAAGTGCATACCTGTTTTGAAACAAAACCTAGATTTATTTCTGAAAGGTGTTGTGATGTTAAAAATCTAACAGTAGTTAAGGTTAGTCATTAATAAGAGGAGTAAGTGTAATATGGCCTTTTAGTATCAGTGAAATCCTCCATTTTTTGTTTTTGATGTTTCTTTTCTATTGAAGTAGAACTAGGTCTTTCAGCACACTTTTGCTATGGGGATCATAAGAGTGTTTTATGTAGCTCTACACCAAATACTAGTGTAGGATATTACCCATTTGCTGGTTGCCTCACCAAAACTAAGTGGCATTGTCAGACAACTGAAAAATAGGTCTTTAAAAAAATCACTCCTATTTATGCCTGAAGAGTCGTGTTCTGTGATACACAGCGAGTCCAGAGTCTTTCAGCGTTGTTTCTTCTAAAATTCATTTACCCATCTAATTTATCTGATTTCAGTGGTATTAGTACTGATTTGTACTAGAGGAGAATCAAGCAAATGATTTCCTTGTGGGACTATGTTCCATTTTAAATAATTGAAACTTTAAGGCTAATCTGCCTTTCAAAAAATAGCAAATTATTCTAACCTATTACAGGATTGAAGCTGTCTTTGTGTTCCTGTTTTTGTTGTCTTCAATGGTTTAATACTCAATACTGAGAGTAATCAGTGAAACTTTGTATCATAAATATTATCATTTGTTGCTATGAATAAATGAAAACTTGTATTTTATGTTCTCATAAATATCTCTTAGAAAAAACCCCTAAGCTTTTAATTCTGAACTAAGATGCCCCTTGTTAATTGTGGCTCAAGTACTTCACTTTTCCAGGAGAAAAGACAAATTCTTGGTCAACCCAACAAAAATAAAACTAAGAAATTAAGATTATTCTCTGGTCAACAAGCACATCATTCTCTCTCCCAGTGTGCTTTTACGTGCCACTTCTTCTTCTTTGTCATCTTTCATCTTTTAGCTGTATTTCCAGCATAAACTAAGCATGCAGATAAAAAGCTTGTCGTTTTCTGTAAGTGTATTAATTATAAATGGAGTACACATGTATTCAGTGCTTTGAAGAGCTTTCTTCAAATGTGTAGCTCTGTCAAATAGGAGAGAAGAAAAGGTTTAGTTTTATATGCTGTAAAAACTCAAATGGCTAGTTAATATTTAAAAATGAAATGGTATTTTAGTTTAAATATCAGGTTTGAAATATGTGGTCATGTTGAGAATAGAGGTTCATTCCCTGGCATGGTCAGTACAGATTTTAACATTCTAAAATAAATAAGTTTTTTACTATGAATCCTAAATTGTCATATATTTAAGTACTAGTAAAAAAATAAATGCACGCAGTCCCGGTGGTCGTTATGTAGTATGTTGCATTCTTAATTACTGCTTTTGAATGTGGCCTATATGTGTATATAATTTAAGGACTGTTTCTGCTTCTAGAATAGACAGATTTTAGGTTATAATTCTTAGTAATCTGTGGGATTTTTTGAGATCTGTGTAATTGTAATTACTGTTACATACTTTTCTGTGAGATGACGTTATTATAATGTACAAGGCAGAATTTGTTGCTGTTATTTTTGCTTTTTTGTCTTTAAAAAAAACCCCAAAATAAACAACAAAATCCTCCAAACATAAAGAAGTTCAGATGCTTAAAAAGGATGTGAACTAAGCTATGTAATATGGCTGAATTTCCCTGAAGGAGGAGGAAGGTGTCAGTTACGATTAATGTGAACAACATTTGTGGCCCTCGAGATGTGACCTCTCGTTACAGTAAATGTGACAGGATGAATTACTTTCAATTACAGTGAACTACATTCAGCTACATTAGTTCTGACACACCTCACTAGGAGACTGCTGCTTTGATAGCTTTAACCAAAGGAAAAAAAAGGCACAACTTTTGAGTGCAAACGTGTATGTCACTTGAGCAAAACCATTGGGTTCTGACTACGACGTATTATTGACTCAGGTTTTACACACTTCTATTACATCATGTATTATTTCCACCGGCACTTTCAGGTTTATGCCTTGGGCACTGGAGAATATGAAAACCACCTTTTTAATATGCCGTGTATAATAAATGTAAATGATAGTTTATTTTTTTTAAAGATTAGATAAGTTATCCTTTTTTTTTTTTCCAGACAGTAACCTGCACCTTTACTTGGGACTATGATAAGTGGGGTTTAGTAGCTATCAGCATGACCCCTTTGGTGTGGCATAACTCCCTTCAATGTTTATTAACACCATAAATTTATTCTTACAAATTAAATATATTGCAACTCACGATATTTCTCACTGACAGAAGCAGTTGTTATAATGTCACTACTCTTTCCTTCAAGGTTCAATTATCATGCTTCAGTTTCTACCTCTAAGCTTTCATAGAAAATAAAAGATGCCCAGGGCAGAAGTCAACCTTTCACTTTTGCTACAGAGGAGATGCCATCTATTTCACGCTGTGCTAAGTATTCCATCGAAACATGAGTAAAACAGTGCCTTTGGCAAATCATGAGTTAGAAATAGCACTAAGCAAAAGAAATAGCTTTAATTAAAGCATTTTGTTTCTCTTTGAGGACTTGATTTGCAGTGTATTGAGCATTTTTTTTTGCAAAGATGAAGACCCCCTATTTAAATTCGAGGGATTCTGTTGTGGAATCACACTGGAAAACTTGCAATGTAAAACTTAGTTAGGAAAAGAGACCAAAAAATGGTGGTTGCTTATTCCAAAGCAATTCTGAATTAAAGCTGTGTAGGGTAAATGCCTTCTAGTCTTCATCTCATGTTAAGGGTTAATTTTCAAACCTTAATTTTTCCAATATTTTCATATTTGATGTTACAATAGTGGATTTGTGAAAATAGTTGTAAATGTTTCAATAGCTATTTTAAAAACCAATATGCAGCATAAACTTAAATCTATATATTAGCAACTTCTAGGCCTTAAGGTACAAAGATTTGTATCTTAGTTGTTATTATTAAAACTTAAAATGGAATCATGAAATTTTTAGAGCTTTTCTTCAAATCATTGAAACAGTGGGAGTCTAATAGCATTTTCAATTTGGCTATTCTGGCTGTGAAGTGTCTTCACTTAGGCAACTGGATTCCCTAGAAGTGATGACAATTCTTCTTTTTTTGTTGTTTGTGCAACAAAAGAGAAGATTTAGGGGTCAACCTGAGTATCTCCACTGTTGTAAGTGGTAAGTATGATACCAGAGAGATAACAAGTGGTTTATAATAGGTCAAATAAAAAAAAGGAGTTCAGGGCCCAATCCTTATATCCTGCCTGCACGGACAAAGCAATATGGGTTAACAGATAACACATTGATAATAGTGAGTTTTCTCCTGCTTCCGGAGGTGATGCATGCTATTAATTTAGTAATTTTATGTATTTTTAATAAATGATGGTATTTCATGCCATCAAACCCAACAGAAGCTTCACAACTAACTCCATTTGATTTATTATCTTCTGTTTGTGCATTTAAGTCCTTATTTAAATTTATTAATGGTACCTGACTATTTTTAGTTGCCATACATAGAATTTGACTTTTTGGTGTTACCTAACAACTCTTCCTCTCTCCTCAAAAAAATGTGAAAATCTGGATGGACTGTCCGTGTGGGCCAGGTAGGCTGAGGGTCATGAGTAGAATCATCAAGTTCTGTCATATATATCTATAAAAGCATAGGAATATCTAATAGGAATTCAGGAGCACATTTACATAGTATGCACATGAGATTAAATTAGCCTAGCTTTTGGGGGAATTCCTAATGATTGCTGTTTAATTTTTACAAGTATTGCAGTACATGAAAGCTGGAGAAATAGGGAGCTGACTATACATGAAGATCTTCAGCAGATGTGTGTTTTTGAAATTCTGTGCATGTAACTCTAGAAGAAAATCTTTGTTGTTTGTTTTTGGCTCTTGATCTCTCAGTGATTTGTATCTGATCAATACAGTAGGGTTTTTTTGCCTACTTAGAAGTAGTAGAGACTCCAGTTCTCTAAGGGAGAAAGCCTGATTTTTACAAAAGGGAAGTAACTCTTGTTCCATGTAATTACTTTTAAGTATACAATTTGTAAATATGCTTTAGGGGCTAAATAGGTGGGAGAAAGTCCCAGGTACTGTGACACTTTAGATCAAGTGGAGAGCAGTTTTGTAGGTGAAGAAAAAGCGGGTGTTGGTATAGTCAAACTGTCTTATAGTGATAATGGAAGTGAACTTGAAACAGTGACAGAGCGCTTATGAATATATTGATGTGGACAGAAAATTCTCTAGAAATCAAAACTGATAACCCAGGTAGAGGAATAAAGAAAAAAAGACTTAAGACGCAGTTCAGGTGGGAATAATAAGGATAACAACATAGTCTTTCTGATAAATAGTATTCTGTGTGGAGAAGTGGAAAATGAAATAAGAAATTGAAAACCTAAATGAATTTCCTGGGCTGCCAAATGGTATAGGAATGAAAGGAAGAAAATTATTTTGCGTTGTAACTTTGAAATTACAAGGATGTGCTTAGAAGTGTTTGAGATTTTTGAGTATTGCTTACTGCCTTTAGTATTATGGCTGGCTATGTGATTAAAAAACCCACGTGTAGTCATTTGCAGAATCTGGAGCTGTAATTGTAGCAGCCACTGGAGGGGCACTAACTAATGTTAGTAACATTCCACAAGATAGAAGTAAAACTGATTCATCCATAGAGAAGAAAGAAATTTGGCTTCAGGGCAGACAGATTTATATTTTCTTTTCTATCAAAAGTTGAAGATATTCATCAGTGAGGTTTGATCTCTAGATCACAGGAAGTGGAAAAAAAAATGTTTTTTTCAACTTTATTCATTTATTTCAGTTCTGTTTTTAGCGTGGCAAATTTTCCTGATGCTGTAGCAATGGCTATCAGTAGTATTCCATGCATTTATTTCTTTCAAATTTAGTACATTTATTGTTACTTTTGTTGAATGCTTTTCTATCGTGGTTAGAATGAAGAAAAGTCTAAGGATTTCTGATGGTGCTATTACTAAAATAAAACTAACTGTGTTTCAATTTTTTAATGTATTTCCAAAAGAGTGGACCAGTATTGTAGCTGAGCACAGCTGAAATCAAAATGAGTACATCGCCGATCTTATTTGTGGACTGGGTACAAATTGGGGTTTTAGCTGTGCTATTTTTTGATTTTTTTCTTGGAGCAGCTTTATATTTACAGGGAGCCATTCCATCTCTTAATATTTCTTTACTTTGTGCTCTATGTTTGCAGTGTATGTCCAGGCTACTGTCCTTTTACTTTAGAAAGCAAGAGACTTCCATTGAACGCTATCATTGCCAGTGTGTTTTCTCTGCAGATCTGCATTTTCTTGCTTATGGAACAACCAGGGCAGTCTGACCCTCAGATGTGTAACAGAAATGTTCTCACGTTCTTTGAGACTTCCCTTTCGTAGTTATCCAAATACTTGCTGGGCACACAAAATGGGAATCTCCCAGCATTTTTATTGCTGCAGGGAAATACCAATTTCTACAAGTTCTGCAAATTTTGCATATTTGGAATTTACTACAAGATACTATTTCATAGTGTTTGGTGTTGTCTTTTAGAATGCAGTACTGCATGTTATCTACTAACAAATATAAAGTAAATTAAAGTGTATCTAAGTAGTTTGGAAATTCTTTCTAGAAGAAAAAATTCTGAAGAGTTGATAGAGCATGTAGCATGTCATTACCAGAAAGCCATTAGATCTTTCGAAGTGGAAGATGTTATTTACCAGTCATACCTTCTCTTCAGTATAGAAGTGTCACATCTACATCAGGTATTACATTCAGTACCTTCTGTATGAAATTCTAGTGATGATCTGGTGTTAGGAAATATCAAACGAGAAACTGAGAACTAAATACATATTTCTCTGATCAATTTTCTTAACACTGTTATCCCAATAGAAGTGATTCACATCCTCTAGTACTTTTTAAAGCCCTTATTTATTACTTTTTAATAATACTTTAATTCTGTAGCCTGTCCTATTACAGAAGGACCCAATCCTGGTCGTGGAAGCTGACTGCTCTACAAAAGCAGAGGATTTGAGGAAAGTGTTCTTTCCTTGATCTTGCTGGCTTGCAGGAGGCAATGCTAGACCACAGGTGTAGGACATAGCTCCCCAGTGGACAGCTGGTCGAGGGGTCTTCCATGTAAAACTTGAGAAGGGTGATTAGAACAACTCCAATAAAGTAATAGACCGAACCATGTCCTCTCTTCGTATTCTGAGACTTCGCAGTCAGACCAGGATGTATGGTAGGTACAGATCTTGTTTGGGTGTCTGAGTTTTTGAAAGCCTTATTTTATGAGGATTTATTTAACCTTTTACACTGTAGTATCACCTCCCGCAGTCCCCTCCCCCGCAAAAGACCCCCAACAAAAACTCAAGCTAACAGTAAATTATTTAACCTTAGATAATGAAAGCTTCTATCCTGCTAAAGGTATTTAGAAAAACAGACTGCCTCATTGGGTGAGTTTGTAACAAATAATTCTGTAAGTTTTAAACTGACAAAGGTAAAGATCTACTGTGGTCATATATCTGACAGATTAATGGGTAAAATATGGTAATGAAACTATTCTATCGGCTTTAGCCAGTTCTTTTGTAATCAAAGTGGAAATTAGATTTGCAATCAGATGGATAAATCTAGGGCAGAAAACACCTACTCAATGAATATGTCATTGTTCTGTTTCCCAGCTGACACTATCAGTGCAGAACATATCTACAGAACCAATCTGTTCTCCATATTGTTTTTTATTCTTTTTTTTTTTTACAAAAAGTCATTGGCATTCTTGAAACACAGCACTGGAACACTGTATAGCTGTCAGTGAATAGTTAACCCACAAAAATTTTACCTTTTTGGTCTTCTCACTTCCTTTTCGTTTGGGACACCGTATTTCTTTAGAGTGACTTGAAGAGAGCTTGCATGAAGTGTCTCCTAGAAAATAATCTGGCTGTTGGGATAGACTTTTGCTTAGGTAAGCTTACCTATGTAAAAGCTGAGCACAAAGTGTCCATTAACTGACCTAGGAAAGCCACTTTTTGTACATTCTGGAACTGTATTAGTCAAAGAATGAAATAAACAGGTTGGGAAACTATGAAGAAATCAGAAAGCGGACACAGGAAAAAGTGGAGATAGGCTTAAATGCAGGCTATTGCCGTATCACCTGAATAGGTTGACTATATTTTTATGACAGGTTTTTTTCAAGAAAAACTGTACTCTATAGTATCAATATATGTGTTTTCAAGTATGGTTAGCAAGAAGATACCTGTGTGCTCACAGAAAACATGAGGAAAGCTCACAAAGGAGTATTTTTAGAGCTTTTTTTTTTCCTTGTATGTTTCATATTGAAAAGCTGGAATGTAATTGCTGTGATTTAATTGGTGAGATTTTGATCTGGAGTTTTTCTGGTTTAAGGAAAAATAATTTATTTTGGCTTTTGGAGATTCCCTTCCGCTTGCCCTTCTTTTTTTAGTTTCTCTTTGAATGTTCTGGGAAGACTTTATCTAAGAAACACTTGTTGAACACAAAAAGTGGGCTTGTTACTAGTCTTGTAACAGTTGAAAGTTTTACAAGTTCTGCCATATATATAATATATAAAAATTAAAAATTCAGTAGAGGATTTACTGCTCTTAATGTTCCTGTCTGTTTTGTAGTCATGGGTTTCTGAATGGTCAGATGTGAATTTATAGGGATTAGAAAATTCTCTTGGTTTATAAATTCTCAGAGAGTTTGAAGATGTTTGCTAAAGTATCTGACACCTAGCAACATTCTCAACCCCTTGGTTTTTAGCCAAAACCTGTAATCTTACAAAGAAATAAAACTGCTAGCAAGTAACAAAATGTAGTTAACATTAAAGTAATGTTTTATGACTAGATGCAGGTTTAATTCATCACTTGACACTGTCTCTAGTCAACTATGTAGGGTAAAATTATGTGACAGCGTGACATATGCGTAAATATTGTCTCTTCTACTTTCCTTATTTTGCTGACCTTATTCTCTTGAGTATCATCAATTAGTGGGTGGCAGAAAGACACCTAAATAATTTGGATTCTATTCCAGTTATATTCTTTATTGCTTACTTGGCCTGCTTTCTGTTGTGCAATTCAGATTCTTTGGCATACTGTGCTCAATCTTCAATAGGGTTTGTATGGATTTAGGATTGAAACTCACATATCACTACCTAATGGCATTTCTACGACTTACCTTTCATACCTTGCAAGTGTACAGTCAATGCAAAGTGATTGGTTCATTGTCCCTTTGATAATTTTTCAGTAGATGGTAAATTTATGGGAGGTCTGTTGCAGTTTTAGTCATTTATGAGGTGATGTCAAAAATCATGTAATTTACCTTGTCCAGAACAATATGAAACAGAAGGATAGTCTGTGCCTCTATAAGGGTATGTGAGGGACTGTGAGTGGTGTATTTAATGATGTGCATGCAGAATGGTTGTGTCTGTTGTTTCCACCTAGCTGTTGTTCAGCAGAGCTCTGTATTACCTGTCAGACAGCAGAGGGAGTTTCACCTAAATATAGCGTAGGAAAAAAACTATATAAAGACCTTGTGTTTTTCCTACTTAATGTTATGAGTGGAAAATAGCATATTTAGTGTATGTACTAAATAGAGCTTTTACATGAGCAAAACCAGCATGGATCCACACAGATGCCTGTAATCAGTGTGAAAATTTGTCATTTCGATGCAGCATGTTCCAGTCTGTACAAACACTTGTTTACAGAACTGAGGTGTTTACCTCCGTTATTGTGTTACTTACAAAGTCATGTGGAAAATACACAATTAAAAATATGAGATGAAACGTAGATCTACAGTGCATTCAGAGGAAGTGATTACAGGAAATAATGAAAAAAAGCAATCAAAGTGTTAAACATGATCTGCTTATTCATCTATCTCTGGCTTCCAGAATCTGTCAGATGAAAGTATAGGAACCTTGGAAGGTTGAAATACTATATCAGTGATGTAAGTTATTCAAATGCTACTTCAGACTACATTGATAAAAAAGGGACTTTAAGAATCTTAATTATGCTTAATCTTAATTATACTTCATCTTAATTACACTTCAGTGTATAGCTTGCACACCCACTTTGTTCGTTTGCTGTGCCCATTATTTGAGATGTCCTGTTGAACATTCTTTTCTTGCAAGCGTGAAGACCTGCTTGAGATCTAGAGGATTGAACTGTTGTTGACTGGGGCTATACCAAGTGATTGTGAATTCACAGTTCAAATGACATGGACAGATTTTGTGTTCTTTTTTGGAAACGGTGAAAATTCTATGAGTAAGATTTGTTGCTTGGCAGTGGTACTAGGAATGTGGAATCCCTTCAGTTTTATATAAAACTGGTTTATGAATGTTTATGATGTGTAGCACCTATTTAGTTGTACTCCTAAATATGGAATTTGCATTTGTTATTGACTTTTGAGTATCAACCTTGCTATCAGTGCTCACTGCCAAAGCGTCTAGATCTGTGGTACAATGATGGTGTCCTGTAAAGAGCATCAGAAGACTGGAGATATTTCTGGGCCTAATACCAAATTTCTGCCCAGAGTTGCCCTGGATTTTACATGTGAGTCAATGTGTTCATTTCAGTTTTATTATTGCAGACTCTCACAACTAAAGCTACATTCCTTACGCTTTTAGTAGTGGTTACTTTTGAAAATTTAAGAATGTGCTGGGACTCTGACTGCTGAACCATATCATAAGGGTTAGGAAATGTATGCTCAAATTTCCCAAAACAGGCTTGTGAATGCATAAAGACATATTATAAGTTAGTATATGAAAGTGGCTTAGCCACATCAGTACTTTTTCCACTAAATTTCTTCCAAATTTATGACTTTTGGAAAGAACTACTTGGATCCTTTTGGTACCTTCATAGAATGTTTTCCTTTAGTGAATGTATCTTGATGGGATACCTGTTTGATAGAGTTTTTCAGCAGTTACTGTTTAAGGAGGAATGCTACTATTCAACTAGAAACATAGAGATAATTCAGTTACCAAAAGTGGAATCTATATGAGCAGTTAAACGATTCTTTAGAATACAATGTCTACACAAGCTGTCTCCTTTCCCACACTGGAATCCTAGTTCTCAGGAATTCTGAGGTCTGTCCAGCTCTTTGTACTTCGAGATGTGGGGATGTGTTTGTCCTGGGGACAATGCTGGTCAACCATAAAATGGTCTCATGCACAAAGAATGCCATGCGCACTTGAAGTATGAAAACAATGGCTATTGGCCCATGTCGGTATTAAAAGAAGTATAATTATATGGGTATGTAATTATATTTTCTAAAGTTGCTGCAGAGCTCCTCTGTCAAAAAGCAAAGCTGCGCTTACAAGAACAGTAATGCAGACATCTGATGTAGTTGAGAGCAGTAGTTGTATTCCCTCAGGTGGATCAGGACTGATCAGGAAGATGCAACATGATTGAATTGATCAGAACACAAATCCTTAAAACATTGTTTTTCAAACTCTTGTTCCCTTTTTTGCTATTATGTATCTAAAGACATAGTTAACTCAATAGTTATCACTGAATTCTTGGGTGATAAATAATTCTAATTAATCCTAATAGAGGGAGAGTAATTTCCATGTCTATTCTAGGAATTAAATAATTTCATAAGCTATAAAAGCAGAAACAAAGTAAAGCTTTAGTGCTCTTTTCTTTGTGCCAGGTATATGATTTCATGTTTGTTAAATTTTCTTTATTGGGAAACTGCTATGGCATTTTCTACTTGTGGGAATAAATAGGTTTACTTTCCTTTTCTTTTTTTAGTGTTACTGTGGTGCAGCTTGCAAATGATTTTCAGGGGAGTACAGGTATATGAAGTGAAATAATATTTTGAAACTCAAAACTCAGTTACTTTTCTATGTTATAAATGCTGTGTCTTGCCAATGGCCTTAATTGGAAAGAATGGCTGTTTGTCAAAAAGGTAAATGGCTTTGTATGTTGTCAAGGCATCAGTCACACATCTTATTTCATAGCACATTATTGATTATTCGTCCCCAAATCAAGGATGTCAAGGTATTTAGTTTTGCGTGTGTCTAAACTACAGAGAGTTGCTCAGTTTAGTTACTTCTCTTAAATTGAGTCACTTGATCTGATAAGCAGTTTTTACTGTGATACATGTATGTTACTCTGGATGCAAAAATCTGTCTCCCCAGTTAAGAAGTAACGCCCATCTCTGATGCCCAGAAAGTAGAATTAATATGAGAAGGCTTAATTACATAGCATAATAGGTTAAGGTTTTGCAAATTAATGACTTTTTATTTTGAAACTGTTACCGTGTGAGACATCTTAAGTTAAATGTAGAGTTTTGGTGCCTCGCATTACAACATGTAACAGTAGCTTTGCATATTTCTTTCTGCGATTTTGAAAATATGAAGATAATAAATGATGACTAATGTACACCATCTGGCTATGGTGAGGGGAAAAAAGATTTCTTCCTGAGCAACAGGGTTTCTGCTGAGCTGATCTATTTAAAATAAGAAAGCAAATGCATTTTTTTTTCTGCTGAGAAAATTAAGTTCTAATGACTTCACTGAAACTCAGTGGATAAGGGTAGCCTTTGTTTTGTACTCCATGATCAATATCAAAGTGGAGCTCATTGGTTTCCATCAGAAAGGCAGTGTATCTTATCTGTCCTGGTGTTGCATCATGTGCCCAAAAAACGATTGCTGAGACTTGGAAGATTTTGAGCAACATTAACAAGTGTTAGACAGCCTTGCAGGAATCAGCCGCCTGTAAAGAGAGATGACCTACTCTCAGTGAACAAACTAGTATGAATCTATAGAGCCATAGGATTAGATCCTTAGTAATACAGATATATTTTTGTACTTTGTAACTTTGTTAGATTTACAGCTGGCAGGTTTTTTTCTCTGCTACTTTTTTGATGCAATATAGAACTAAATGCTGTAATAGATATTAGAATGGATGTACAATATCTAATTTAATCTCTGCAATTTCTTAGAACCAAAATTATCTTCTCCGTTTCTTTTAATAGAGATTATTTTATTTCTTTCAGGCAGGCAGTCAGTCTTAGTATTTCCGTATTTTTTTGTTTGGTTGTCTTGTTTCTTAGTGTTCCTACTTCCATTTTTAATTAAATAAAGTATTCACTTAAAGATCTCAACTAATTTGAACAAAATAAGATGTGTAGGGATAATTTTCTCCACTATAGAGAAAAGAAAGCAGATAAATATTTATTTACTCTTGAGTAATGGTTGCGTGAGCTCTGGTCATGCTAGGTGATGTATGGCCTACGGGTGTATCTTGGTTGCAGAGGCAAAAATTGATGTCCATAGTGACTGGCAAGAAATTATGGAAGTGTGAGAAGGGACTGCCAGTACCTTCCTGAGGGTGAGCAGGTTGTTGACGTTGCAGTTTGTTATTACATCTGTTGGCTGCCTACTTATTTTAAAAAAGAAAAAACCCCCAGGCTGTAAATAAAGCACAGCCTGTACTTTGAATATTGTTAACTACTGGGCCAAAGTATTCATCTGGCATCTGTGGAAGACACAAGTTGTGATTTTTTTTTTTAAAAAAAAGTGAGTGTATGAAAGTATGTGTCATTGTTTAACCCCAGCCAGGAGGTAGGACCATGCAACTGCTTGCTTACTCCCCCTGAGTTGCGATGTGGGGGGAGAATCAGAATAGAAAAAGTGAGGAAAACTCATGTGTTGAGATAAAGACAGTTGAGTAGGTAGAGCAAAAGCCACACACTCAAGCAAAGCAAAAAAGAAATGAATTCACCACTTCTCATCGGCAGGCAGGTGTTCAGCCATCCCTAGGAAAGCAGGGCTCCATCACAGGTAACGGTTACTTGGGAAGACAAAATGCCCTAACTCTGAATGCTCTCCCCTTCCTCCTCCTTCCCCCAGCTTTATATGCTGAGCGTGACATCGTATGGTATGGAATATCCCTTTGGTCGCTTGGGGTCAGCTGTCTTGACCATGTCCCCTCCCAACTTCTTGTGCAACCTTAGCCAACTTGTTGGCAGAGTGGTAGCAGGAGCAGAAAAGACCTTGATTGCTTAGCAACAACTAAAAACATCGTTGTTTTACCAACGCTATTTTCATCCCGAATCTAAAACATACACTACACCGCCAGTAAGAAAATGAACTCTATCCCANCCAGCCAGGAGGTAGGACCATGCAACTGCTTGCTTACTCCCCCTGAGTTGCGATGTGGGGGGAGAATCAGAATAGAAAAAGTGAGGAAAACTCATGTGTTGAGATAAAGACAGTTGAGTAGGTAGAGCAAAAGCCACACACTCAAGCAAAGCAAAAAAGAAATGAATTCACCACTTCTCATGGGCAGGCAGGTGTTCAGCCATCCCTAGGAAAGCAGGGCTCCATCACAGGTAACGGTTACTTGGGAAGACAAAATGCCCTAACTCTGAATGCTCTCCCCTTCCTCCTCCTTCCCCCAGCTTTATATGCTGAGCGTGACATCGTATGGTATGGAATATCCCTTTGGTCGCTTGGGGTCAGCTGTCCCGACCATGTCCCCTCCCAACTTCTTGTGCAACCTTAGCCAACTTGTTGGCAGAGTGGTAGCAGGAGCAGAAAAGACCTTGATTGCTTAGCAACAACTAAAAACATCGTTGTTTTACCAACGCTATTTTCATCCCGAATCTAAAACATACACTACACCGCCAGTAAGAAAATGAACTCTATCCCAACCGAAGCCATGATAGCATGAAAGAAAAAGAAAGGAAGGAAAGGAAGAAGGGAGGAAAAATGAAACACTGGAAAATAATAGGCCTCTTTGATTGTAGGTGTATAGAAATACCTGTGTTCCTTTTCTCAAGATTTTCAAGAAACTTTGGCTCTTGGATTGCCCAGTGGCTGTTGTTACAAAGCATGTTTCCCTTATGCCATTGACACCATTAATATCATCATCCATGATTGTGTTTTTTATCCATTAGGAATATATGTTGCTAGGGGCAAATTCTGGAACCAGGCATATATATGCCTTAAAACAGGGAGCAAGGATGGAAGGAAACACTTCCATTCTTCCACAGAAAGAAAGGAAAACTTTCCCAGTGTTCAACATTATGTAGAATGCAGGGGCTTTTACATGTTGAATGTATAGCGGGTGTAGGTACTTGTACATGCCCTGAATTTATCTGTGCTTTCCCTGTGATCGTGTAAGAATTATCAGAATCATATCAGAATAATAGAAATTACAGAACTGTTAACTGGGAGAGACCTCTGGAGGTTACCTAGTCCTTCAGGTCCTAGCAGGACTGTTGCCAGCACTAGGTCGTGTCAGCTGTGTCTTTGCCTACCTGCATCTTCAAAACTTCCTGCTTTGAAGCTGTCTGTTCCTGTTCTGCACTACCCTTCTGATAAAGAAAGTTTTCTTGACGTTCTGTGAACCTCTAAACCTGCAGATTGTGGCAGTTTCCACTTATTTTACCATGTGCTGCTACTTAGCGTTTGGCTTCATAGCCTTTTTAACCCCGCTTCCAGTAGTTAGAGTGTACTGTTAGACCTTCAGTTAGCCTCCCCTTCACTGGAGAGGAGACCCTCCTTGCTCGAGAGGAGATCTTTCCTCACTGGAGTCTTCACTTTCTCAGCCCCCTTTTTAAACTAAGGCCTCACAGCACTGAGTAGAGGTGGGTAATAACTGACCTCTCTCTGCTCACCGTGCTGTTCCTAATACAGCCCAGTATGGAATTTGTCTGATTTACAGTGAGCGCCTATTTAACTCAGTGCCCACTGTGACTTCCAAGTTCTTTCTCAGCCTGTATTTAGGTGGGACTGTTTAACCTGAGGTGCTGAACTTTACATTTTTCCTTGCTGAGATTCTTGTGGCTTCTGTTGTTCTAGCTGTCAAGGTTTCTTATGGTCCATCTGTGAAGTGACACACAGTGACCTTAAGCCCACTACTGGATTTAAAAAACGAGCTTGTCTTACGTCCCCTATTGTTTGAATGGAATGTTTGCAATACTGCTTAGGAAATAAGAAACAGTCCTGCTTCCATACAAGGGAAATAAACAGGAACAAGGCTAATATTGTTTTAAAAGCTGGATGCTAAGTGATAGAGTTAGGCTTGAACTGTCCCATTGAAGTGAACTGCAAGGGTATGTGACCATTAAGCATGTTACACTGGGACTAGGACTGCTGCCTAGCCCTAATAGCAGAAAAGTATTAGAACATTCTTTGAAGGGGAACAGTGACGGGAAAAGATGCTTTTTAGGATAGAATCTGTTAGCTTGATGAGTGGAATTAAAATATATATTTGCCTATAATAACAGGACACTGGACATGATGACAAGAGGTCATCTTGGCCCAGAAGGTCCCATCCAGTCATGGGTCCTATGTTCCCTTTTATGTAAAGAAGCTGTTGAAATTTTGCATATATGAAACTTCCTTTCTCTTTTGTCTCTCCTTTTCTTTTACTACTATGATTTTGAAATATATTTTGCCCATAGCAAATGCCAACCATAATATTTTTTTGTCTTCCTTATGTTGTCTTACGTTATTTATCTTTCTATATCCAAGCTGCAGACTTAGTTATATGCAGGGAGACAGAAATAGCCGTTACTGTGAAATGTGTACATGGTAGGATTTGCTTGAATTTGAGTGTTTTTGCAGTACGTTTCTCAGGAAGACTGTTAATTCATATTACTGTAACATCTGTGGTGTTCTCTGGCCCAACAAATCTGATGGCTTTTGGTGCATAAACCATTCACATTTCTCTGAGGTCACTTCACTCTTGTTATCCAGTAGTTCTTCCGTTTTTTTGATGATAAATTAAGCAGAAGGGACAACTTTGAAATAAATATTAAGAAAAAAATCTGGAGAAGGGAGTGAGGAGGAAGATATCCATCAGTTTGACTGGGCCAGGAGCTGAGGAGAAACCTTTGGGTGAAGCTCTCCAGTGTTTATGAAATGTATTCGAAGTAGACGAAAAAGGCAGGAGTATGGGACTGAGATGAGTAGAGAATGAGATCCAGGAATCCTTGCTTTGCACTGGGAGTAAACCTTACCTCTTATTGTGATGCCAGGGTGCTGCTTATTGGAGATGAAGACCTGGAGAGGAGTATCTAATTTATTTGATAAGCCTCTACATTTATTAAGTCTCCGGTGTCAGATTTATAAATGGGTTTATCACAGCCTGTACATAACTAACCCTAAATGGCCTTTTCATGGGGAAGAGAAATCTAGCCTCTCAAATTAAAGACTTTGCACATGAGAATATAAAGATCTTTGTTTAAATTGCAAATAATCAAGGCTTGGGGTTTTTTTGGTTGTATGTGAAAGTGCCAAGCTGTGTAAGGAATAACAAATATGTAGTTTTGTGTGTAATGTCTGTGCTATATTTGCATATATGATAGTAGAAGATTGTAATCCTTACTGAGCAATTATAGTCCATATAATTAATGATGCGTGTGGTAAGTGAGCAACATCATGTGTTCCTGAATAAGCTTTAAAAAATGAATCATTCTCTTTGTGTCTTTTATTCTCTAATATTTTCATAGCAACAGATAACTAAACAAGGTATTATACAAAGAGATGAAACAATGATTTCTGAAGGTAAAAATAACAAGTGTGTTCACTGATCTGTTTTGATAGCAGTGGCTTTTACAATTTATCCAAATCAAATATGCTGTTACTATAGAAAGCAGGAGCCACAAAAAATATGTTATCCAATTATCTAGGAGAAGAGATTCAATGTATAACTCTCCTTAAAGTAAGAATTTTTGTAAAAGCTAGTAATGTTTAAAGAAAGCATTGAAAGAAATCTGAAGTTGTAACTTCAATGATACAAGGTGGTGATTCATATGCTTGAAGAAATTTTAGGTTAATGTGGGTGATTTAAAGAAATTCTGCTGATGTGGAAGGAAGATGAAGTCAATGTAAACTTCCACATCACGATGAAACAGTTGCAAGGCAGTGTAAAATTAAATGAAGACACTCTTAATTAGCTAATAACTTTTTGAATCCCCTTAGTATGGTATAACACTGTCTCAAACTCCCTTATTAGGCAGAACTCTGTGGGTCCTAATTAAATAAAGGCTGACGTAATGAACAGTGAAAGTAAGTATACCACTGCATACCTTTTTAAGGATATTTCCAGGGCCCTCTGCTGCAGTATTTTCTGGTCTTAATGAATGTGAAGAATCCTATTGACCTGGAAGGGACTATTTGCTTAAGCAAATGTACAGTATATTTCCATGTTTGCAGAAATAGAGCCTTTTTCCCTCACAGAATGTGAAAACAGGAAAATGTCATGCAATTTTGTAATTATAACCTTAGTAGTACAGCTATCATTAATTGCTATGCGATTAAAACCTGAAAAATAAACTGCCATGAAGTATTGTATGTCCTTAGTCCTGATCAATGTGACTTAGCTACTTACTGCAAATTCTAACTAGTGAAAGAGCTGTTAAATTACATTGTCTTTCATTGTACTTTTTTTGTCTTTTACAGGAAAAAGTAGAATATGCCTTCCTGATAATTTTTACAGTGGAAACATTTTTGAAGATTATAGCATATGGATTATTATTACACCCCAATGCGTATGTTAGAAACGGATGGAATTTATTGGATTTTGTAATAGTAGTAGTAGGGTAAGTAACTTATCCTTCATTATACAAAGATTTAAAATCTTTACAGTGAGGTAGTTATAGGTCTGTTTGTCTGGGAGTAATGGCCTATGCTTGATTTCTGTTCCTTTGGAGTGAAAGAATGAACTGATATGAGTGAAAAATTGAAAAAAAATTCCTAAAAGTTTTCAATGCTATCTGTGGCTGTAGGCTATGTCACACAATCAGCTTTATAGTGGAAGTTCCCTGGGAATTCTGAGTTCTGCCAAAAATCTTCCTTGGTTGTTGTCTTGCAGAATCTTTTCCATCTGATTTTTTTCAAGGTGAACTCCTGATGTGTGATAAAGGTTCATCTCTTTAGGTCCATACATTGTTGTGTCATTTATCCCTATACTGCTGTTATGTGGACTTCATCTATTTGATGAAGACCTCTGGGAGAACCCATGCGCTTCCAAGTGGAAGCGAGTGGTCAGGGGAGACAGAGTTAACTGAGTCATTCCTTGACCTTCCCAAAATCTGAGGCAAATTCAACACTTAAGTACTTTCCTTTGAGGGGCTGCACATCAGGCCCCATATATATATGATTTTGGCTTGCCTTGGGGAGAATGTATGCTAAAAATGTGTTTGGGTTTTTTTGTTTGGTTGATTTTTTTTACTCTGTGCGCCTTGCTGCACCAGGAAACCCTGGAGAGTTTGTTCTGCTCCTCAGAGGAGGGACTGCTTGGGCCCAGAAGCATTGTGTTGCTCTTAGCTCATGTAATTACATTAAGGGAAGAGAAAAAGATGCAAAATAAAGGAATTTGTGGTAAAGCATTATTAAATGTGGGCAAATATTATGAATGTATGAATACCCAGTTTATAACTATTTGATTCTGAGATAGTAAATGTTACTGAGAAGATTGTATTTGGGCCATTTGCTTGGTATTCAGGCAGTTTTGGTCCAGGACTAAAACTTGTATATTAATAGATCCTTCATCAGGTCGGGTCATTCTCAACAGATTGGCCTCTGTGCCTGAAGGGGAAGCTTGGTGCGCAGGTGTGGAGACTATCACACATAAGAGCTCTATTCTCTTGCCAGGCAGTCACTTGAAAAGACCTCTTCCCTCTTGTCAAGTGACCATGGAGTTACAGTAACCCTGGAGCAGTCTAATTAACATGACCTCTATCTTTGGCTGTGTCCTAAATACATGATAACTAAAAAATTTTCCATTAACTCATAAAACACTCATTATTGGCGGCTAAATCTAGTTAGGTCAAATGCTTACACTGAATCCAAGGAAAATACGAAGAAAAAAGGAGTGCGTCTTATCAAATTCTTAAAATACCACACTAAGATTTAAATCCTAGCTCAAACCCAAAAGTTTTGGAATATAAACTATTGTGTAGGTTGTCATCAGTCTACCTGGAAGACAAGGTGGGCCCTTCGTGACATGTCAGGCACTGACAGAACTGGGCAGTGTTTTTATTCTTGCACTCTCTGAGCAATATTTTTGTTTCTTCTTTGAAGAAGAATACAATCCAGATAAGCAAGTAAGCAAGCAAGCATAAGTCCATTTATTTAATTAATACTTCAGGTGAAAAATTGATTTTCAAATATAACCCAAGATGCATATGGAATCACTTCTGGATCTGATTCTGTTTGACTAGTTTCATTGTGAAATTTCATTAGGTATTTTAATAGCTTTAAAAGAGCTGCCATGATGTCCTGTACTGAATATATTATATGAAATTTGCTTTGTATGCTTTCTCAGCTGAAGTTGTAGCAATCCAAATGCATAAATCTTAATTATACCAAAAGAAATCTCTACTAGCAAAAGGAAAGCATGTATAGAGACTTTTTTCCAGAGCATCAAGTTTGTCATTTAAACTTTGGTAAACTGTACAGGAATATAAACGTGTTTTAAAAGTGGTAAAGGAAACCAATGGTTTTATACCTAAATGGCTTTATAGGATAGGCATAAAATGACAGGGCTGTGAATGTGATGCTTTCTCCTGTCTTTGTCACTTCTCTCTGAAACCAGTCAGAGTATGAGTTACTTTCAGAGCAGTCTACTGATTGCATCTGTGCCATGCCACATAATTTCCATTGATTTCTGTGAAAGAATAAGTTCCTGGTTGAGAAGGCTTTCATAGCACTGTCCTATACCTGTAGCCTTTTAATTTTCTGAATGATGTATGGACTGACAGACTGAAAACAGCTTCTCTTAATGTGCGACTTGATTCAGAAGTCTGTTTAATCGTGTCTTCCTTTGGAGGATGAATCGTCACTCTGAAATCATTGAGATGGCTCATTTTCGTAGAATTATGCTTCTATTAAATTATAGGGCTGAATCAGGATCTGAAATATTAAATGTCTGGATTTCCATGGTTATCGCAGTATGTCGGTTGCTGATGTTCATTCTGAATTCTGTAGGCTTCGTGGCTGGGTTTCACTCTGGAGGGGGATGAAGCAGAATAGGGATGGGTATTGACTGATACAGGTCAATTGCTTACTAAGGAGAGACAAAGTCTTCAATATCCTAGTTTGGGCAACATATTAAATGTTACATGATTTCTATCAGCTATTCAGCATGCCAGAGTTGTGAACCAGAGTTGTGAAAAATTTTCTTGACAAATCTGAAAACCTGCGTATTTCAGGAGTCCTTCAGAAGTGTGAAACACTTTTCAGGGTTACAAAACTCTGACTTGATAATCCTTTCAGGAGAAGTTCAGTTTTGCAACTACTGAACTACAGATTCTGTGCAAAGGATAATATGTTTTGCGTGGTCTAGCCACAGTCTGGAAAACCATGCATCTGAAATGCAGGTCCAGAGGGAAATAAACCTAAGATTACTTTGCACTTCAACTGCTTGCATCACATTGAGTTGCTGCTAGAAGTGGGAAAGAAAAATATAACTCTTGTTTTCCAAAGTGTTCTAATGAGTGACTAGTTCATTTCTGCAGTGAAGAAATACAATATGATAAATGAGTCATCTGGGAATATTTTTATTTTCAAAGATGTTACGTGTAAGAAACAAATCTTTTTGGTGTTATTAAATGTTGGACTTCAGTTATTTTTCATATATTCAGTTTTTGCTGACTGTATTTAGATTACTGAACTGCAGTGTCACTTGGAGTTCGTATATTCCACCACAATGGGGTGGTTTCTTGTAATTATCTGTTTCATGTTCTAAGGAGAAGACTAATTCTCTAAACCTTACAGCTCAAACGTTTGAAGAAAGAAGTGGCAAAATAGCTTCATTTATTTAAAAATAGCAGATTGTGTATAAAAGCAGAATGTTAATTTATTGGATACTGTGTGATCATCACTCTCTGGAGGGATTAGAAGCTACTGCACTTCATTACTTTTCCTGTCATGACTTAATGTGTAAATGTACCTCTCGTTTTGACATCTGAACAGCTTTTCAGAATTCTCTGTAGTTCAAGTGATTTCCTAATACCTTTGATTGCATGGTAAATGGATGATGACCTTATCCTTCATCTCATTTTCTAGATTATTTAGTGTAATATTGGAACAATTAACCAAAGAAACAGAAGGTGGCAGCCACTCAGGTGGCAAACCTGGTGGCTTTGATGTCAAAGCCCTAAGAGCCTTTCGTGTATTGCGACCTCTCCGGCTTGTATCAGGAGTGCCCAGTAAGCTCTCTTCTATTTAATTCCATTGGAATGAATACTGTAACTGATCTGACTATTTAACTTTCTTGTTCCAGGCACTAACAGAAATAAGATAATATAAAGTTGATTTTTTTTGTTATCTGGTTATGTATATAAAGTGGGTTTCGAGATGAATAATAACCTATTTCAAGTTGAACAAAGGATTGTGAATTCATTCAGTGTATGATCTTCTTACACTGTTCAATAAGCAGACAGGGGAATACACTTCCTTTACAGAAGCTTTATATAAAAGTAAATTACGTGTTAAAATGCAAATATACCAGAAAAAAAAAAATGTTTTTTTTTTTAATTCCAAAACCCTGCAGATCTGAAAGTGTAGGTGGTCCTAAAATAGTTTGTATGTTGGTAAGTGTATGCCAAAACACATTACACATTTCATATTTCCTGCCCCCTCCAATGCACATGAATGCCTTCTGTTTATCTCAGAGCTAACAGATGAATTAGACAACTTTAAAAGTAGAACAATATTACTTAAAGAAAGCAGTTGATTTTTCTGATAATCTTTCCTGTTTTCTCTTAATACATTATTAATTACTGAAGCTATTTGGGCAGAATAAGAGGTTCATGGCTTAGAGTACAGCTCTTTCCAGACATTAAAAAGAAGAATCCTAATGCTGTGTTTATTATATCATAGTCTGTTACATGGAAAGGATCGTGATGGTATATATTTAGCAAAAGAACTTCAGTGAAGAAAGAAACAGTCTTGTGAAATGGTCAGAAGGGAAGTCTATTAAAATAAAAATGAGCCATATTTTGTTCTCAGTATGGCAGCTTCATTAGTCTAGGATTTACTTCTTTTGGTAAGACCAAAATTTGGCTAAATATTTAATTAAGGAGAAAAGAAAAGAAAAATTAAGTAGTTCTGAAGGTGATGTGAGGGATAAATGATGAAAAAGTAAGTTGGTTCAGAGTAAAAAAGTGTTTTCCTGTGTAACTACTTCATTTATCTCTCCAGATCAGAAGTAGTTCTGCAATTGGCTGAGCATACATGTTCTCAGGACTTGCCACAAAGTTGTGGTTGTAGCCCAGAACTTTTTAAAGGTCATATAAAATGACCTACAGCAACACACTGACTACGTGCTCTTTCTTTCTAAAAAGCCGTAAATTTTTGTGACGCATTTCAAGGATTGACTTCTGTGGCATTAACTTTATTAACAGAGGAAATAATTAGACTTTGACAGAAAGTCAAATACTTATGAAGTATTTATGTTACAGGAACAGTTTGTGGCTCTGGACAGTAGAAGTTTCTTTGAAACTGATTCACTCTGTGTGCCTGTGTCATTAATTTCTAATAATGTGTAATTATAGAAAATTTGGTAAGGCAAGACATAGAAGCCTGGTTCATGTCTTTTATCCTCTTTTTTTCTTTTAGGTTTACAAGTTGTCCTGAACTCCATTATAAAAGCCATGGTCCCCCTCCTTCATATTGCCCTTTTGGTATTGTTTGTAATCATAATCTATGCTATTATAGGATTGGAACTTTTTATTGGAAAAATGCACAAATCTTGTTTTCTTATTGATTCAGGTAAGTCATGAAACTGTTGACTGAAATAAACGACTAATTCTGTTTTCTTTCAAGTCTGTGGGAATTTAGTTTGAAATAGAACAGGGGCCAAAGCACTAAAACAGTTGTAATCCCAGGTTTCAGTGTTTCATAATTTTAGGAAGAGTGCATTAAATTTAAAAAAACAACAGCAATGCAAATTAGTTGGAGACTGGAACATGCTCTGAATAGGTTTTAATTTCTGAAATGTGTAACTGAAGTGTCAATAGTGAAAATAGTCAGTGTGACCATCCACAAGAGACAACTCAATAGTTTTTTCTAATCTCTGATTACTGAAGAGCTAGCTAGTCTTACAGGGAAGATACACTCTCCTGAGTTCACAATCTGGCAGTGTCTCTCCTTCAAGGCTGTGGCAGTGTGCTAAGAAGTGCAGTTCTGAAATGAGTAACAAAAGAAAAGAATGTTCCTCCGTCAAGGTGAAATGATGAACTGAAAGTGTTTGTTATGGGAGAATTTTGAAGGAGTGAAACATCACAAGGGGGTATCTGATGGCTAAGGCTATGTTTCTGTCAGCTGAGTCATGAGGCAGACTCTGTGTAGGAAGAATTAGTCCAGACCTGTTTCCCTGGTGGTCCATATTTAGTACGAAGTGAAGAAATGGCAATGAAGAGAAAAAGGAAAGATAGCATGGGGAGATTCTAAAAGGATATGTTGTATTATTACATGCTTCTTTCCATTACTTAATTCCTTGAGCTCTTTTGTACAATCAGTTTTGATTCAGCCTTATTTTAAGGCTGTAAGGCCCAGATGTGAGAAAGACTAAAAGCTCTGAAGCTCCCACAGGTTGCCTTTCTTAGCATTTCTCAGGTTGATTCCAACGGGGTTGATAGTTCATCATGCAGAGAGTTAACTTGCAAAAAAATGAGAATAAAGTTCTGGTTTTTATGGTCTCTTTTCAGATATACTAGTTGAAGAAGATCCAGCACCTTGTGCATTCTCAGGGAATGGACGTCAGTGTGTCATGAACGGCACTGAATGTAAGGGTGGATGGGTTGGACCAAATGGAGGCATAACCAACTTTGATAATTTTGCATTTGCGATGTTGACTGTGTTCCAGTGTATAACAATGGAAGGATGGACTGATGTGTTATACTGGGTAAGTTCATAAATCACTGAGCTTTGTTTACTTTCAAACAAGCTTCAATGTTCAAGCGAGAAAGCAACTGTGTTTTACAATACCATCAGTGGGAAATCTTGGTGAGTTTTGCAGGAGGTGAACTCAGCTGCATACTTTTTCCAGTCACAGCATCTTACTGGACTCCTCAGGCTAAAATGACATTTTAGAAACAAATTTATTCATTGCTTATTTTTGCCTGTTCCATTTGGATAAATGTGGTATTACATTTATGTCCTTTGGACTAGCATTTTTTCCGTGCAAGCCTAAGGTTTTTAAGTATGTCTTTTCTGATTAAGCTTAAGAGCTCTCTTTTTGCAGTATTTCTACAAAATATTTCAGGATATTAACATAAATTAGGACCAAGCAAGTTCTCAGCTGTCATTGCTTGCCATGGGGACTGCAAACCATTTGTTAACCATTCAGAAACAACAAATCACAAGAGCTGTGAGCCTGACATTGTCTCTGTAGAAGCAGCAAAAGGTATTAAAAAACCTAACTGTTTAAGCCCCCACCTTTAAATGTCCCTCTAGCATCAGGTATGGACCCTTGTCGTGGTTTAACCCCAACAGCAACTAGGACCATGCAACCTCTTCACTCACACTCCATTCCCCTCCTCAGAAGGGTAGGGGGAAGATGGAGAAAAGAAGGGGAAAGGGGAAAAAACCCCTTGTGGGTTGAGATAAAGACAGTTCAATAGAATAATAATGGAAAAGGAAAATAACAATAATAATGATGGTAAAAGAATATACAAGACACAAGTCACTCACCATCTGGTGAATTGGTTCCCTGTCCTGACCCAAGCAGAGATTGTGGACTCCCCCCTGCCCCAGCCAGCCCCCATTTATGTACGAAGCGTGACATCAATGGTATGGAATATTCCATTGGCTGTTCTGTTATTTTGTCTGTGCTCGTTCTCAGCTTCTACTGGAAGCTGGAAAAAGTCCTTGAATAATATAAACATCACTTGGCAACAACTAAAACAATATGCATTAATGACATTCCTTTCATACCAAATCTGATAACACAGCAATCACTGGGAAGAAAATTAACTCTATCTCAGCTGAAACCAGGACAAACCTCCACAATCTTACAACATAAACAGACAGTTGTACACAGACCGAGAAACTGAAGATATCATTAGCACTGATTTTACAAATAAGAACACAGTAAAAAGAACACATGGATTTTTAAAGGACTAGGGTCTCCTAAAGATGCAGGTAGACATTTCTCTGCCTAACCCCGTTTCAATCTAAGGACATTACGTTGTTTTGTGAACTTTAAGTACCTAAATATCTGATGTGAGTGATTTGTCCAAGGTCATTCAAGACAACTGTGACAGAACGTAGCTACCATAGGTGCTGAAAATCAATGAGAATATTCTGTACCACTTGTTACTCAGCAGTAAGTCTTTGCAGCAATTAGGACCTTATAGCAAATATAATTCTAACGTTGAAATATTGGAAAATATTTATGAAATAAGAAAACTCATTACTAGTAAGAATCACTATTAGCAAGCTGTTAAAAATGGAGGAGCTATCTCAAGACATATCTTACTGGAACTATACTCTAGGTTATGTTACTCACAGCATCTTACACTTTTAAAGTTTTCAAGTTTGTCTGGCCAAGTGGGACTACTTACAGCACGTCTGTTGTGGAGTACTGAATGCAATTAAGGATGTAGTATTCCCCCAGTGAATGCACTCTTAATTTTATGTGGTCATTTTTTTCAAATATGCTGTTGCTAAAAAATGTAACAACTAATTGAAAAGAAAGGATTGAAAGAAAAAAAAATTGGGGAAATATGAATCTCTGCTTCCACTGTCTGTTATCAGAGATGCAAAATTTGCTATAAACATGCAGGCCTTCAATACTAAGGAGTCCAATACTAATGGATAGCTACCTATAAGCTAGTGCATTGTTTCTCATAGCATAGGTTTATTAACTCTTTGGGTTTTGCTCTCCAACTCCTCCTAATTTTCTTAAAGAGACTGTATGAATGTAGCATTAGTATGTGCTTTATATGATTCGTGTTCCTGATGATGACACTTACTTTTATCCCTCCTGAAAGTAAAGGGAAGGTTTGCCATGATTCTTTAGGAAAAAAATCCACATTTAACATCTTTCAAGGCAAAGGTATGGCAACATGTCAATATATGATAATTCCTCTGACTGTCCGTCACAAATTTTTTCAAAGAAAATTAATGTAAAAATTTTGGGGAGTTACTATATTTAGAATATGTTTTTTACAAAATATATAGAATCAATTTAAGCTGAGTGGCTCAGCATTAAACATTTTTTGCCTTAGGAATTAATGAGCTAATTTATCTGCTGCATCTTAAGAATCTTTGTAGAGTCCCCATTGACAGCACAAGAAATAAACCCATTAAAGTAGAGTGCTGAATATTGTCATAATCAGACAAAATGCAAGGTATAAGAAAATTAAAAATTAAAAAAATTCAAAGCTGCACACACAAGTTATTTATTTCTCGAAAAGACGTTCCTGATGTAGAAGATATTTGCAGGTACACAGATGTCAGTTTTCATTTTATTACAAATGATACTGGCATTATTGGACAGAGAAGCAAATTGACCTAGTGAAATAGAATCAAAGTCCCATATTCAAGTGGCTTTGGAATCTGTCTTAACTGGCTTTTATATAACTAAATTATAGATGTGAATTCTTTCTATCTGTAGACAAATTGCCCATTGTCAAGATGAAATTACTTGCTGAGGACAAGAGAAATGACAGTTTACATGTTTTGATTTTACCCCTGGATTAAGCTGAGGTAGATTTAGCTATTGCTAGCTAAATATTGCAAAAGATTTTGTTTTAATTGTGAATTGTGAAAACATTAGGGGTATACCAGATCGTAATAAAAGTGTCCAATGAATCTAAGGAAACCGTTTTAGCTAGAGGTACATGGGCTTTGTGGGTCGCTTTTTACTAAGAAATCTGTTGATGACACACAGATGGGATGAGTTTTATACAAAACATAAACAAATAACACCAAAACCATAAATATTAGAAACCGCACAAAATTCTGATTTCCATTTGATCACTGTGTGAACGGTGAAATTAACTGTGTAGGCTTATCTCACTAGCAGGTGTAATCTGAGTGGGTGAAATATGTGCAGTGTTTTGCATCGTGTTATGTGGCATTCTGTTAGCAAGAATGACAGCTGAAAATGACAGCTTCCAGTAACACTTACTAGCAGAGCTCCTTATCACCAGGTTAACAACAGTAAATTCAGCTTAAAAATTCTCCAAGCATCAATAAGGACTTTTCTCTTATGTGTATCTATTATAGATTGAGAGCTTGATCCTGCCACTGCTAGGCACCCTTCAGATCCTGGTGACTCACATGGACATCCTGCTGCTCACCAGTTTGCATCTGAATCCCATATGTCCTGTGATTTTTTTAGTGTGTCTTCATCTGGCTGCTTTTCTTTTTCTAACTTTTGTGTAAGTCACTGGATAGCATGTATTGCATTTTTTATCCACAAAAAATGTGACTTCTTAGTGCCAAAAGCTAGACTTAACTGTAGAGGTTAAGGGTTGGTGTCCTTGTTTTGACCAGCCAGTGCAGCATATGTGTTCCCAAATTGTATAATACGTTTGTGGCTGCACATCTGCACATCTTCTCCATTTTTATCAGGACTGTGTTTATTCCCAGTCACAGTCCTTTCTGTTTGCTCTCTAGCCCGAGCTGAAGGCTTATGCTATTAGTTTTGGCTCCCAATGCAGTCCTTGTTATTGGCAAAGTGGCAGCCTCTGTGTGCCCATGTTTTTAATGCTCTGGCTCACATTCTAAAGCTGAGACCATAGTATTCTTTGCCTCATTGTCAATTTATGCTAGCAAGCACTCAAGAATTACAAAATCTGAGTCTGCATTTGCATATCTGGCTCTAGATTTTTTCCATGTCTTTCAGACATCTAGATTTATAGTCTATTAATGGCAAACACGTATTTTGTAAATTGCTTTTTATTTTTAGCCATTTCACTTGATACGTAGGAACACATAATGAGAAGCAGTACTTGCCAGTAAAACCCCCAATTTTCCCGTGAGTACCAAAATTATCACATTTAATTCTTCTTGTTTTCACCATAGTGAAGTAATCTTGAGTTACTACACTTGAATAATCTACACTGACACTACTGTAACTTGAATGAGAGATGAGCAGGGCCCCAGTGAAACAAAATACTGTGTCGTGGGTTGCTGTAACAGCTGGTTAAATGATAGAGCAACTGTATTAGTGGCTACTGAATTTTACTAAGTCAATTTTATGGACAGACATTGCATTACTACCTCAAATATTAACAGCTCCTCAGTTCTCTGACACCTAGCTAGCATCCTTCAGATTGATCTTGGAGATTTTTGAGATTGAGGCACTCAAGCTGAAATTGCTGAATAACGGTACATTGATGTCTTATATGGTTTTACCGATTAATACACCTACTGATATGTTAACAGGATATTCTCACAAGGATTCATGTTTAAAGTACACACTTCATTACCTGAAATGTCCAAGCAATCTGAATTCCATCTAAAACTTGCATAAGGTTTGAGGAAAGGGGTGTCAGGTTGTTTTTTCATATACCCTTTAATAGTAAGTTAACTTAAGACTGTGTCCTTTATTACTCTTTGATAGTAACATATGTTGTCATCAAAGAAATACTTCATTCATAATTCCTCTGCTTTTATAACAAAAAGAAGCATGCACCTAGAAATCTGCTTTCTTTTGCTTTAGAAATTAGGCTATAATATAAATGCCTCAATATACTCCTTGAAACATCTTAGAACATTTGAAGAAAATCATTCATTTCTGTGACACAGTCTGTTTAGGCTGCCCTGCACTTCTGCAGCTGTCTAGTATGCAAGCGTCTACAAAGCCATTGCATTAATGTTACTGGAAGTAACACATCAAGATAGAAAAGACTGTATCGATATTTCTTTGAATGTATTTCCATAACCAAGTACAAGAGCTGTGGCTTCCCCACTAGCTTTCCGGTAGTACAAGGCGACTTTCATTATTGTGCATAAACTAAAAGGTAGAAAATCATTACATGTTTATTTTCTAACTGGACGAGAATTTGAAAGAATGATTATAACTCCCACATAAACCTATGCATAGAAAAGAAAATTACAATAATAAAACAAAGCAGTCTGTTGATTTTTCAGAATGTTAGTCAGATGCAGGACTCAGACAATCTTCTAATCACGGCACTTTTTAGAATGCTCCCAGTTCGAGAATCTTAAAGGACAGCCTACTCAGAAGTACTGTAAGGGCATATAGTGTACTTGAAACCAGCTGATGTGCAGCCAAAGATTTTTCCTAAGCACAAGCAAATATTCTGCAAATATACCTCACAAGAAAATCCTTTGGCTCAGGCACAAAACATATTATTAGACCATAACCCAAAAGTTGCGAAGTAGGTTTGAAGTATTATAAAAACTTATAAAAACTGTCATCAGAGTGCTGAGCAGGAATCTCTAAAGAATGTCTTTCAAAAAAACATGACCAGCAGTCAAATAAACAATAATACTACAACTTTTTTCTAGAACTTGGAATTGAATGAATAAACCAATGGGAAACAACTACTTTGAGTGATTTAAGTCATAGTAGTCACATTGCAGCTGCAGAATGGAAAGCATGTTATTGTATCCAAACGGTACTTGTCAGCAATGAGTTTCAGCTTATGCTCTGAGAGAAGTCAAAGGATACTTGACAGCTTTTTTCCTTTTGTACATCAGCTGCAAATATTTAGCAAACGATGATAAAAATTGCGAGGAAATATTGTAGAAAAATCTTAGAAAATAGTTATTTCCACCTTTTTCTGTTATATACTAAGGACAGCTTAATGCTGTTCTCTTAGCATCACTCAACACTACTCACAGGTCATCTAAGGGAGAGTCTTCAGTGAAATAAGGCAGCTCATCCCCAAGGGCATTGATGTGCTGGATGCACAGTGCACCCAGCCTTTGACTATGTAGCCGGAAATTTAACACATGATATCCAGCTGGAGAAAGAGTGATAGAAATTGTGGATGACTATTAATATATTGCATAAATCACACTTCAGAGCCAGGAATTGCAGGCAGGATTTTTTGAATTTACCTGTTAATTGCTTGAATCCAATTTCATGTTAAAATCTAGCTTAACCCCCTTGCCTTTTAGGTAATCATTTGGACTAATTTCTTTTTTATATCCTCTAGATACAAACAAATATATATATCTCCTCTCTATATAAAAAGCCACAAATCAACCAATTTTAGATTGCAAAGAGAGAAGACTTAAATTGACAATTAACTAGAAACCTCAGAAAGAGAGAAAAGGGAATGATCAAATTCAGACATGCAAACAGACCTGCCAAGCCAAGGAATATATATATATATCTTAAAAGTTTGTATTGGCATTGAAAGGAATGATCATATGATATAAGTTCTTGTAAGTGAGCATCTTAACATAAGGAACCCACCTGAGGAGGATTTTAAACTACCTCACAGGGTAGTATCTTTCCCATTAACTGAATTTGATTTACTTTGACGAGACACCTAGTATCTTAGTCTTAGCTGCCTGCTGGCCTGTACTGCAGTAGAAGCATAGAACTCATTTATTCTCGTAGATCACTGCAAATACTCAAAGAACATACTGTTTCTCCCCAGAAAGCTTAAATAAAATGGATAGAAACTGGATTAGAGGTAGGCTGGACTTCAGGTATTACTAAGAACTCCACTAGTTGAATAGCTACAGTTTCTTCCAAAAACTCTGCCACAAGAAGCAAACAATCTTTTTAAAACCATACAAGTTCCCAAACCGTCCCAGGATAACAGTTTAGTAGATACATTCAGATCTACCTTGAGTAATGGGGTTTTGTTCATTGTTTCTGCATAAACTGAGGTAATAATTTTACATCATCAGTCCAAATAGTACATGCTATTATGCTTTCATGTCTTGTATCCAGCATATGGGAAATACAAAGTACATCCAATAATATACACTGTTGTATGGTACATATGTAGGTGGCATAAGTAGATATGAAAAGAAAAAGTTATTTAGTATATATCATTAAAGTGGATACTATTACTCTATGCATTTTAATATGTTGTAGCTAAATATTTAAAAATAAAAACATTGTTCATCACATTAGCTAATTCATTTCAATAGAGCCCTTAGATTTATTAATGTATCTCAGCTTGTTTCTGTGCTGGCAGTACAACAAAGTTGAGTCTGGCCAACTAGGAGAACAGCAGCGAAATCTGTGCTTTAACTCCACAACCCAGAGAAGATTGACGATAAAATTACATGCTTTTACAAACCAGCCTGGACGCTGCTATGCTTCAAGCACAGGCTGGTTTAAGTCAGCTTTAAGTTAACTCCGCTTCAGCCTAGAATGTCCCAGGACGCAACCTTTGAAGCTAGAAGGCTTTGAAAAGCTGTCTGGTATGCTCTGAAATGAGTAGAATAAATAGCCTGTGATCTGAGGGTTTGGGAACCTACACTGTATGCTTCAAAGAATGCAGGATTAGTCCCATTTCACAAAATATTGATTTCTGAAGGACTTTTACACCCATAAAGGGACTGAGTTTGTTAGTCTTAATAATTTTAGGATGATTACGTAGATTATAGGTAACAATAAATTAACCCAGCAGTTATGTGTCTATTGGAAAGTTATGAAAGCAGGAAGGTAAAACTGAAACCAAAGGAACTAAGAAACTTGGGAAATGAAGTGAGTTTGAAACATTGTGGAAAATAATTCAAAATATATTTAATGCATCAGTACATTATATCTATAATCGTGCAAATGAAGAATTAGAGGTGTTACTGCATTGCTTTATCATTATCCCCAGTTAGAGCTTATATTAATTGATAAATACAAAGAGCTTGCAACAAATTTCAGTAAACCAGTACCAGGTGTACAGAAAAGTAAGACCTTGATCTGCACTCAGTTGCATATGGGGATTTTACTCGCAATTACCACAGATAAATGAGACATTTTAGTGGTTTCTAATTGATGTTTTAGATTGGAGTGTGCCATCTGCTGCTGTGTAATACTAATAGTTTATATCTGCTGTAAATTTGGCTTTCCCCTTGTTTCGCTTCAGAGGCTTGGTCTCTGATCTTCTACACTTCATTGTACTCGTAGTTGACTCCAACTACAGCAGAGCTAACAAGATAATTCACTCCAAATGCCAGATGAGGCAATTTCAGACTGTACCAAGTCTGTCCTATCAGCTCTAGAGAATTCTTCAAGATTTTGCAGACATACACTCACAAACATATGCATGTGAATACAAAGAGACCAATATACAATGAAAATTAATTGTTCTCCACCAATTTAACTTGTATAAAGCAACTTGTCTCCAGATCTGGTAGCATCAACAAATGCAACATTTTACAAGGGCTTTTGAACTGTTAGTTACTGCATCACTCATGAAAGGGGTAGGAAGAGTTTCAGAGTTCTGTACAAAATTCTTTTCAAGGCTGTTCAAACACACGAATCTAATCTAACACCTTTATGAAAAGAGTGAAAATGCCAGAGCATAGCCAAAAGTGGCATCTCTGTAGAATAAGCGTTCTTAAACACTTAGCTGAGTAGTACACATCTACCGTTGATGTGAAACAGAGTTAAGTGATATGAAAAATACTTTGTCCTTCATATCATCCGTCATCTCCTCTGTACCCTGGTTGATGTGATGGACAGACTAATTAGAACTGAAATCCAAAGAGTAAAGCTCGATCTGGAAAAAGGCACAAAGAGGGGCAAGAAGGATGTATTTGGGGGGTGTCTTTGCAATAGGTGTTCTGGATGCTAAAAGCTTAATGGACTCGAAAAGCAATGGGCCAAGTCCATTGAGAGCCATTAAATATGACACCTCCTTTGGTATGGTACATCCCTGGCCCACAGACAGGGAGAGTCTTGCAAGACTTTTTGCTGAGGATGTGAGATGTGATATCTCCTAGGTTTCCTCGTGTTACTTTAGCATAATTCAGGGGCTTTTATTGTTTCTTAGTTGCATCTTCCAGTGCATCTGGAATTTTTGTCTTCATCACTCCTTATTCTGCACTTGGGTGAGAAGTCAGCGTTAATCCTTTGAACTGAAAATGCCTTGTTTCTGAGGATGGAGATTTTCCTGTGCTCATATATTAACCAAGCTCTGCCTCAATTTATAATCAGAAGGCAAATTCACTCCTTTAATCTTTCTTTAATTGAAAGTTATGGAAAATGCCACTTGACATGCATGGAATGAGCAGCTAAGTTTTCCAAAAGGAAAAGACTTCTTTTTATGCTTTCATCTCTGGTATTAATGCAATCAGAAATATTACTTCATGAATGGAAATTACAATGCATTACTTGAATAGAGTTTAATTGTCTCTAGAATGAAATGGTAAAATTCTTGAGTAGATGCAGTTTCAGGCTGTCGCTTTTAGGAAATCAGTCTGAGATTAGTGCTAAGGTGTTCTACTAGAGTAAGGGTTCCTGAGTTAGGAATGCGTTTGAATTAGTTCAGCATCTGCCCAAACCAAAGCATTACTTCTAGCACTGGTTAGCTGCAGTTTCCAACTTTTACGTTATGGGGCATTAGTCCCAGATAAATAAGCCTAAAACATTGGGCTTAAAATTGAACTGCATAAATGAGAAGGAATTTTTTTCGTATGTTACACACTATAAAGTGGATGAAGGAAATGGAAATCACAGTTGCCTGTGCTAATAGAGCCTTTATGACAGAGCATGGAAAATTCAGCTTTGCTGCTGGGTTACTAAGTTAGCACAATGCCTGGGTTCTTGAATATGTTCTCTTTGTGAGCAAAAAGAGTGCATCAGGTTGGATTGCAGTGATTCACAGAGCTCTTTTTTTCTTTAAAGTAAAATTGCAAATATTAATCTTTCGGGTTTTTCAAAAAGATTTATAGTAGGAAAATGTTGGCATCAATGCTAGATGAATTTATGCCTTCACTCTGAACTCTGGTGACTTGCAAACAACTATTTGCTAATGGTACAGTTCAGTTAGAGGCAAAATGCATTCAAACATATTTGAGATTTAATCAAAACTTTCACTCTTATCAGCTGTTGTTAGAAAAACACTTTGCCTGCATCATATGAATCATCTCTGTGAAGCAAACTAAATTCTAAAGTAATAAAATAATTATGAATATGCATTTAAAAAAAATGGGGTAAATTTTATTCCTAAACTTTAAGGCCAGATGCCTACAACTGAATGAAGATGCAAAGGGCAGCATACACTGGGACACAGCAGAAATTCACTCTGGGCAATAGGGTATTTTCCTAAATACCTGAGTGTCTTCATTGNCCTACCAAAACCCAAACAACTGAAAACCACCACAGCCGATCTCCTTTAGCATAGGGTCCTGACATGCTAAGTATTGCTGAAGTTATTTAAGTGCAGGAAAGTAAGGATAAGTAGGTCAGTTCAATCGCAGCATTATGAAAGACTTTATTTTCCATGTGAATACGCAGTTACAGAATTGGACTATGGAAACTTGGAATCTTTTAAAATTGGAAGTAATGATCCCAGCATTTCTGAATGACTATAACCCTTCTCCATTTTAATTTCTCCAAAAATACAGTTTTATTGAAATTAAAAGAAAAAAAAATTCTAAATATATATGTTGCAGTTTAAGTAATTAATTTAAATCACTTCTCAGTACCTCAGTACTCATGTTTTAAAGCATTTAAAAACATGACGCATAGGTTATTTTAAAGGATGCATGAAGAAGTTGTGTAAAATAATCTTCAAATCATGGTTAATTAGGTAGTTTGTTTATTTTAGTTAGCATAAAGTGGCATTATTACAGATTAAAATTGAAGAAAAGTGCCTATGGGCCTTAACCTGCAATGACTTAATGCCTGTGCTTATATCTAACCATCCATAGGGCGACCTCGCAGAAACTGATATTATGATACATTTTTAAAAGATAAGGGAAAAATAAAATTAATACAGTTTGAAAAACAAGGGTTCCCATGTTTACTATGTCTATTCCAACAGAGATGTTAAGGATAGGAGTCAAACTTGACTATCAATAGAGCTCAAAGCCTAATCACAAATTTCAGATATGGCAAACACAACAGCATTCCCAGAAGAGGAAAAGGTTTGCCCACAGATTGTTCTGCAATACCATATCCAGTCTTGAATGCTCATGCAATTGTCTGCTGAATTTTCGTGGCTAAAAGGCATCTTAAGAAGAATCTAATGCAAACTTGTCAGTATAAACAAAAAAGCCAGAATAACTCCTCTCCCACAGGAGACATTTCCAAGAAGTTCCAAGTCAGAGTTATTTTTGTAACTTACCAAAATGTCTTTTTGCACCTGAATGCTACAAACAAAGACAATTTCTCTGTGTTTTAAAGTATCTCTTTTTTTTCTGAGTAGGCCTTTTTAGATGTCCATGGGTACGTTTCTTAATTCCATTTTCTGATAGGTATAATGAGCTCGCTAAGAATAGGCAGTGGAAAAGGTCTTTGTAAGAAAGCTTGTGTGAGTCTATAAAGAGTGTGTTTACAGCTCAGTTACTTCAACCTGACTTTAAAAAAAAAAAGAATAACAACTTCTTAAACTTCATTTAACTTGATCTTGATATAATTTTTGTTCAGAAGTGTTTCTGGAATAATTCCATGTTTCCACTATGTTTCTAAAGTTTGATTTCAGTTTTTCATTTTCTTAAAATTGTGTTCATGTTTTTACACAAACTCATTCTCATTTATTTCTTTTTGAATTAATTTAAAATGTCTGACTGCATCCAACTACAGGAAAAAAATACTGACATTCCATGTTACAGAAAAAAATAATATTGCTTGTACTGTGGAGGTACATATTACTGCTTTTTAAAGGGTCATTCATGTCATTAGGATATATATGAACTAAAAATCCTAATATTTCAATATACTTTGTAAGCAAGTGAGATCTGAAATTCAGTTCGTGTTCAAGATGAACTGTTTTAGAGTATGTATTAGAAATGGGAAGTGAATATGGCCAGTGCCTCCTTTCTTATGTTGTTGTTCTTTGAATACTGAAAGAATGTATAGAATGCTATCTCACCTGAATGATTAAATTCTCTTTTTCTCTGACTCTTCGTTGCTATTACTATAGTGATCTACTCTATAAGATCATCTTATTTCTTGCAGATGAATGATGCTATGGGATTTGAATTGCCATGGGTGTATTTTGTCAGTCTCGTCATCTTTGGGTCATTTTTCGTACTAAATCTTGTTCTTGGTGTATTGAGCGGGTAAGCATACACCTTTTTCATCATGAAGGCAGAGTCCTGAATTCAGTTGCCATGAACACACAGGTTATCTTATCAGGTGAGACTTTAGTTGTGATGATGTCTTTAATAAAGCTCTATTTCTTCCTTCTCTAATTAGAATAGAAACAGTTTTCTGTAGCTATCATCGAAATAACATACAGATACCAAAATCACAGCTTGGACATACCAGTATTTGTTCTTCATGTCCATACTTGTGGCAAAATTATAAAAGGGATGAATAATTTTCCTGCACTTATTTATCTTATTTAAATTCATCTGTTCTAAGGCATCACATCTACAACATAATTTGGGTAAGTAAAGAAATTAAACAAATGTTCATTGATTGCTATTTAATTTTTTTTTAAAGATCTGTGTAAGTCATAAATTTTTTAGTGTTGAAACCTACGTGATCTGGCAGCTGCAAAAGGGACTCTGCTGTTTAATGAATGACTGAATCATAACTTATTTCCTTACATTTTACAGGTAAATGATGCAATAGGATGTGAATGGCCATGGATCTATTTTGTTAGTCTTATCATCCTTGGCTCATTTTTCGTACTTAACCTGGTTCTTGGTGTACTTAGTGGGTAAGCAGTTGAGTTAACATTGTGTATGCTACTGCTACTTGTAAGATGGCCTCTGCATTTACTCAAGCTTCTCAGCAATGGCTTTTTTGCATGCACTTGAGATTCTTATGTCGTCCTACCAGTGTTTGCTCTTTTGACTGAACTGTGTGATTCTAGTGCCTTTATCTGTCTGACATCACGTTCACCATGCTTGCCAAAAATATTCATTAGATGAAGCACTAGTCTGCTTACTCCATAGTATTTCAGCAGGGAGAAACATTATTTTGCACACAGAGATGGGTGGTGCACCTGTACAAATATTCTCCCCTGTGATTATAGAAGCGTCCTTTTCTGAAAGCCCAACTGTTGCTTCTGTTCAAGTATCCATAAAGTAATTGAAGGGTGATTTGTGTTTAGCAGTCACATTGCAAAGTTTTTTTAAAGATTGCTTCAAGATCTGTTTTACAGAAAGGGTATGACTAGGCTACCTCGACACGGTGTTTAGTGCTTCCCTGTTGTAGAGCCGGGTACTGCAGTGACAACCTGCACCAGCAAGCTGATAGATGTATCTATAATCAAGTATCAATTTAATATACCTGTCAGTGGGAGGCTGTCACAGCTTTTTCTTGGTTTGCGTCCTCCAGACTCCAGCCAAGAACTAAAGTGATACCAGTTTTAGTGTGGTTTAAAACTGTAGTTTATGGCAAAAGTTTGAAGAGTTTCATCTTAGAAAGCTCACTAACTGAGGTTACTCCACTTCCTTTACCAGTTCCTGATTTCCAACACATTTGAGCATAGGAAATACGGTAAAGATATTTTCTGATAAATAAATAAAAGATCCTGCTAGCATTTGAATACTACAAGAAAATTATTATAATTGTATGTATTAGCTTTTAGTTATAAAACAAATGATAATGTCCTGGCAATCTTATGCAAGCTGTGCCATCTTTGTTAGCCAACAGAAGAATTTGTCCTGCATGGAAAGCAGCCTGATGCCATAGTTGGTTGGTGTCATCAGATTGCTGGTTGTATGCGCAGCCCTATTCACGGCTTTGGCACCTTGTACATTGGATTTGAAAGGAATTATAATGCATTATTATATTCCTGGAAATCAGGCAATCAAACTAAATTCCCAGTTGCTGATACGATAACTGTATTACACGGGTGTTTTTATCTGATGTGTGGCTTTACAACGTAACGTGTGTTTTAAAATCATAAGTCATTTATCTGTGATAAATTACTGTTGCACACAGGAAACTAGGGAAAGCATAGTTTTACCTTACTGTCAGAATCACTTTACAAAGCAGATGTTTAAAAGCAAAGAGAGAGTGCTAAAAACACATTGCTGATTTTTAGTTTAGTCTCTTCCTTCAAAGACTTACCCTGTAAAGTCTGATTTATGCAGTTATATTGGCTTTGTTTTATTCAGGGACAAATGTGTAAATCGATGCAAAACTAAGGGCCTAGCTTTTATGTCACAGGCACACTGGACAAAAAAAATAAGAAGGAGAAGGCCAAATGAGGGTAGTTGCAGTGTAATTTATTTCTTCTTTTGATACTGTTACCAAACATTGCTGTGTGACTAGACTTCCCCCTGAAGTTATTAGAGGATTAAGTTTTCACAGTTCCTTTCCCTGGCCCTTAAGAAGGCCATGGGCAGCAATTAGTTTTCTTTCTGTTATGTGAAAGCGTCCTGTGGTAACAGTTAACTAAATATTCCCCTTTTCCCTTGCATGATTGGAATTGTTCATGGTTTCAGATTTTTATGTTTTTAAAAATAAGTTGTGGGGAAAGTAATGTTGGATTTGGTATTTTGTTGCACATGTTCAGTTCTTCTACTGAAACCTTGAAAATTTAGGGAGACCCTCACAGTTAAGCTATAAGTTTGATTTAATACATTTAAAATACTTTATAAGGTTTGCAACATTACGATACATATCATATTGGTTGGAATATGGAGTTGTTCTTTAGCTGCTGTTACAATACAGGGGAAGAGGTATCCTCTTTCCTTGGGTTCCATTCTGCAGACAAGAAATCACCACTGATTCCTAGTTATTGCTTGATCCATAGAGCTCTAATGCTCTTCAGAACCCTTACTGGCTTGCCTTTGATTTCCAGCGAACAGAAATAGCAGTGCCAAGTGTGATGTGACCTCTCCCTAAACTCAAATTTAGTCATTACTAAATTTGTTTTCTGCCATAGTGTCACCTAACTGCAATGTCACTTGAGTGCTTGGGATGCTTGATGAATTATTTGAATCTGTGTTTGCCCTAAATACATGGAAGAGCCTTCCTAACACTCCAGCTTTTTATTTTCTATGCTTAAGAAAATGATACTAGTGAACTGTGATATGTGATACATAAATATCACTGATGATTGACACCCAGAGTGGAAGGAGAAAGGAAGAGAAAATATTCCTAAAAGATACATACCTTAGTTTGGTATGTAAGTGAAGAAAATGTCCTGGCATCCTTGTTTGAAACTCTTGGGCCAGTGTGGAATTTATTTTGATCACTAAATGCCATTTGTATATCAATAATATTTTAAACTATTTTCTATTTAGACCTACTTGTCTAAATTTTATGGGGAAAAATTAAGAACCTATGTTTGTATTCCTTAGTAGAAAAGCTAATATTTTTCTTTCTGAGGCAGGCATTGAATATTCAACACATGCATTCTTTGTTTTTTAGTTAAGAGTTACTAGCTTTTAAGTTTTATGCTCTTCAAACCATAGCATGAAAATAGGTTTGTGATAAATCTACAAAGTTCAAGTTTGATTAGTTTAGTAAAATTTAAGAATGCAAAAATTATGCCAACTTATTTGAAAAGCATGGCTTTGCATACAGATTTTGGAAGTGGAATCTGAATGCCTAATACACCTTTTCTGTATGAAAGTGTTACTTCCTGTAATATCAAGTTATGCTGCGTAAATTTAAATCTGTTTGCTGTTTTGATCTGTTTGCAGTTTTAAAATATTCATTCATTCTCTTTGCACTCCTTTGTTACTCTGTGACCATCTGCCCCTTTGTATTTCTCTAATGCCTCTTGTGCACTGCATGTTT
Organism: Rhinoptilus africanus; assembly: GCA_013400135.1. Classification (NCBI taxonomy): domain Eukaryota; kingdom Metazoa; phylum Chordata; class Aves; order Charadriiformes; family Glareolidae; genus Rhinoptilus; species Rhinoptilus africanus. The sequence continues at coordinate 48,268 of VXBO01000936.1, forward strand.
GATGCATTTAGATACTGTACACATGAATGAGAATGATGATTTGGGAGATCTTTTGTTTTACATCTAGCCGTTTCTGAAGGTGAGTATTTCCTGGTGATCCATGTCAGATTTGCCTGCTGAAGGTGACATTTTTAAAAATAGAGTTCATATTTTTAATGTAAATTAATAAAAATAATGTGTGGGTGGAATCTGCATGTAACAAATATTCTAATTTCTGCATGGAAGCTGACTGTGGATATTTTTCTTCTAAATACTCTCTTGAATAACAAGCATGTAGAGAATTCATAGGCTTGAGGTAATTCAGCTTTTTCAAAATACTCTATTTTTTACTCTGTATTAGATGCTAGTATTATTCACATCATTCTCAAAGTGAATTCTCAGTTGAATAGCTATTGCAGTTTGCAGGAATCTACAGGAAAAGGCATTCTAGAAAAAGACTCCAGGTCAGGTTTTAGAAATGGCTCCAGATCCAGCTCAAGCTCCAGCTCACCTCAGAAATTACAGAGCCAGCTTTAAAAAAGGCATTAGAAATGGTTCCAGCTCCAGCAATGACCTGTATAAGTTGTCCTAGACCCATCTCTAGAGATGCTCTCCAGAACTGGGCTCTATATTCAGCTCTAGAAAGGGATTGTGAGATAAGCACCTCTAGTAGAGGCCTCTATGAAGACCTCCAGAAAGGGCTGTGGGAAGGGGCTCCAGAATGTGGTCTACATCCATCTCCAATAAATGTCTGGGTGACTGAACCTAGAATCCAGCTCTGGAAAAGACTTCAAGGAGTGGCCCTAGTCCCACTCTGAGAAAGCGAGGCTACAGGCTCTTCAGGAAGGACAGGCAGGGGAGATGAGGAGGGGGTGTCACCCTCTATGTCAATGGACAGATGGAGCTCCTCTCAGCCTCTGGATGGATGAGGAGCCAACTGAGAGCTCAGGATTAAAGGGAGGGCAGGCACAGGTGATGTTACAGTGGGGGTCTGCTACAGGCCACCCAACCCGGAAGACTGAGCAGATGAGGCCTTCTATAGACAGATAGGAGCAGCCTCATGTTCACAAGCCCTGGTCCTCATGGAGGACTTCAACCACCTAGGTATCTGTTGGAAGGAAAATACAGCAGGACATAAGCAATCCAGGAGGTTCCTGGAATGTGTTGATGATACCTTCCATCTCCAAGAGATACAGGAATTCAGGCAAAAGAGGAAGTCGGGCAAAACCGCCAGGAGGACTGCATGGTTGAACAAGGTGCTCTTGGAGAAACTCAAACACAAAAAGGAGGCATACAGAGCTTGGAAGCAAGGACAAGTAGCCTGGGAGGAATACAGAGAAATTGTCCAAGCAACCAGGGAGCAGAATAGGAATGCTAAAGCCCGGACAGAATTTAATCTGGCCTGGGATATCAATGATAACAAGAAAAACTTCTAATAAGTGTGTCAGAGACAAAAGGAAAACTAGGGACAATGTGGGCCCTCTCCAGAGGGAAACAGGAGATCCCGTCACCCAGGATATGGAGAAGGTTGAGGTACACAACAATTTTTTTTGCGTCAGTCTTCACTGGCAAGTGCTCTAGCCACACTGCCCGTGTCACAGAAGGCAAAGGCAGGGACTGGGAAAATAAGGAACCACCTACTGTAGGAGAAGACCAGGTTCAAGACCATCTAAGGAACTTCAAGGTGCACAAGTCCACGGGACCTGATGAGATTCATCCACGGATCCTGGGGGAACTGGTGGATGAAGTTGCTAAGCCACTATCCGTCATATCTGAGAAGTCATGGCAATCTGGTGAAGTTCCCAATGACTGGAAAAGGGGGAACACAACCCCCATTTTTAAAAAGGGGAAAAAGCAAGACACAGGGAACTACAGACTGGTCTCACCTCTGTGCCCAGCAAGCAGATCCTCCTAGAAACCATGCTAAGGCATGTGGAAAATAAGGAGGTGGTTGGTGACAGCCAACATGTCTTCACTAAGGGGAAATTTTACCTGACGAATTTGTTGGCTTTCTACAATGGCATTACAGTGTTGATGGATAAAGAAAGAGCAGCTGATGTCATCTGCCTGGACTTGTGCAAAGCATTTAACACTGTCCTTAAATTGGCTTTAAATTGGAGACATGGATTTGACAGATAGACCACTTGGTGGTTAAGGAATTGGCTGGATGATTGCGCTTAAAGAGTTGCGGTCAGCAACTGGATGTCCAAGTGGGGACCAGTGACAAGTGGCATTCCTCAGGGGTCAGTACTGGGACCAGTGCTGTTTAACATGTTTGTTGTCGTCATAGACAGTGGGATTGAGTGCACCCTCAGCAAGTTTGCTGGTGACACCAAGCTGTGTGGCACAGTTGATGTGCTGGAGGGAAGGGATGCCATCCAGAGGGACCTGGACAGGCTTGAGAGGTGGGCCCATGCAAACCTCATGAAGTTCAACGAGGCCAAGTGCAAGGTCCTGCATGTGGGTGGGGGCAGTCCCAAACCCAAGTACAGTCTGGATGGAGAATGGCTTGAGGGCAGCCCTGAGTAGAAGGCCTTGGGGGTGTTGGTTGATGAGAAGCTCAACATGAGTCAGCAATGTGCGCTAGCAGCCCAGAAAGCCAACTGCATCCTGGGCTGCATCAAAAGAAGTGTGGCCAGTGGGTCAAGGGAGGTGATGCTCCCCCTTTACTCCACTCGGGTGAGACCTGGTGAGACTATAGAGCGGCCTTCCAGTATCTGAAGGGAGCCTACAAGAAAGCTGGAGAAGGGACCCTTTTACAAGGGTGTGTAGAGATAGGATGAGGGGTAATGGCTTTACACTGGAAGACGGTAGATTTAGATTAGATATCGGGAGGAAATTTTTCACTATGAGGGTGGTGAGCCCCTTGCCCAGGTTGCCCAGAGAGGCTGTGGCTGCCCCATCCCTGGAGGTGTTCAAGGCCAGGTTGGATGGGGCTTGGAGCAACCTGATCTAGTGGGAGGTGTCCCTGCCCAGGGCAGGGGAGTTGGAACTAGATCTTTAAGGTCCCTTCCAACTCTGAACTGTTCTATGATTCTATAAAAGGGCTCTAAAATTGACCTAAGAGCTATTTCTGGAAAGTGCTCTAGAAATGCCTCTTGAGCTATCTATAGATGTGGCTCTAGGAAAGGACTCCGGTTGATGTCTTTTGGCCCAACTTAGCAGAGGGCTCTGAAGAAGGCTGTAGCTCTGGCCTGAGAACAGAACTGACAAGCAGCTCCTCCCTAAACATACTACAAAAAATTGGCTCTAGATTCAGCTACAGAAATGTATCTGGAAATGTTTTTGGAAGTGTGGTTCAAAACATGTGCAAGTTGGTAATTTCTTTCAGCACAGTGAATTAGGGATCTAGCTGGACACCTGGAACTCTCAGCTGACCTTTCACAATTAGACTGCATTTTTAAATTCTTTGAATAATTGGAAGTACAAAGCAAAATGCTTGCAGCTCTGGAAAGCTGCCACACATGTATTCAGGTATCTTTGCATTTTCATTATCTTGGGCCGGTCTACATTTTGCTCATTCACATTGCAAATTTAAAGCTGTATGTGGCTCTGAATTTTACCTCTAGAAATTGCAGACTGTGACATGATCAAACTGTGTTTTGATTGCTATGTCTTTTGAGCCAGCAGCAGGGAGTGGGTTCAGTCTGTCAGAGATACTAGAGCACCTTGTTTTCCTTTGTTATTCCTCTGGTTATGATGCAGGGATCAGGCCATGCATCTCTGGGGCAACTTCACGCTCGATGGAATGGCACAGAAATTGCCCCTGAGGACCTGCCCCGCGATTGTAGCTCTGAGAAAGGTGGTGAACTGCTTCAGGAGCCTGCCTTTACGTGTAGCTTTGGCTACACACAGTGTGTGTTAATAGGCATAAACTGGACCTGTGTTCTCTGAAGTCATGAAATACTCATCACAGAAATTGGGAGTTGAGGATAGCCCTCCTCCAAATATTCCAGGATAAAAGACCAGAGCATATCATGGCTATTGGTGCAAAAGACAGTGAGCTGGAGTTAGAAAGTTAAGCTAGAAATCATAAAGTTAAGATTATTAGAAGTTAACAAATAAAGCTAAACCGTAAAAAAATAAGGGAGTTGGGAGATACTCATCCACTCTGAAAGTACCTTTAAAAGTGTGTTGAAAAGTAAAATAAATATGCCAGTAATTCAGCATGCATTGAACTGTTTTACTATGAACAGAGAAAATAATAAATTATAAAACTTCATAACTTATTTATTAAGAGGCATGGCTTTTAATGATGTATGATAATCTATTCCTCAAGACAATCCTTATCATTAGGGGATGGTTTCCACTGATGGCATTTTCTGCTCAAGGCATTAGTATTTCTTTGGGTAGCCATGGGAACAAGTAAGACCTTTCAAACACACTTTAATAAATCTCTGTAAGTTGAATTTATTGCGTTGCTAAAGGACACCAAAGCATAAGCTTTGACATGTCCTTACATACATCCTCCCACATGCAAGTCTTGCAGGTTGCTAAGAGAATGTTAATTTTTTCTTTTTCTTTCCCACAGTATTATTTGCAATGTATGTACATAATGATTCTAAAAACAAAGGATATGTACTCATCCATGCTAATCTCACGGCAATGTCTGTCAATTAATGTCATATAAAATATGTTGTCACAGATAAGCTTATACACCTAAGAACTGTTTTCTACAGTATATATAGAAAAAATTGTAGAAAGAGACATTTGAATAATGATGCACCAAATAGAAAACGACAGTGAACTGTCATCCATAGTCTTTCAGCAAAAGGGAAATGAACTGGTTTTGACAGTGTTTCTTTTTGTGGCAAAGGGAAAGCTTAGTAAAA
>VXBO01000936.1:53150-109135 GCA_013400135.1 Rhinoptilus africanus
AAAAAAGAGTAACTCCCTCACATAGATAAACACAATATGTATTCAAAAGGAGGAGAGGACTTCAACTCTAGGTCTCAGCAGGTTATGAGCTAAAGCAGGTTCTTTTGAATGCTGTATGACTGGTAAAGATAAAACTCAAACACAAATAGATTTAAAACAAGGAAATATTATCCTTGATTGATCAATTGAATATACTAACAATAAATAATCAGCAAATACTTTTACTTTCAGCTGTGTATAGCAGTAACTCTAACCAACTGCTTTAAACAGAGACCACTAAAGACAGTGGGAGTAGTTCAGTAGTCTTGAATAAGAGCTTGAAGGGAGTTATTTCAGTCCTGCTTGAACTCGTCCCACCAAGGCTTCTTAGGGATTAGTCCTGTGAGATGCTTGCTGATGAGCTCCTTGCAGGTAACTAACCACGTCAGTTTCAAAAACAGTGTTGAGAGTGTACATCACCATGGTGGGGTGAATACGCTTTGCAGTATGGTCCTGCTTTCAGTAATGCTGGTTCTTCCACTAAGAAATCCAATGTGTCCTGAGCCAAACTGGTGTCTTGGCAGGACAAAATGAGCACATCTTAATATGCAGATATAATAACAGTCTGAAACATCAGATCTCAGTTTGGTTGCTCTGTCAAATTGTTCCTATCTTGCTGTTCCCATAGGTGATCCCATTGCATTCATGTGCAATCTGGCACAGTAATGCTCTACAGGCCCTCTGCTACACAGAGCTGGTGCTGGAACCATTGATTATAAATTTTTTCAATTCCTGATGAACTGTATAGAAATAACTATGAGTAGTTAATACCACTTTGCATTTCTCCATCAAGAGCCTAATGCTCCTTGCTCAAGGAAAATTCCTGCTAGAATTTTTTTTTGTGCTGCAGAAATAATTCTACAGTGTTCAGCCTGAGTTGTTATTATTTCTAAAAGAAGGGGTAACAATGATGCATACAAATCTCCAGTAACTACAGATGTCATGTTACTTAGCCTTTTTTTATGTGTCTAAACATCTGTTACACCTTACACCCAGCTGTGACCCGTTGTCCATGCTTATCTGTACAGTTTAGGCAGTTTGAGTTCTCTGACTTGATTCTGCTAATTTGTTGGCTGGTTGATATGGTTACCACTGTGTGAAACCTCTGCTATGCGTCTGGTGGCCAACACTGTACTCCTGTGAGTACATTTTTGTTATTATGTGACTGTTCTCTGTGAATAAATGAGAGTCTAGGATGTCTGGGTGACAGTTCTACATATAGCACTCGCATAACACTTGGCACGTACCAGACCCTGTGTGCAGTAAGGTGCATACTGCTGTAGGTGAATTCTCTCTCTCTCTCTCTGCATTTGCGGTGACACAGAAGGGCAGTAATATGGTCAGTGAAGAATTAGTGTCCTGGTCTGTGCTTAGACGTGGAAGGCAACTGTTTTATTTCCTATCATCAGTGCTTAGTGATGCACAGGAGATACAGCAACACTCATTTGCAAAAAAAATTTGCAAAAAACCTGCTTTCTAGCCCTGCTAGCCTAAAGTCTTAATTTTGAAGCATATTATCCTTTGAAATAGGAGACAGTAGTGAGCTTGGCTTTTTCTAGTTGTTGAAATTAAGACAAAACCATGTTCATTGAGTCCTGTCCTTTATGAAAATTACTTAAATCCATTTTATTTTTAAACTGAAATTCTACAGGCAATAGGCCTGACTTTCGTTTCACATATACTAGTGTCAAATCAGAGTGGCTGCTCAGGATTTTTCAGTTTACAACTTGAGTGGAGACTGATTTAAATCATATTTTAGTGGAGACACCCTCATAAAGGCTAGCATAGTTACAACAGCCCTTTGAATACAGTTTAGTCAATGAACAACACCTCCCCCCCAATTACACAATTTCAAATGCCTGAGCCAGGTCATTTTATCAAACCATAATGAAATAGGTACTTTGAAGTTAGCTCTGAGCACAGGCATTTGCGAAACCAAATGTTTACTGAGCTTAAGTCCACTTACCACAATTAACGTGCCACTTTCTGAGCCTGTCAACTGTCAGAGGCATCTAGACGGGGTTGATGGCAGCCAGGGAGGCCGGTTCTGGCCATTTGTCTGTCTGTGTCGGTACATATGCTGCCTGCATAGCCAAAGGCTTTTTCTTTCTGCCCTGGACCCAGCCTGTGCTCTCCATAGCCATGATGTGTTGCACGAGAAGCTGCTTATTCCTCCTTCCAGGAGATCAGCCAGTGTCTGCGTATCTTTGTCTAAATACTCAAGTATCTTGTTATCTAAATGTCCTTGTCAGAAGCTTTAAAGAGCCAATGTCTCTTCCTCATCTCACCCCCATCATCTTTTTCAAATAACTTCTTGTTTCTTGGGGAAAAATGCTTTTGTTCTGCTAACAGGAAACTCATTACATTCCAGTTCCATTTAATTCCACTTTCTCGTTCATGGTATTTCAGTAAAAGGAATACATACATACGTGTGTCTGAGGGATGCCACTTCATTGTGACTGTGATAGAAAAAGATACTGTAGAGCCAGATTCCTCCATCCCCTAAAGAAAATGCAGTCTTCTCAGGTGTTATATTTCCTTACAAACAGTCAGGTTTTAAAAATAAAAGTAAAACTTTTAAATGTAATGGAAATCAAGCACCATTGTATCTCTCCCTACTGATAAATTGCAGTAGCATTTAACAAGACAATGCCTGACTTCTGTGCTGAATTAAAAGGAAAGGTCATCGTTAGCTGTGTATATAAAAAATATGTTTAATTCCCTGCATGCAGCCATTTTAATGTAAAGTCAAAGTTAAAAGGTGGTTCAGTCATGAGTGAAGTGCTGTTGAAACTATCAGCCTTGCCAACTGTTTCATTTTTAAATGATTTCTTTTGCTTCACTCCATGTGATAACAGCAGCTTTCATTTTACTTTACCCACCCAGATCATGTCCTTCACCGTAATGAAAAACACCCAAAGGACTTAACCGAACAGAACATGAATACTTAGCAGAAGCTAGCAAGGCTCGGTACTTTCTGCCATGATAGCTTTTTTTTTCCTAAGATACTGCCTATGGACTGAGAATCATGAGTATGTTGTCCCAATCAGATGTAAAGGACAGTCTCTTTGATACTCTGAGAGAAGCTGAAACCCCAGCATTCCATAAAACAAACAATTTCTTATAGGCTTGTAACATCTTCTGCCAAAACAATGGAAATGTTTTGTTTTGTTTTTAAAATCCCTTAGAGAGATCTTTTGAGCTCGCTCTCTTTTGTGAGCATTTTTCTGAAGAGATGGCCTTTTGAAGGACCTCGTCCTTGGATGCTAGGTGAAGGGTAGCAAATGCAAAGCAAGCACTGGCATTCTTCAGCTTCATTACAGTGCCGTCAGATGGAACAGGATGATCTCCACATGCCAGACCGAATTGTTGTTGAATTAAGTCCTCAACTGTAAAAAGTGTAGTGCCTGCCTCTTAGCTTTTGCAACAGAAAGCTTTTTAGCTTCTGCGACATAACATTTAAAAACCCAACAAAATATGGTTGCATGTGAAGAACCTAACTGTTAAATTTACTAATGTCAAAGCAGAATTTAGCATTTGAAAGTATTTGAAGACTGCAAATAAAATAATAAAAATGTAAAAAAAAGGGCAGATCCTATCTTTGCAATTCTAAATAAGTAATGTCTATCACTTAACTGAACTACTATGTTAAACATTAGGATACTTTCTGTTATTCTGCTATATTTTGTTAGCAGGGCAACATCATATTGATAATTGTGTTCACCTTGTTAAAATATTTTGAAAGTCTTAAACTAATTTCCTAATATTTTTACACTTGAAAAAGGATATTATTGAGTGCTTTAATAAATTTCCCCTTGAGAGTGTACTAATTAGGGAATATTTTCAAATGAAAGTTCACAATAGATAAAGAGGTTGCAAATTTATGGTAAATGAAATTACTATAGACATTTTTAATGTTTAATTTCAGCTTTATTATAAGGTTAACAAGGTAGTCAGAAAAAGCTTAATTTTAAGTACTGAATCAGTACATAGTTATAATACAGTTCAAAAGACGTTTGTCTACCCCTGATCATATGTATTGTTACTCATAAATCAAAAAAGGTTTGATCCTTCTAGTGAAGGGATTTAGGCGTTTGGAGCTGTGTGTCACACCAAATATTGTAATAATGTTGGCATATGAAATGTTGCGGTGCAAGAATTTACTTGACAATTGACTTGAGTCATGTATCATGAGGGAAATCATAGATTCATGGAGTAATTCAGGTTGTAAGAGACCTCGGTAGGCTATTTTATCCAATCTCCTTCTCAAAGAGCATGACTTAATTATTTTAATTATCGTTCCATGGTAATTTAGGGATTGACCCAAATCACAAAGCTAAGCTAGAGAGACAGTTGAATACATTGTCTTGGGACTGGGGCAATGAGACAGAGCATTCAATTTATATAAAAGGATGCATTTCTGATCTATGAGAACAGGATTTCTAGGTTCTGTTATAGAGAGCAAAAGGGCAAAACGTGCAGATCTCAAACAGCAGAGGTGTCTGCATGATGTAGTGTAGAGAGCTTATTAGCGGAATTCTGTGAACCATACACTGAAATAAGTATGTTTGGGCACAGCCAATAAACTGTGGCTGGAAGAGGATGGATTTGAGAACTGGCTGCCAGAATTTCCTTTTCACTGAAACTTCTAGTCAGCTCTCTGACGTAACTGCAAGTCACTTTCTCTTTGTACCTATTGGATAAAACTGATTTTGAAATCTGTATAGAAGAACACATACCTAAAGGGGGTGGGGTGGGGGAAGGAGGCACCTTTTCTGTTATGGGAAGAGTCAAGAATACTGCTTAATTTTCAATTACATCATGAAAGCTGTGAAAGTTTTGATGTAATATGATAGGGATTTGCCATGACTTATTTGCACCACTGTCTTGTTTTCAAAGCAGCTCTCAGCTCTTTGGTGTAGTTTATTCAGTTCATTTTCTATGTTAGTATGTTGTTCTGCAATGTCAAGACCTTTGTCAAAATGCCTGGGAGTTTGACAGTCAGTATTTTTTTTTTCTGCTTTATCTGAATTTGATAGAGAATTTTCCAAGGAAAGAGAAAAAGCCAAGGCCCGAGGGGACTTTCAGAAACTACGTGAAAAACAGCAGCTTGAAGAAGATCTGAAGGGATATTTAGACTGGATTACACAGGCAGAAGATATTGACCCTGAGAATGATGAAGAGGTTGATGAAGAAGGCAAACGGAACAGTACGTGTTCTTTACTCTGTACTACTTCTGTGGGGGACAGTTTGACTGCTTTTAAGGGTGTTACACTGGGGTGAACACAGCCTACGTGCTTTCTGATTTCCACTTTGCAAAAGTGTCTGTTACCAGAGCAATCAAATGCATTAATATATTGATACTGAGTCATGGAAGATAATTCAGAATCTTACAAGAAAATTCTGCTCTGAGCTCTCCATATATAAATCATTATCTGCACTCAATCACTACTGAGACTTAAAAATTCTGCTTTATTTGTGCTCTGTATAAAGTTAGTGCATGCAAGCTACGTGCCACTAAGTATCATTATAAATCCTTAGTCAAGAGGAATATGTGTTTCCCTGTAGTTGCGTGCAATAGAAATAATAATAATAGAAAAAGCTTAAAAAATATGGTCAAAACTCCAGTCAAGAAATAACCTTGTGCTAATAGTGAGGATTTTTTTTTGAGTTTTGAAGTAGGGAAATGATATTCTGGATTTTTTTTCTGATATTCAAGGAAACTATATAAAATCTTTTTCACTAGATGGATTAGCCGAGTGTGAAATAAATGAAATCCTGTGGGATTTTTGTTCAACACTAAGTAGTGTAATTACTGCTTACTTACAATGTATTTATTTGATGGTAGTGTGTAGTGTATTATGGGAAAGGTGATTTATGCTGTAGTGGCCCTCCAGTGCTTCTGACTGAGTCTTAACTTAAAGGAACAAATTAAATTCATTATATTGCAACAACTGTAAAAGTTAAATTGATTTCTCTATGTCAGAGATTTCGAGTAACAGCAGTGTCTTAACATAATAGTTTAGTAGAGGTTATTTTAGCCTCTTAGCCTTACATGGCAGTGGTTAAAATTTTCATGAGAACTTTTAGAGCATGGATTCAGGATGTGGTTTATGATATAATACTAAACATATAATTAAAGTCCAAATTTCAATATATATTGTAATCCTAATAGCACCTTATTATTTATGTGATACTCTGGAGAGTCATGATATTTATTTATTTAGATACCATTGTATATATATAAGAAAATGCACCTACAAGTGGTTTGTAAAAGGCATTTCAGAATATTATTTTCTGTGTTGAAATAATACATTACTACTCTTCTTTTTCTTCTAGCATTGCTAATTTATTGTGAACTGGTCTTTTAAACTGTAGTATTTTCAGAAGTAGTAAAACAGTGAAAATTACATGGTTTGATATTGAGGTATCTGTTTTTAAACTTATTTTTGTATTGCCTGTAGCTTTTAAAAAAACTTTATATTTTTGAGTTTCAGAATTTTATTAGTCCTTTAGTTCGCAATAAAAGCAGGGTATGAATTTGTGTAACTGACAGGAAGGAAACAAGATGATTTTATGAGAGGGTGGAAAGCAATTTGTGGGTTGATGTTGATGCCGGCATCACCCAGAAAGGAATAATTTATGTCCATTTGAAAATCTGTAGCACAAACAGAGTTTTTAGCTAGACCAGAGCAAAAAAGACAAAGAGTTCGCTATACTTGGTTACTGCTACTAGTGTTGAGTGGAAGGAATACATAAACTATGGGTTTGAGTATCTGTATAAAATCCTAAGACTGTGAAGTGAAAGATTGCCCATTTTATGGAGTAAAACGCTTTGTACAAGTCTGCCATGCAGAATTGTAGGTGATGCTGAATTTGCACAGAACGTTGGACAATGATGCAGTCAGCTCTGGTGCTGAGGAACTTGGTTTGCAAGCCTGCAGGTGGAATCTCAGGAACTTTTTGCATCCTGTTCAAATTGGATATTTGTTAATACGCTGCAAAAGAGCAGTTTGCTCCAGCATTCCTTAAACAGCTTCTAGGTCATACAGGTCTTTCATAAACAAAAATACTTCTTTGCATAGTTGTTGAGTTTGAGAGAGCTTTTGGCTCTAAACTGTTAACTTGGACATAATTTTAGGGTAGGTTAAGAGTTGGAGGATACTTGCAGAGTGAAAATAGGAGAAGGAAAGTAATTAAAAGAACTTTTGTTTAATTTCAGGCATGCATATGTATTTTGAGTGGAAATTTCCAGTGAATAGGCAATTTCATAGCACTCCTGTGCGCTTGTGCACAAGTGCTTAAGTGTGTGGCTTGGAATTTAATTTTTAATACCAGCTGCAACAGGGTGTAAAGGAGGAGGGGTTGATGAAGTGTTCAACCTCCTTGCATTCAAGACATGCTCTGCTGCATATCACATTGCATGGGAAGGTTTGATGAGGGCACCACAAGCAATCTATCCAGTTATTCCGTGCAAAGCTTTTGGGTTAGGAGCATTGTTATATGATAATGAGCTACCTGTTTGGAAGTAAGGTGAAATTTAACTAGTTATCACCAGGTTAATAATCTTGTGTAGTAAGCTTCGGAAATAAATTTAGACTAAATATACTGGTAATGTCTTTCTAGAACTGTTTTTGAAGCGTAAGGTGGGTCTGGGTCCCAAGATATGCCAAATAATCATTTTCAGGCTTCTAGGCAGCTGTGTCCCTACTCTGAACACCTAAACCTGTGGCTGATCAAGATTACTGCTGATTTATGGTGATGGAAGATCACCATAATGCTCTTCATTGATGTGGAAGAGCTCTGGGTTTAGGATACAGGAGATCTCTTTATGACAGGAAAAGGTACAGATTTCAAAGGCAGTTAAATCAGTGATTGATAGCTTCTTGCATAATCCTTTAAATTGTTGTTTAGGTTCCTGCAAACCCAGCATTTTAAAATTTCTAACCAGAGAAGGCATTAAGTCAAGTTATTTATATCTGAACCCCTGGTATTCATATGTCTCTGTTGCTGATCGTGGGCAGGTTTTCAGTGCTGTTGAATAATGGAATACCTTTTAACTACTAGAATTGTAAATATGCGTTTAGTAAAAGTCGTAAGTCTTTATTATGAACCAATAGCTAGTTACCCTGAAGTCAGTGAAGAACTTCCGTTGACTTCAAAGCATTGCGAATTTAGCTCAAAATGCAAAAATCACTGAGGGGTGAGGGATTTAGCTCTGATTAGTTATGCTGACGGTAATTTCAGTTTGTTTTGCCTAACGTTGCATATATGGACCCGTTTTTATTTTTTGCGTTGCCACTGCTGCCATCTACTGTGTAAATGCTGGGATTACATGTACTTAACACGAAGGGGTTACATTGGCTGACTTAATGGAAGAAAAGAAGAAAAGCAGACTTAGTTTCTTTGGCCGTTCTTCCAATAAACATGGTAAAAGTTGTTCTGATTTGCAGTTGAACTTTCTTTTGTGACAATACTGCATTTGATGTGTTAGCTTTTGAAAGCACATATTGTATGCGTTTTCTATAACAAAGGCATACACATCTTTAGCATGAGACACTCATGCATGCAGTTCTGCTGTTTTAAGTGCATGTCTGAAATAGACTGGTGCTGCAGTGCTCTACCTTCCTGAAGCATAGTCTTTAATCCATTTAGATTTCCACTGAAGTGTCTTTGTTTGTGACTTTTCTTGTTGAAGCACAGGTTTTCTTTTTCAAAAGTTAGATAAACCAGGTAATGTAATTTAAATTCAGGTGCGAGGAAATTGAAGTATTCTATAAGCTTTATAACAGGTCATAGCTTGAGCTTAGAACAGTATGATGATAATATTTACTCTTTATTTGTAACACTTTTAATGTCAGATCTAACAAAACATAACAAACTTTCACTGTATCTCCTCTTGTTACGGATGGTTTTGTTTCTGTAATTCATGCTTTATTCAATTTCTTTTCCCCCACAATGGAAGTGGACAGGGGTTTTAGAGTATGATAGTTATTTTCAAATCTGCACTCTTTTAATACCAGCAAACGTATTGATTTCACAAAATCAGAATTGTAGTAATTAGATTTAGTTTCAGTCCTACCTACAACAAAGTTAATGGAGCAACTGACTTCCTTGCTGTCCTAAGAATCGCTATTGAGGCTGAAAAATCTGATCAAGTTACTTTAGAGAATGCAGAATATTAAGTCAGAAATTGCTAGGACCCAATGAACTGATTTTCTACAAATACTGAGTATGCTTGGAATTATTTGTGTAACTGTTACATGTATTGTCTCAGGCTGGAATAATTTTTCCATGAAAATTACTAGAAGGCAGTGGTTGCATTTTTATTTTGGATATGTGTTTCAACATAGCCTTAAAACTGGCAGGTCAGATTCATGTTCTGATGTCAGCCATGAAGCAGCATGGAACCGGCTGAAAACTTGCTGTCATCCACCAGCTGCAAATGCTGTCTCGCTACTAGTACCTGACCTTGCTAGTCAAAAGCGTTCTCAAGCATATGTGCACTGACTTAGTTTCGTCTGTGTCTGGCAGGGCAGGTGTGCTTTTCATAAGCAGGATTTTTCTAAAGTACAAATCGGTGGCCTAAGTCTTTCTTAGACTACCACTGCATTAGAAATCCCACCCTAAATATTTTTCTTTGTATTACCTCTATCTCTATTTCTATTAAAAGCACCACATCTGTAGAGTATACAACATTCCCAAAGATTCATAGTGCCATCCTTTAAGCTAGAAGTGACTGGTTCAATGATGCTTCTGTAATGAAGACTGATTATTTCACTCTCCTTCCACTGCTATGCAACCATTCAACCTTATATCAAGTTTCCATGGGCTGCCTATAAAGAGAGAGAGCCTATAAGAATGATTGTTGGTAGTATCAACATTAAATCTGCACTATGAAAACAGATACCTCCCTACAGTAAGATGCAGAAAATCTTCCAGGCAGCCCCTTCTTAAACTGAATTTACCCTAAGGAGCTTCCCAGTCAGAATAGATAGGACCACTTATTTCTGATGTGTTTTCTGGGCATACAGCAGACTTAGGAAAATTTGAGATGAATTTGCAGTGATAAAGTTACCTCTTTGGTGATTCATTTTGTTCTGTTTTCCTGTTTGACTACCTCAAAGATTTGGTGTAAAGGATTCAGAAAATCCCTGCACTGATTTAAGAAAGAATTAGGAGAATTCTGGAGCTCATGGATTTGGTTGCATGTTACTAGCAGGCAGAAGATGACCATTTTGATGTAAAATTCTGCCAGTATTGTACCTTTTAAAATAATTTTAAGATTCTCTCCAGTAGCTACTGCTGATTATCTGACTAGCTGTGCAGAACACTCTACTTCTGCATCTCTTTTCCTACAGCACAGGTAACCAGAAATCTACGCAAGGTGCATCAGTGTAGAAACGAGGTCAGCCTATGGATCAAAAATGCATAGCTGAACTTGAACCAGATTAAAATATTCATTATATACTTTCTATAGGAAAATATTTCCAATGATAATGCTTGCCACCACAGTTCAGTAATTCAGGGTGTAATTTAGCCTGCTTCTGGATTCTGCAGTGACACTAAATTGTAATATCTTAGGATTATGGAATTTATTTCTTCCAGCTCCAGCTGGCTAGGACATACCAGTGCTGATGGACACTGACTTGCTCTTAGCTATGCATTGGTTATGTCCTGGAGTGGAGCTTGAAATCCCTGCTCCAAAATATGAAACCTGTTTAGAGTAAATAGTGAGCATTATAACATGAGAAAACCAATCTATTTTTTTATCCACAGAAATAAAATGCAGTGGTTGATATATTTGACCTATTTTCTATATACTCAGGAAAAGTATTAAGCTGCATGCTGTATGAGTTGTTTCTATTGCCTAATGCAAGCATTCTGTCATTTGAAACCAGTTACCATAATTGAAGAGAGCTGATACTGTCTAGAAATCTAGATAATCTTTCCAGAAGAATGACGGTAAAATAAGGGCAAAAGGTGAATAGAGAAAATTTGGTGTGTTCCTTTGAATACTGGAGTACCAGTTTAAAGATCTCAAAGCTGGCTTTACTGAGATCAGGCAGACTTTCAAAAGTTCAGTCTGTGCACGGTGCTTTGCCCAATGAAGAAGGACCTTAAAAAGCTGTGAGCATGAAGTTGAGTCTTTTCAGGACTTGCCAGGTTGCTTGCATTTAGCAAGAGTGGATGTGGTCATGCAGTGCTGTTGCTGTTTTCTTCTGGCTAAAGATTTAATGACTTGCTAGCATTGCTGGAGCTAGACTTCCACATGGTGCCTTTCTCAGTACTTCTGTCAGTTTTTCTTTTGGCATATAAATTACAGTATAATGATAGCTGAGTTTCTAATGTAAACTAAACTGTCTATGGTCCTTTTTTCCTCTTTTCTAATGTAAACTAAGCTGTCTATGATACTTTTTTCCTCTTCTTTTTTTTTTTGTAACAACACAGCACCTGCAAGTCACTCATAGAGCTAGACCGATAGCCCTGTCTGAAACTGAGTAACATTCTGGCTGTATTTAATAATTAGCAGAACTGAAATTGGCTTCAACAGGGACAAAGATTTTTTTCTTTGTTACTTTGTTTTTCTACATGTCATGTTCAAAAAGGGCTAGTGTTTCTTACAGTGCGTTAACATACCAAGTCTGGGTAGACTTGAATTAAAATTATATTCCTTTAAACTTATTCTTTTAAAAATTATCTGGCACGTATTAAAACAAACAGCATTTTTGTGACACTAAGTGACACTTGATGATTCTAGGTACCGCTTTTAGGTGAGGGAAGCGTTGGTAAATTTGAAGCACAAGTGTTAGAAACACATTGCACATGTAATACTTGCAAAAGTGGGCCTAGCTCTGTTTTTCTGGCAGTTCTTAATAACAGCTATATGAAACCAGACTTCTGTGCTCATATTTTGCATTTGCCCATCAGAAGTGCTAAAATGTTCATCGTTAGGTGGCTGTAATGTTGTGTTTCCTAACAGCTTGCAAGTCACCCAGCACAAGACAACTGTTCCGGTTCTTTATCAGGCAAGGAAACTCCTGGCATTTATTGCAAAAGTCACTGGCATTTTTAAATAAAAACTATTAGTTCTCAAGATCTGAGACTATGTCTGAAATAGCTTTGTAATTTTTTAAAAAACCTTTGAAATGTTAATACTTGAATTTGGATATCATCAAAGATTGTTTGAATGAAATACCTTTTGAAGTCTGTGACTATAAGCTGTGAAGTTCACACAAGACTGGCAATATACATTTTTTTAAAAACTGATTTATAAAGAGAAGCATGATATTAGAATTGCGGCACTTGCAGGTGCTAAACAGGGATTTTTGATATATAAAGCAATTAGAGTAATATTTTAAAAGAATCATCAAAACAGAAGAACCTTGTGAAAGAGAGTTTTGCTGTGCTTACTGCCTGAAGTGCCTTGTTTATTCAGATATACCTGCATGGATATTTTGGATCTTTCTTTGTTATGCTAACTCTGTGTTTAACTAAATATGTGTAATGGTGACTTTATCTTTATGGGGACAGATTCTCAGCTGTTGCAAACGGTAGCTGAGCATCTAGCCTGCATAAACCTGTTGACCTCTCATCTTGGATGGAATTGATGGGTATGGAAACCAAACTACCATTTACCACTTCCCTGTATCTTTATGTCAGTGTTGAGGCAACACAGAGGCTGTGCAGGGAAACTGTTGACTAACAGTTCTCGTTTTGTACCCGATCTGCAGACAAATCAGAAAATTCAAGGCCTGATTCTCGAGTCTCACTTGTATTAAGATGTGTGTAATTAAGCCTGCTTTCAGCCTCCTTTAGGCTATCAAAATAGTGAGACATCCCTAACAGAAATAGGCATTGTAGCCCTTCTGTCTTCAGTACTCTCAGTCCATAGACATTGGCTTAAACCCTGCACAACAAAACAAACCAACCAAACGAAAAAACCCAACCAAGCAAACTCTCAAACCAGCAGAAGGTGCCCCCCAAATACCCTTAAGATACTCAGTTTTTGTTTTGTTCTTGCTGTTCTGCAGTAATTTCAGTGCATTTGCCACTTCTCTTATTTTTTCCTACTTTATATGGTATTTCTACTGTATAAACCAGCAACATTAATGTTACACTTTTCTTGTTTCTGAGGTTTTCCTTTCATGTTTGCTTTGCAGCCATGGAAATAGTGTTCTCCCCTAGAAGTACTGAGAACTTTGGCTGCTCATCATTTACTAACACCTTTTGACATATGTTGTCCTCCCTCTATATTTTACTTGATTTGAAGGTAAATCGTGATAACCAATCTGCAAATGAGTTTTGTCGAAAAAGCCATTAGCTACAACTGCTAACTACTCAGTAACGATCTGCTCTATGTACACTAATTCACTGTGTAACAAATGTAATAATCCCCTTATTAGTAGTAGTAATTCTTATCATCCTTTGTAGTACGATTCTGCCATTCCCAGTGCTCCTTCCTGTCTGCTCATATGGTATTTGCAGGTACAGTTACTTTTTAGCATTGTGCCTTGAGAATTCATAATGGAGGTAAAATCATAGAGTGGTCAGTATGATCAGAGTGTGACAGTTCCTATTTTCAGAAGAACTTTGATGGCATTTCTTGGAATTAGTGTGCATGTTAACAACACTGAAGCTGATAAACACCCCTAAAGTGTTAACAGAACACTTCTTGAAATGACAGGTCACAAAATCTAGCTCAGGTTTATTTCTTTACTAGAGGTAGCACGCTCTTTGTTACAAAACTCCTCTACATTGTAGTCTGTAGTGCATTTTGAACAGCTAGGTTGAATCAATGAAAAGAAACAAAAAAGGCTGCAATACACCCTGGAATTCTGTGCGCTTTCTTTTATTATAAGAGGAGGACTGATGAAGTGTCTCACCTCATCTGCTATTCCTCAGATCTTCCAAGCTCTCATTAGACCTGCAAAAAGTGGAGGCATTCTTGCAGTAGACCAGGAGACCACATGCTGTGTGATGCTTTGCTTGGCTGTCAATCTAAAGCGGTTTCTGTCTCCTAACAGCAAGCATGCCCACCAGTGAAACTGAGTCAGTGAACACAGAGAATGTGAGTGGAGAAGGGGAGAGCCCAGTATGCTGTGGGAGTTTATGGTGAGTACGCAGACTACTTTCAAGTACCGACCCTCACCATCTCAAAATTTAAAAGAATCATTCTTTCCCCGTTGATGATTTATCCAAAACTTCTTTCCAGTAGTTAAGCTTTGTATGACGCTTGGGTTTTTTTTGACTTTCACTAGTTTAATGTTAAACCAATTATTACAGCATTAAAGCACTCCTAAAATACTGAAGTTAAGAAGATATAAAACAATGCAACTAAACTTCCAGTGTAGTCATGTTTTCCTGAAAGCTTTCATAAAATATAATTATTGTCCAAAATAACAGGAGAAGAACGGAACTCCTCTGACGTGTTAAAAGGAACATTTTCTGTTAAATTGTGCACCATCTAGAATATTTCTATATCCATTGGTGTTCTCTATTTGCTCAGATTTTCATGCCTTCCAAGCAGCTTCTACACGAGTGGCTTATTTACTTTTAAAGGAGATTTCCTTTCTTTCACTTAGAAAATTTGTAAAGCTTTAGGAATGGTATTTTCAGAAAATAACAGACAATAGAATTTCAGTATTCATGATGCATTTTGTTAATAGTTTGGTTTTATGTATATGTAATTCCAGTGTATTGATTTGCCAAATTCTATAGAGAACAAAGTTGTGTGAATTATTTTTTTCCGCATTCTTAAAAATGTGTTTTCCTTTTCTTCTAGTCAAACCATCTCAAAATCCAAGTTCAGGTCAGTATTTTCCTCTCTCTTCATCACTTTTTTTTTTCCTTATGATTATTTGCACATCATGATGATCTCATAAGATTATTTACTGTACTTTAAATTTTACTGTGTGAAATTTCTTCGTAACAGTTACTAGTGGATACAAAAGCAAAGCATCCATGAACACTCTTTAAAATCAAACTCGCCTGATACTTATGGCTCTCTTTTCACTTCCTAGGAGCATTTGGGAATATGAGCTTCTATTTTCAAGTATGATTGCAGAAAGAAAGTGTTATAAGCAAAATTAAGAATTTAATAGTCATGATTATTGTAGACACTGGATGTGCCAATAGGTTTCTTTGTTTTGATTTTATTTTCCAGTATTATAGACCTATAGTTAGTAATCAGAAAGGATAATTGCAAACACAGAAGAGATACCTTCTTGTTTAAAAAGGTTAGGTTGCTCCATGAAGAACAACAAAAAAAAATAGCTATTTGATTTAAGGTAAGTAATCATGAAGGGCAAGGATGCTCCTTCAGTTGCAGACAACCCACAGAATAAATATTTTTCACACATGAATAGCAGTGAAACTAAGCTTCATAGATTCTGCATGACTGACTGACGCTGAGTTCACTCAGACTCAATGCAAGGCTGGATTTCCCATGTGTGGATTCACATTTAAAACCGAGGCCTAAAGGACCACCCAAACCTCAAGACCTGAGTGAATGAAAGTGAAACTGGGAACACATTTGTAAGAATAATGATTTGTTCATAAATAGTAATGAAGAAAAAATGATAAATTATTTAATGAGAACAAAGGCAGTGAATAATTTGGTTTGTTGTAGCAAACTATTTTAACTATAAAGGTCCTCTGTGACTTTAATATTTATTCAGCTCCTATATTTTATGAAAATTCCTTGATATGTCATGAAAGCAATACTATATCATTGCAAATTTATGAAAATTGAATTTCTCTTTGAAATAAAAGGGTACTTTTCATTCTTCCAGAAAAAAACTATACTATTTAGTTAAAACTAGGAGGGACGGTTACTAAAAAATAGAAGACTGTTGAGTGAAAGTAGTGTAATTTGGTTTTCTATTTTACATAGCTGCAGGTTTTCCTGGCACAATAGGCCATCTATTTCAGTCTGCTGCTTACTATTTGTTTCATTACTTGTACCAATCTAACGAAGGTAGAACATTTCTCCTATTTGCCTTTTTTAAGTTTTGCCTTATTTCTGCAGGATTTTTAGGGATGTTTATATTACTCATACACTTCTACACGTGAGTGCCATTGCACACCCTTCGACAGCATTTTCATATGTGTGACGCTGTTTTGTCACTGATCCCACAGACCTCTTAGGGAAAAAAGAGCCCCATTGGCTTCAGAGAGTAATGTGTTACACACTTTGAGACTGCTTTTGGCTCCTATGAGTAGAGATATCCAAACAATATTACTCTTGTCTCATTTACTTCAGTGATAGGATGTTCTATGAGTATAAAAAGAGGCGGTTTTACCTACCAGGGAGTGAGCCATCCTGATGATGGCCATGGACATAGTGCTGTTTAGTGGGGCACTGGCAAGATTAGAATGTTCTTAAATGCCATGTTGCTTTAGGTCAGGACAGGATGTTTTTCCTTTATATGGTTAGAATACTGCAAAGGCCTGAAACATCTTTATACAGATGTAAGTATGTTACTACAAGTACAAATGGGTAAGGAAAACTCAGTTAATACTTGAATGCAATGGCGAGCTCAGTTATTTTTGTGGTGGTATTATTGCATATTGGTTCTATTTTCTGAGGCAGATTTAAAGTATTTATGATTTTACACATACTAAATACAGTACTTGCTAATTCAGACACGAAAACTATTAAGAAATTCACCTAGTTATTTGTAATAATTTTCAAAAGCCGTAGTTGCATGTTTGTGGTATTGCCAAAAGGGCTGCAGTGCCCTTCCTCTGTCTCAGCCACTTGCTCTTCCTGGTCTTTCTGTGATGAGGCAATACGGTGAATTGGATCAGACAACTGACCAGCGAAAAATACATCCCAGAAGAGAAGAGATTGGTCTCAGGTCTGGCTCACGTCATTAGGGCTAGTTTTGGCAAAAGAGTCCTAGAGGAGCAGAACAAGGAGAGCAGGCCAGCCCTCTCCATCACAACTGATTTCTGTTAGACCTATAGAGGAAGAAGCTTATCCTTGCATACTCTTCTCAGTTCTTTGCTATTTTAAGGCTAGGTCAAGCTTCCATTGGAATCTGTGCCTGCTCTGGCCCTTGAATTTGGGATGAAGCTAAAACTCTAGTCTAAAGCTGTCGTTCTGGGTGTGTGAATTTTATATGCCTCCCTTATAGGTAATATCAACTGCTTCCTAATCCTTCTCTTCCTGTGACCAGCAATATATTTTCTTCCTATTTCACGAATGGAGATGCAGCCCTAGGGAGACTAATTGGTTTACTAATGTTCCCAGAAGTGAAGCAGAGAAATAGAGTTTTATGAGTCCTAAGCTAAGCTAATACCCTCGCTTATGAATCCCACTCATATCTAGGTAGGGCCTGTTTACTTGTCCTTGATTGTCACTCTTACTCATTTCACAAACATTTGCCCACTGACACAATTTCAAGGCACATCACAGAAATCTCTAGGAGTCGCTGACTGAGATTTCTGATGTTATAGGGAAGGTTTCTAAAAGTTGACATTCCTGCCTTGTTTAATCCTGCCAGAATTGTGCCTGTCGTTTAGCTCAAAGATTACATTTTCAGAGTAAGTGCAATTTGAATTCTGTGTTGCTTCATTGGATTTTCTCTACTGCTATTAAATGTATGGGGCCTGGGAAGACATATATCTTGTTACTCAATGAAATGTTAAATGTAGCTTAATCTAATTATGTCACAGGCAGTTAGGGTCTCCAAAAGCTGTAGTTTATGTTTAAAAGTCTATAATGAAATCCAAAAAAGGAATAACAAATTAGCAGTTCCTAATCTGCAACTGGTAATAATTTACACAATGAAGTATTGTGCACATATTTTTGAAAATACATCTGCTCACACGCAGATACTTACACTATGTTTTCTACATAGAAGAAACCATCCGTAGTTTCATACGTGTTTTCTCTATAATAATAAATTTGTTTTCATTTGAACTTTCAGTCGACGCTGGCGTCGCTGGAATCGATTCAATCGAAGAAAATGTAGAGCTGCAGTAAAATCTGTCACATTTTATTGGCTTGTTATTGTCTTGGTCTTTCTGAACACGTTAACTATCTCATCGGAACATTATAATCAACCTGACTGGCTGACCCAGATCCAAGGTACAAACAAAAATTATTTGTCCTGGTTTTGACTGTGGATACTTGCAGTCTATCAGTGCCTACAATTTTGTGCTTTGCCATTTTGTTGTTGTTTGCTTTCCTGAAGGATATGTTGCCTAGCCAAGGGGAAATACAAGAAATGACTGAATGTATTTGATTTCCATGACTGTAACACAGATTAATGGCATACCCACAAAAACCTGACAATACTAAATTGCAAATACCTGTACTTTTATTGTTAAATCACACTTGAAAAATGAAGAAGGAAATGGTAACTGGCACAGCAGAACATGCCGTGGGCTGTGTTGCTTAAGTTACAGCGTGGACTCAAGCTGTGACTTGAGCAGCCTTGAACTGCACAACGGATTGGAAAGGTGAATAGTTTGTAGGTGGCAGGAAGCTTTACATCCTTGTGTAACCTTTGCTCCTTAGGCTTCAAGTACAGTCCAACACAAAACCCCAATAATTCCTTCTTATGCAAAAGGCTGCAAACTAATATAGAAAGTATAGTAATAATATGTTAAAATAAAAATGGAATCTATGAGACAATTCAGGAATGTCTTTTTTTTTTCCCTTTTTTTTTTTTTAAATTTTTTGTTCCAGATATCGCAAATAAAGTTCTTCTGGCTTTATTCACCTGTGAAATGTTAGTAAAGATGTACAGCTTGGGCCTACAGGCTTATTTTGTTTCTCTTTTTAACCGCTTTGATTGCTTCGTTGTTTGTGGTGGCATTGTTGAAACCATTTTGGTGGAGTTGGAAATTATGTCACCCCTTGGAATTTCAGTGTTTCGCTGTGTTCGTCTCCTGCGTATTTTTAAAGTTACAAGGTAAGATTAACTAATACTGCTAACTTTAGGGATAGTTGAAGGGTGATCAGCAATTCTTTTGTAATACTTCATCATGCTCTGCTCTTTTACTGTTTTGTTTGGGGTTTTTTTGGTGTGTGTTAACACACGCATTTTAATTTATAGGCACTGGGCATCCCTGAGCAACTTGGTAGCATCCTTGTTAAACTCAATGAAGTCCATTGCTTCACTGTTGCTTCTGCTTTTCCTCTTCATCATAATCTTCTCGTTGCTTGGAATGCAGCTGTTTGGAGGCAAATTTAATTTTGATGAAACTCAAACAAAACGGAGCACCTTCGATAATTTTCCACAAGCTCTTTTAACTGTATTCCAGGTAACTTTCTTTCATCCCGTATGAAACATTTTACCTTTGATCAACAAAACTGTTTAAGTGATCATGTTGCCTGAAAATATAATCACAAATACTATTTATTCAATTTACTTTAAGTAGCATTCTGTTCATTAAATTCAGTACTCTGGTAACTCTGCACCATTTGTACCATTTGTTTCATGTCTTATTTGATCTATCTATGCAACATAGCCGTCATGTTACTTCACAAAATTAATTCTCCTTTGTCTGTCAAATACATGAAAAGAAAAAGAGGTGGAATGCTATTTTTATTTTAACCAAATTGTTTTCTTTAACTTCAGTAGCGATATAAAAGTTCAGCTGTTCCCAAGCAGGAAAAAATAAGAAGCATTTTAAGAGTACATAGTTGCATAGGGGTCATGTAACTTACTATAATACAAAAATAAGTATGAATTTCTTTAAAGAGACGCGCTGGGTTGATTAAAATTTTAAAGCCACTTGCCTGTTACTTGTGAAAAGATAGGTCCATAGTTATAGTTTAATTTTCACTATTTTGTGATCCTTTTTTTCATTTCCCCAATTTGGATACTGGAATTAGGCTAATTGGTTTTATCTTTCTAGCCATTTTCATATTCAGCTTTGCACATTACCACAATGTTTGGTTTCAGGCTTTCTAGGTGAGTGTTTAAAGCTGACCCTGCAAGACTCAATTTTGTGTTGGCTTCCTATCCCTTTGCTAAAAGTTTTATCTGGTGATTGCCAAAAGCAAGCAAAAAAACTTTCCATGTAATTTTAACATAAGGAAGTCTTATTGAGAAAGTTCCTTAAGAGGAAAAGTGTCCACACTTGCCCTGACATTACCTCTTTAAAAAATTAAGACTGTACTTTCAAACTCGGCTGAGTTGGGTTTTATTCAGATTTTAGGCTGCCTTGTGTTCAAAGGAAAACTTCCTTCAGTTTCCAAATACACTCATGAGCAACCGACCTGTTGGGTTCTCAGCAACTATGAAAATCAGCTTGAAAAGTTTAGTTCTCCAAAAATTAATTTCAGAAATTGGCATGCATATAATTTTCTTGAACAACCGCTTAATTACTTGGAAGGAGAGTCAGTATTACATCTTGTCTCAGGATAGAACTGATAATTTTTAAGAGGTTACTTAGAAATATATAAAGTGCCCCTGTAACCTCCATTGTAATACTCAGAATTGTTGTTGTAGTACAGAAAAAGTGGAGTTGTCTCATTGTAAACTATCCTTTTAACTAATCAACAGATTTCTGTAAAATTCTTTTAGACTTCTGTGAAATGAAGAATTGCCAATAAGAAAATAATGTAATTCTCCACAGCATTGAACTCCATTCAGTTTGAAATAGTTACCATTTCAAAAGCTGTAATAGTAGTGTATGTGTCTGGTATTAGGTAATTTATGATAAGGCGGCCAGTCCCTGTTAAAGCCGACATTGGAATGACATACACTAGAAAAGATTTGTGGCCACTATTTATTAAAAAAAAAAAAAATAGAAAGACAACCTTAAAACATATACTAACTTGATTTGATGAACATTTGTGAGCATTGCAGGCATTACTACGTATGTGACGTTACTGAAAATCTGGGCTCTTACTTTTGCATGCCAAAATCAGTAAAATTATAGGCTTCTATTTTTATTATTTTTGCCTTTGAAATTCAGTGATATAAAGACGCAGCATAAAATAAAAACTGTTAGAGTTAAACTGAAGCTTTCAGGAGATGCTTATTTAAATGGAAATTTTAAAACAATGCATGAAAAGGTTATGGTATTGCTTCCTGTATACAGAAGGTTATCGTGTATTGTGGTTGGAGGAAACGTATTTCTCTGTTGCTGTTTTTGATGTTGAGTTACTAATAATATCTCTGCTTCTTAGATTCTAACAGGTGAAGACTGGAATGCTGTTATGTATGATGGCATAATGGCATATGGTGGCCCATCATCGTCAGGCATGATAGTCTGTATATATTTCATTATCCTCTTCATCTGTGGTAACTGTATCCTTTACAGTCAATGGAAACATCTCTAAATGGGGCAGTGTGCCAGAGACATGCCAGATTTCTCTAGGAGATAGTAAATTGCAATGGACACACAAGAGCTTTCTGCATGCGCTGAGTCCTGTAAATAGACTGTTCTTTGCAGACCCATTCCCTAATAAATGAGACTTCGATGATCTCTGACTCCATCTCCAGCCACCACAATGACAGAAACCAGAGAATTTTTTCTTTCTTCCTTCAGTGGGAAAACAGTCTTATTCTACCTGCTTGTCTCTGTTTGACATCTCTCCCTCTGCAAATGCGTGGATGGATGTAGCCTGATCTCTGTGGCAGTATTTTCCCGTGCATCCTTTTGATGCTCAGTATAGCCCTGTTAATTCTGACAAGCACTGACAGTGGAGTCAGTGATCCATTGTATAGTGCAGGGACCAGATGAGAGAAATCTGCACAGAGAAACATTGGGTCAGTTAGGATTAAGTCTACTGAGGCACTCCCTTTCCCTGCCTTCAGTGTCCTGGAAATACTTCCTTGGCCCCATGTAGGAACAGAAACTAGTGTCATTCTCAGAAGTTCTTAAAAGGTCAGAAGGTGATTAAAGGGCAAAACCATTCTATTTTCTGTATTATACGGTACTTGTATCAGTATTTGTACTTAACTGATACGGACTGAAGTACAGAATTTGACGTAGGTTGTTGTAGACGCAGAAGATAGTGCATTATTAAAATTCATTTTTTAAAATGCCTGAGCAGTCTTCACTTTTAATAGACAGCGTATCATATTTGAAACTTGCTCAGGCTAGCATAAAGTTGAATTTAATTTCTTTAAAAAAATATGTGAAGTATTCTGCTACTTTAAAATCAGTGACTCTAATGGATCTCTGCTCATTTTACACCCAGTATTAATCTAGTCCATTAGATGAGTGTTATTTGCACTACGCTCCAGCATCACAGATCTCTGTGCTGTAGGTTGGGAACATGTGTTTTACATCTCTCACATTGTCAGTGTTTATGCTGATAATAAACCAAACAAGTATAGTAAGGCATAATGTCCTTAAAATGATTTGAAATAGATATCTTGCTAAATGTCTTCTTGGCCATTGCTGTGGATAACTTGGCAGATGCTGAAAGTCTAAATACAGCTCAGAAAGAAGAAGCTGAAGAAAAAGAAAGGAAAAAGAACGCGAGGTAAGACAGCACAGGCATGTTGAATAAGCAGGAGGAGGAAGGAGGAGGGTACTGAATTCTTTCATAAGGATTTTCTTTATATAAATGTCTTTACCATCTTCAGAATTTATCGGACTCAGGAAAAAAATGAGTTTACCTAGACAATAAAATAAGACCAAATTACTATGATTTTAGATAAAAGTTGGGTAGTAATTGGGAAAATGGGGTGAATTAAGGACATAATGATAAGCCAGCTCCTATTTAAACATCACAATGGTAGGATTTATTGCGCAATTAGAACAAGAATGTATCGGCTGTTGCTGGTGCACAGCTCCCTGTGGAATCAGATCTCTAAGCCTTATATAGACAAGAAGAAAACTTCCTTTGAAATCAGTGCAGGCCTATTGAAGTCAATGCAAGTTGTTGTATGAGTCCAAGGGCACAGTTTATCCCTCTAGAAAGGAGTAATGATCATGCATTGAATTTTTTAGGGATTAGCTCCTGGAACTATATTCAAAATTATAATCTTCTAAATGAATCATTGCATTCAAATGCAATAGATTTTATTGCTCTGACACCTGCAGCTGTGCAATTTGTTTTAAGTATATTTCTCTATGGTTTTAGGTATGCTCTCTTAACTTTTCAAAGAATGGGTGTAGTTCACTTAAAATCTTCTGTCTTTATATGGCGTGCTTTGTAATTGTTATTGTATTGTTTTGTAGAAAAGAGAGTCTGGAAAATAAAAAAAGTGAGAAGTCAGAAGGTGACCAAAAGAAGCCCAAGGATAGTAAGGTGTTTATTTTTAAAATTGTGTCTTTTCTAAGAAGCAGTTTTATTAATTTTGCTAGGAAGTACTTTTCAAGACTACTGTGCATTGCACAATTTCTTTAATGAACCCATCATCCTTACATTTTTTTTTTTCCAGGCAAAAGAAACTCAGTTCTGATACCTTGCATCCTCATAGGATCTCTTAACCCAGAAAAACCTTTTGGTTTCAGGGTATCCTGAAAAGGAAAGCTCTTAGAGCGTGAAATAGTTAATGTTAGAAAACTTTTATGTTATTTTAGGATCCCTGTACGTGTCTTGCCTGATACATCCAATGGAAGAGATTAGTGAATGATAAACTTTCAGTAGAATGTTCAGACATTCTTGGTAATTTTTACCAAAGCCTGTTGCTTATATTCCCACTGTGATCTACACAGCCAGGAGAATGTGGATACTGTAGAAAAATAATCTTTTAAAAATACCTATTAAACTTTCAGCTTTGTTCTCGGAGTTACCCTGTTTCAGAAAACTCTGACTAAGCATAGGGATCACTTCCCTGACTTCAGAGGCTTATTTGGTTTGCTTTCTGTCAAACTTTATACTCTAAGCTATATTTAAATTTCTTTTTCTTCTTGTGCATCCCTTTCATTGTGGTAGGTGACAATTGCTGAATATGGAGAAGGAGAGGATGAGGATAAAGATCCCTATCCACCCTGTGATGTACCAGGTATGTGAATACCAGCCAGAAGACAAACACATGTAAGCTTGTTTGCTAAAATATCCTAAACTTGCTCTTGCTGAATTGCATCAATTCCTTTGAAGTCAGTGAAGGTGTGCCCTGTTACCAGTGGATAAATGGGCCTGTAAACTATTGTCTTTTCCTGCAGCTTCCTAGGCAGTACAAAGAGCATATGAGAGTTAGTACTGTGAGCCTGAAGACTGCTGTGGTAATACTACCTGGATGTGAGAGCAAATTCTAACCTTTTCTGAAATGTTTGACAAAAAATGGCATTACAGGGCTGATGATGTTCAATCACTTTTGTCTTAGCTTTTTCCAGTCCAGTGAACATACTTAACTAAAAATCAGCTCTGTCTGACTGTCTTGATGCCTGTTACAGAAACATGCCCTATCTTTTGAGCACTCAGTGCTCCACCACTGCCCAGAGCTCAGTGCCCCTACAATGTGGCTGAGGCATGGAGTGACAGTCAGGGGCTGAGTTCAAGTGGGGCTCCGGAGCCCATGTGTAGGGGGTGTTAGTGGAGACTCCAGTTGAGGCTGGCCAGGGCCAGTAAAGCCTGTTGGTGCACTCAAATACACACAAAAACATGTAAATAAGCTCATGACAACTATATGGACATTACATTTATTGATTGATAGATTTTTTTTTTTAAAGCCATATTATGAATATATATTTCCTACAAGCCATATATAGTTTAATACAAGCCATGTTTTTGTATTGTTATGAACAAAACCTCAATGTTTTTTTATTTTATAGTAAAAAAGTGTTTAATTTAAAGTAGGTGAAGATGAAGAAGATGAGGAGGATGAACCAGAGGTACCAGCAGGCCCACGTCCCCGTAGAATATCGGAACTAAATATGAAGGAGAAGATAACACCAATCCCTGAAGGGAGTGCCTTCTTCATTTTCAGCAGCACCAATCCGTAAATATAATTTTGAAACGTACTGGTTTAGTAGTGAAAGAACAGGCCTCCTTCCAGTGAGGTTAGGAATAGAACTCCAGTACCTTCAAGAGAAAAGAGATTCACTTCTCTCCTAAAATTTTCTGAGTGACTTGGTAAATGAAAAGAGTTTGATAAATATATTGTTTTGCTTTCCACTGTTGAAGATAATAGCATTTTGTACGTATAGTCTGTCAAGTCTGCATGTGTCTGAAAAGTACCCTTTAGTATATATTAGCTATTTATTATGTTAGTCACTGGATATAAAAGGTATGACATAAGATCTGAGCATCTTCTACATGAGATGGGATTGCTAGTAACCTTAGGAACCTTTGTGGAGCAATACAGGTGAGGAAGGAGAAGAGAAAATAAGAGGAAAAAAAAGAGAAAAGAAGCAGAAAGGATGTATATATTCCTTTTGGGGTAATGGTATTTTCCCAGATTCAAGCAAACACTGAAGATAAAGACAAATGATTTCAAAAACCAAATGTCCAGTTCCACTTTATGTTATGTGGCTGAAACTTTGCACCTCTGTTCTACAGACACCCGTTCAACACCCACTTGTCCTACAATTCTCTAAGAAAATCTTCAGAGGAGATTCTGATTTGGGTTGAGTCTCTTAATTAGCACGATGAGATCTGCAGCCTAAGCTGCATCTCGACATATGAGTATTTTTAACAGCCTTAATAAGAATCAAATCAGACTAGGAATCTGAAATGATTTATTGTCTGACTCTGGTCCTTTTGTCATTGTCTGCTCTATGTGCACAGTGGTACAAACACTGGAAGTTACAGTGACATTCATAACCCATTAAAAACCAACAGGAGCTGGGAAATCCTCTCTCAGATTCCTTTGATAAGTGCATCTTCCCTACAGGTGGATTGGATTTTGATTGTATTTACATTTTTAGAAATCAGAGCAATAACTTCAGCATTTGCACTGCTTTTAGTTGTTGATGGTTGCTCTATTCTGTCATCGTTGGCAGAGTAATAGAAAACATGTTGTATATTAACCATCTGCTGAATTCTATTTGCACAAGTGGTATATTTTTGTATCTCCAGAATTCGAGTGGGATGCCACAGACTCATCAATCATCACATCTTTACCAATCTTATCCTTGTCTTCATCATGCTGAGCAGTGTTTCCCTAGCAGCAGAAGATCCAATTCGGAGCCACTCTTTTCGAAATAATGTAAGCCCTTCATTTTTATGTCTGAAGATAAATATATCCTCACAGGATAACAATCCTGTGGGACTAGTGCCTGGATTTTAATTTTCAAACTAAGAAACAAAATATTTGTAAGAATGTTCATTTCTGAAGTGTCTCCATTATTCAGTATAAATGTAGTTTATGTGGTAAGTAAATATCTGTGTGCTTCTAAAAAAATTCCTGAATCCCCCATTTTAAGTTTGTAATATTGTAGAAGACTTGCCTGTTACTCAATGCACAGTTACTACACAGAGAAACAAAAGCAAATCCACTCTTATGACACTAGTGTTTGTCTTGTTGCACTTGCATTAGTGGTTAAGCAATCCTGTCATGTTATTGTGAGTTGTGCATGCTTTAGATTAGGTATGAAATAGCTGAGATGATGCAATTTGGTAATAGTCTGTGGGGACTTTTGGGATACTTTGACAGAACTTCGAGGCCTCTCCTGCCATAGATATAAATCTATCTGTAGAGATTGCCATGGAGGTGGAGAAACTCTTCTACCTCTTAGAGGAAGGATGGGCCTAGTAGGTCAGTAGAGGTTGTATCCCTCTAGTTCTGCCTCTTTTGTCTGTTGACATTTTCTGAACATTTTCTCGGTAACATAAATAAAACCCAAAAAACTAAAACTTTCTTCAAAGGTAAAAAGAGGTCAAAGCACAAAGACACTCTTCGTGTACTCTTCAGTAGAGCTGTGTGCTTCCCATATCTATAAAACTGGACAAGCCCAATGTTATGAATAAATGACACTAATGGATAAGAAAAAGAGAGCTGGTAGGCAATACTGACATTGTTATTGTAGAAATGGCTTGAAGGGCTGATAATTGGTTTTGTAACCAGAGGAGTGCTAGGAAAATGTAACTGGAGAGTGGTGGTAACTGAAAGGACTATTCCTGTTTGGGACACAGACAGGTAAAATATATGGGTGATTTCAGGAAGGCATTGCCCTCTTCTTGTAAATATCCACAAATGCACCAGATCTGCCTGTTTTTCTTGTTACTACCTTGAATGATCATGTTCCTTCATCCAGACAGCTCAGCAAGGGAGTGAAAGTTTACAAACTACAATGCCTTTAAATATTTTGTTTTAACTCTAGAATTAATTCCTTACTGATTAATCTTTGTTAAATGGCTTTAATATTTGCCTATTTTTTCAGCCACAGCAAGGGACAGAAGGATGTGATCTTCAACTGAACACAGGGAAAAAAATACTTCCTTTTTATGATCTAATAAGAATACTTTCTTTGTGCATTGTCTCTTTGTTTTATTTCTCCTTCCCATTTTATGAGGTGCTGAACCACAGGATACATGTTTATGTGCACAACTGTTTGCTACTTGATCCCAGATCCTTGAAACTAAACTAGCACACTACTGCAGTGCCTGTTGGTCACTAAATTAGATGCTAGTGTTATGGCCACCTTGAAAGGGTGAAGTCTTGGTTGTACTGAAATATATGGCAGTGTTCCTGTCATCAGCGGTGAGGTCAATATCACATCCGCAACCTTCTTAAAAGTTTGTATATCACTATGCAACTCTTGTGGATTCTTTTCAATTTCTTACGAATAAATCACTGCTATATCTTCTACGTTCAAGAAAAAAAAGAGTTGTAGTGCTGATTTTAAGTAATTTAGTTATTTATCAATTTGTGTTGTGACATTCTAGGCCAGTCTATACAGGAACAATATAATGTAGCAGAAAGTAGAATGATGTGCAATCTAGAAGCATCCATTGAAGTCTGATTTTCTGATGCGATACTTTGGTAAAAAAAAAAGACATTAAAAATGTCTGTTAATAAGTATTTATTCTTTGTTAAGATTCTGTATCTCTGCTGAAGGAAATACCTATGAAAGCTGATACAGGAAAGTCTGAATTGAAAGAAAGTGTTGCCTATTCAGTCCTGTTAACTCTTTAGTAATGAAATCTAATATCTTAGCACAGTGACATCTGGTAAATTTTTAAGTAAATAAAAATGGTTGCACAATAGCTGGAATTTTAAACTACGTTGTCTAAATTCCCCATTTAACTGCTTAGACTAATTCAGGTGTTGTTTTGCATGTGGTCTAAATTGTAAAAATTTATTAATAGATGGTTTTCTTACTGTGGCGCATATTATACCTTGCAGATACTTGGTTACTTTGACTATGCTTTCACAGCCATCTTTACTGTTGAAATCCTGTTAAAGGTAATGCATTGTTAATTGATCCTTGTTAGCTCAAAAGCAGCTTTAGCAATAATGTTTGTAACTTTTTGTTTACCTTCCAGATCCTAGGGTATGCAGATTATGTCTTCACTAGTATGTTTACATTTGAGATCATTTTGAAGGTAACAGGTTTTTAAAGGAAGTTTCTTTAAAAGGATTTTCCTTGTGTGTCATCTGCCAAGAAAAGGCACTTGAAGTGTTCTTCGCCTTTTCTCTAAGCGATCAAAGCTAAACTTTTTTTAAACCAGAGGATTTTTTTATTTGACGATTCCTCATAGTTTTGATTGGTTACTTTTTACCATTGGATGCATGAAGAAGCTGATTTTTTTACCATTACATCAATTTAATAATTCATTTTTTACCCTTTTTAAACTTGCAGTTGTCAGAAAAGGGAAAAATAATTCACTGCGCATGAGCTTTTCCTTCTCCTTGCTCTGGCATTTCCAAAAGAGATAATCAGTCTTTTAAGGAGGGAGCATGTAATTTCTCATTTCTTTTGCTGAACTATATTCACAGAGCTAAAATAGTAGATAACTATTTTCTTGCAATAGGACTTGCAAGATATCTTGCATTTATCTATCTATATACTAAGATACTTTGCATTTGTCTTGGGCATACATTTAAATAACACAGAAAGGCATAAATATGCTTGCTTAAATGTATTACCCATGCATGAGTCAAAAATTGGCATTTTAATGTATGGTTTGTGTACTGATTATTAAGAATATCCATTGGGGTTACTCCTCTTTTAGACGTATGAAGCTTACCCTGGCAAAGAAGCCATATAGCTGAGGATTAGGTTCACGTATAAGAAAATGCTGAACAAACAAATCAAAATTTTTGGTGGGAATTTGTGAAATATTTTTTCAGAAATTTACACATGATTCATGAAAGTTTCATGCTTGTGCATATTCACCACGAGTTTTTAGTTGAGTAACCCTGATCTATACACTTAAAAATTTCTGGTACACTAAAAATCTGTACATAAACTTTGCATTTCCGGTTGAGGATTAAGCTTAACAAAATACCTTCTCCCAGCTTTTGCTCATATTGCTGTGCATACTCTTCACAATGCAATCTGATTAATACTAATTGATGCAATATTTGGGCTGTTTACAAGATAAGCTGTACTGTAAGTAGTAGACTATTTTTATGCTTGCAAGTATTCTTCAAGACTTGTGTTTGTGCCCTTAGTTCTCATTTTCAGCAGTGAGGAGCTTGCTATAGAATTGATTAATGTTGCAACATTTGTAGTATTCTCAAATAAATATCCAGGTTTTTCACTGCTAGAGAAAGGCCAAACTAAAGGAAAGAAAAAAGCACTGAAAAGAACTGCAGCATTAGATCAAACAAGTTCCCAACTCTGAATTTGAGAAGCCATAGAAAATATGGTACCACCATTTCTGCAGCAGAAGAGTCTGAAAACTTCCACGTGCTCTGAACAGCAGGTTGTATAGTCCCTGCAGTTCCAATTGTGTTTCTGTAGGAGAGAGAAGAATTATGAAACGTGGCATAGAGAGGCGTAACTGGATGTGTTAAGAAAAGCAACATTCCTACTAACTGCAAAAGATTCTGACACTGAGCAACTCGAGTTATTGAAGGGCAGTAGGAAGCACTAGAGCTTGGGCTGCTGAAATCTGGCATTGTAAAATATGCCAAAGGAACAAGAAGGCCCATCATAGCCAAAAATGTTGATGCTCCTGACTCTGCTTTCTCCAGGAAGCTCTGCCCTGCAGTACGCTCACATGTATTTATGAAGGAAAATAAATTGTACCATGAAAAATGTAGTGGACAACCAGAATGTGACACACTTAGGTGTGCAGTGCCTGCTTTACTAACATGTCTCAGACAGTGGCTTTGCTTGCTTATGGCTGGAGTCCTCCACATCTTCCGTGCTGGGTTTTGCGCTGTGTCTGTTGTTCAGAAGCTGTGTGTGTTCTGCAAGGAGTAGATTCAAGGCTAGACCTGCAGTAACAATAGCATTCCCTAGTTTCCAGGTAAAAAGTATGTGAAACTGAAGTTAAGAACAGGCAGTATTATCAGCTGCAGCAAAGAAACTTGTCCAAAAAACAAGCATTAAGGCAAAATAACTCTCAGCCTATGGAGAGTCTCTCTGTGCTCTATTTTATTGACTGCTCTACAGACATGGGGATTTCCACATTCTGTGGTGTGGGGTGTATGAATGAGGATGTGAATAACGGAAAAGCTGCAACATCAGTTTAAACCATTTAAGAATTCTCTTCTATATCCCCTACGTGGTGTTCAAATCCAGTTTACCATTCTGTTTGGGAAATGTGAAAACATCAGAGCAGAGGTCAGGTTAGAGCCTTGTGCTTTTAACCTCACCCCAGCTGTGCTAATCCCCCACCTTTTAAACCAGTCCGCACTGGCGTGGAATTGCAGGCAGGAGGAAAAGAGCAGGTCCAGTGGTGCCCCAGGTGCTCAGCTCACAGAGTGTCCTCTGCAGCATCTGTTCCGCTGTGTGACAGCACATGCAAAAGATAGAATGATTTGCTATGGAGAATTTTAGTCAAATGCTTCCGGTGAGTTTTGTAGGGATTGACATACGAGTCTCCATATAAAGATGGGGAGATAGGTACTTCACCTGTATTTTCAGGTCAATATATCCTTACTTTTGTCTTTACATGAAACTTTATGTGCTGCTAACTGATAACATACTACAGTGTAATGTGTGTTTGTAGATAGATGTAGGTTTGATATTCAGTGTTGTTTTAGTGTTCAGCTCACATTGATTTTAATGAGTTTAGCCATACTCTGTAGAGCTGTAAGTGAAAAGAGCCTAGGAATTTATTGGAAATGTTATAACATAGTTCTGTTATGACCATCTCTGTAAGTGTTCAAGGCCAGGCTGGGTGAGGCTTTGAGCAGCCTGGTCTAGTGGGAGGTGTCCCTGCCCAGGGCAGGGGGTTGGAACTAGATGATCTCTAAGGTCCCTTCTAACCCGAACAGTTCTAGGATTCTGTTAGCTGTCTCATGTCATGGCATAGGTTAAAGCTTTAGGATTTTTATTCTTCTAGTTTTGAGGAGCATTTAGTATTTTGATCATGACAAAAGAAAGTTTAACATGAGAATAAGGAGAGAAGGGCTTCCACGTTTGCTGGTGTTGCTTGAGCAGAATTTTTATGAGTTAAATGAAACATTTAATCTACATAGCGGGATTGTTTTATATTTCAGTTGCTTTTACAAAATGAAATAACACTGTATGCATTCACACTCTAGGCAAGTGTCTTGTAAACAGCCTAAATGTGAATTTGAATAAATTGAAATATAGACTAAACATGTAACAATTCTATTTTTAGATGACAGCTTTTGGAGCGTTCCTTCATAAAGGGTCCTTCTGCAGGAATTATTTTAATTTGCTGGATTTGCTGGTTGTGGGTGTTTCTCTGGTATCATTTGGTATTCAGTAAGTACTACACGTAGAATGTGAATGATCTGGTTTTTGCTTCGGGGTTTATGCTGAACTCAGTGTTCCCCCACTGTGTTGCGGGAGCACTATCAGTGTTCAGGGCTGGGACTGACAAGAGGTACTGCTTTATAGGGAGAGTATTGTAACTCATTACCGATAGGGGTTGGAAACAAATACTACTTCCCACTATTACCAAGAGAACAAGGAAGAGCACCATGACACTGTATTGTGTAACAAGTCATTCCTGAAGCTTCAGGAGGTTTAGATACCCTCTTTTGTGCTATTGCCACGTCTACAGTCTGGTTCTATGAGGTTGCTCTTTCAGCATTGACCTACTGGGATGTGTAGCTTGACAGTATTTGAAGGGGAGAGAAGTTACTCAGGTCTAAGTGGTGGTGAAGAGATTTTTTTCCCTTTGTTTAGATCAGACTAAAAATAATGAAAGAATCTGAAGGTGCTTATCGATTCACTGAGCAGTTGTACCTCATTTAAAATCATCTGTGAATCCCTTAGTGACTTAGAAAAGAACAAGGGCTGGGTGTCAGTCAACCGCTTCCCAGTTGGCATTCTGCTTGTACTGGAATACCTATTACACAAGCTCTCAGTTTCACAATGTGTGCTTTAAAAGGCTGGCTGCTATTATTTCCTCAAAACACAGTCCTAGCTACTGAAACAAGAAAATGTGAGTCATTTGAGACCTTTTCATCTCCAGCTGGTTGGAAATTGAGGTATTCATTGATTTGCAGGACTTACACAGTGTCTTTGAAAGAGCTTGTCAACACTGAGAAATACTTTGGGGACTGTTTTGGTCCTGATCAAACTTAACTGCATTACAGTGTCAGACAAGCTGCTGAGCTGTTAATTCCCAAGTTGCTCCACAAATCATAATAATTCTTATGGTATTTATGAGATTGATACTATTTTCTAATATTAATAAAAGATCAATGAAGAAATACTTTAAAAAATCTTGTGTATATATCTTGAGGCTTCTTTGAAATTTCATGTATAAGGAAGTTGCAAGAATATTTTTATTCTTAGTAACATAATCAGTTACCTTAAAAGTAACAGAATAACTTTTTTTTTCCCCCCTAGATCGAGTGCTATCTCAGTTGTGAAGATCCTCAGAGTTTTAAGAGTCTTGAGGCCTCTAAGGGCAATAAACAGAGCAAAAGGACTTAAGGTGTTTATTTTTATTTTTTTAAGTTGTATTTCTGTTGTCCTGATTCTTCAGTCCTGACTGAGGTTAAAAATTCTCACGCAAGAAGGATTCATTGAGGAGTTCACCGGGCAGCATAAATCAGTTCCTGATTCTTAAACATATTAGGCCAGATTCTGCCCACAGTTACACCAGTTTATGTGTGGAGGAACACCAGTGCCATGGAGAGCAGATTTGGCCTGTAATACTTGCTGTGAAGCACTATGCCAGAGCTGTATTTAAATTGTTTTTCTAGAATGCATATGTAATTTTTAGTCAGTTGATGTTCATGGGTCTGTGTCAACAGACTTAGAGACAAATTTAGAAAACAGGTTTAATTATGGCAGCAGTTATAATACTGACAACACAAAAATAGTTTTAAAAAACAATCTGAATGTGATAGAATAGGCTTTTTGTGATAACTGTAACAAGCTGTATTAAAATGGTTTTTTTTCTTTTTTTCCCCAGCATGTTGTTCAATGTGTCTTTGTGGCTATTAGAACTATTGGTAATATCATGATTGTTACAACTCTGCTGCAGTTCATGTTTGCTTGCATTGGAGTGCAGCTCTTCAAGGTGAGTAGACACGCTCAAATTTCACACTGCATCAAGAAAAGCGAAGCCGAGCTGAATTCTTGGTGGCTTCCTGCTGGAACTGGGTCCGTCCCATTGTGAACCAGTCATAGAATAAATGTGTTTATTTTGCATATTCTGCATTTTGTCATGGCTTTTTGTTTTATATGTAGGGAAAATTCTACAGGTGCACCGATGAGGCAAAACAGAATCCCGAGGAATGCCGGTGAGAACACCTTTGAGCTAAGAATGTCACATTATATTTTGAATAATTTAAATTGTAGCAGATATAGGCAGGGAGGTGTCAGGCTATTTAGGTTTGTGTAAATTGGAATTATAATTTTAAATCCACCTGAAAACACAGGTTAGCAAGGAAATAAAACAAGCTTAGGGAGGAAGTAAAATAAACTGTTTTGAATAGAGACTAATTTCGTATTTCAGTACTGACCGTTTGTTTCTTTCCCACAGAGGGATATATATCGTTTATAAAGATGGAGA
Source organism: Rhinoptilus africanus (assembly GCA_013400135.1). NCBI lineage: Eukaryota > Metazoa > Chordata > Aves > Charadriiformes > Glareolidae > Rhinoptilus > Rhinoptilus africanus. Next base: position 87,178 of record VXBO01000936.1, read on the forward strand.
TGTTGATAATCCAATGGTCAAAGAGAGGGTCTGGCAAAACAGTGATTTCAACTTTGATAACGTTTTGTCTGCTATGATGGCCCTTTTTACAGTATCCACTTTTGAAGGCTGGCCAGCGTGAGTGAATTCTCCATGTTTTCACAGCATTGTTAAGACGGTTACATTTTCTGGAACAGTTCTTTATCATTTACCAGGCCTTTTTTGGGCAATGAAGCAGTCTTAAGTGATGGTACTAAAACTTACTAATGGAGGAAGGAAAATACCCTACTACACTTCTGAATCTGTGCACTGTTCCTGTATTTATTCATTCACCTCGATCTATAAAGGGCAAACTTTTGTTATATTGTTTGATTCCTACTCTTTCAGCTACTTGTGCTATAACGAGCTATTCTTTAGCTCTAATGGAAGTAATCCTTTTAGATAGTTATCCATCAATGCACTTTAATTATCATATGAAAATGTTGCCCCTTTGAGTAAACCTATTACTACAAAATCAGGCAATAGTACACTGCATAAAAATGCCTAGGAAGAGCAAAATAGTACTGCTCATTGTTTTCCCAATGAGAAAAGTCTTAGAGGATAGCTTTGGGGGGGGGAGGAATATAAAAAATACAACCATCTGGTGATTATCCTCATTCTTTTGGAAGGAAGTTTATAATGTTGTGTGATGTGATTTTTCTGCTTGTAAGCAGTCAGTAACTAGGAAAGGATAACAGTAAACAGCAGACAATTTCTGAAATCTCTGAGTTTGCGTATTTTGCTGTCTCTTGCCATTTTAGTGCTAATGAAGATAAAATTTTGTTTGTTTTTCAGGCTGCTGTACAAAGCCATTGACTCAAATGGCGAGAATGTAGGACCTGTATACAACTATAGAGTGGAGATCTCCATTTTTTTCATCATCTATATCATCATTATTGCTTTCTTTATGATGAACATATTTGTTGGTTTTGTGATTGTTACATTCCAAGAACAGGGAGAACAAGAGTATAAGAACTGTGAGCTGGACAAAAATCAGGTTAAAACTAATAATGAACTCTTAACTTTTGGAACTATTTTTTTATTTATGCATGAAGAGCTTGCTTTCTGCTTTGGGTCAGAAGAGGGCACCAAACACGTATCTTAGTGAAAAAAATGACAGTAGTACATACTGTCAGCTTATTTCAGGTCATTGTATGTTCCTCTTTCTGTAAGCCCAACATATCAGTCTTTTTGTTGTGAAAGGTGTTACATTAAGCTTGTAGCTTCTTAGTGTCTCACTTACTGGTGCCACATTAAGAAGAATACAGCATGTGCCAGCTTATCCATAGGCAGAGGTAGGTTTTACAATAAGAGGAGGAAAATAAATTTTGTGTTCTGAATAGTCTGAAAGTGTTCAAAATGTTCTGCTTCTCACCCCTGCCCCCCTATTTGTTTAGAAATTCACAGGAGATATTCAGTTTAAAAAAAAAATAAAAAAAATCTGTCCCTTTTTACTGTTTTGTCCTTTGATTGAGAAACTCATCAGTTACCAGTGATGATTTTCAGGTACTCTTGTATGACGGTAACGTATTTCATTTAAACAAAGTTAAGCATGAAGCTTTGGCCAGTGTTCATTCTGCATTTTGTGCCCTGTCAGTCAGCTTTTATAAGCATTCTTCAAAAGGCAAGTGGAAGGCCCAGCCTACATGAAGATTTCAGGCACTAACAGAGTAGGAGATGAATCCATGATGTTCCTACACGTGTGACGTGATTTTGCTGGGCAGTTTAACTGAACTTTTAGGAGTAACTCTTCCTCAGTATTTATTTTGCTGACTCTAGGGTTTTATGCTATGCAGTTACATTGGTTGTTGAAAACTTAGTAAAGAAAAAACATGACTTAGAGATGAATTAATAGTCACGCTATATACTATATATGTACATACATATAGTCTGTGGTATACTACTGTATACTACTGCATATAAACGGTATAAAGGTGAAACGCTTTAGAATTTCCATGAGCATTATTTGATTCTTTGTATGTGGCTGAGTAGTGTATATGATGAAGTACAGTTGTAAATAACCAAATGAGGATTGGTAAGCTACTTGATTACTTTATTAACACTTAATAAAAACGCCTCTATCAGGTAGATAGACTGCCTATTTTTAAGACTTATATTTAAAAATTTGCACTTATTAATTATATTACCAGTTGATTAACTGATAGGTGTAGTCTGACAATTTTTGATGTATTTGCTCTTACAGCGTCAGTGTGTAGAATATGCCTTGAAGGCACGTCCTCTTCGTAGATATATTCCAAAAAACCCTTACCAGTACAAGTTCTGGTATGTGGTGAATTCTACTGGATTTGAATACATCATGTTTGTCCTCATCATGCTGAACACGCTTTGCTTGGCTATGCAGGTAGGAAAACCAGAAGCTCTTTGAAAGCTGTTGGCATAAATTGCGTGGAAGGAATAGGTGATATGATGCCTTTAATTTATGGCAACCTATATTTTTTTTATGAAGTGAAATTTAAAACAAAGCACCTCTGATCATAGCACGCTTCTGTGATGTGTTCTAATCTGTTCATCAGTTCTCTGAAGTAAAATTGTTTAAAACACCTTCATGTTGATAAAGTTCTTCCTAACCTAATCAAGCTCTTGGAGCTTTATTTTGTACCTACAGTGTAATTTAATTTATATTACATGTGTGTGTTCCCAAGGTAATCCATGTGCAAGAAAATCTGAAGAGAACATAAAAGTCTAATTTTGTTAGCAAACATTTCTGTCAACCCCTTGGACTCTTTTAAGTAGTATATTCTTTTATGCAGTGCCTTGTGGCATTACTTCTCCTCTGGGTAGTTTCTGTACTTGTTCTGTGTTCATTTTATATATGTACGACTCCGTATTTGGTTGGATTGGACTGGATGATCTTTAAAGGTCCCTTCCAACCCAAACCATTCTGATATTTCTATCCTCTGCATCTATATCTTCTTCAGAAGTTAAAAAACTTAATAGATGGATCAACTCTAGTTTTGTGTGATAATGCAAACCTTACATAAACATATTCTCATATATTAGCTGTGTATCTGTGTATACCTATGTGCATTTTTGCCTGTGGGGTTTTTTTTTGGTGTGTATATATATTTTTATTTTTCTAATTTTCTATATTATATATGCAGTTCTTTGCCAACTGCTTCTCTTAACTACTTTTCCAAGTTGTCTCTTTCTTTTCGCTAGTCCTTCAGATTTTGGTAAGAAAAAGAATGGTTCAAACTCAGTTTACAAAACATTCCATTTTTTTCAGTAAATTTGCACGCACTGTATCCTCTTAAAAATACCGCTCCGAGGCAATAATAGTTACTCTGTAACTAACATACTGCAGGCTTTTCTAAGCAGGTGTGACACAAGTTTCTGTCATTTTAAAACCTAGCACAGAAAACTTAGGAAGATGCTGTGTTGCTCTTCTTTGAGGAAACAGTTTCTTCTCAAAAACATTTCTCTGGAGATTCCCTTAGGATTTAGAGGAATGACAGTTTTGTTCCACTTAATGCCTAAACATATTAGATTAAAAAACCTCTGTTCTTGACCAGAGATATTCCACTAGTTTTGTATGTTTATAGGTGTACATCATATATGCTGCTAGACAATATTTCCTGTGATGCATTTTTGCCAACTTTGTTGTAGGCTGCCTTATTTTCCCTTACTGTTTTAAAGCTGTTTTACTTCTAAAAGTCTTGTATTTTTCATTCACAGCACTATGGACAGTCTAAGATCTTTAATGATGCAATGGACATTATGAATATGGTCTTCACAGGAGTGTTCACTGTTGAAATGGTTTTGAAACTGATTGCATTCAAACCCAAGGTAAGTTTTAGATATGATTTAATTAGGTCATCACCACAGGACTTAAATGTAACGTAAGTTTCACATTAGCTACGTATTATTCAAAGAACAAAAATAATCCACATTTCCCACATTTATCAATTAGTGAAATCATAATAGAAATGTTAATCTCATAATATGTATACATGTAACTCCAGGAAATGAAATGCAGGTATCAGAAAAAATATTACAAGGTGGTTGATGAGATCTGGAATATTTTGATGTAATGAAAATGTCCCTTTGTAAATCAGATAAATCATTTCCTGTTACAGGCATTACCACTTCTTCTATTTGTGGTAATACATTCATAACTTTACACTAAATTAATTTCCAGTAAAGACCTGTATGTTATGTTATATTTCCTCTTCAGAAATGAAAATTCTTTACTTTATAAAATATAGACAAGTACTACAAACATGCACGTAAATAATTTACATATTCAGTAGCCGTTTTAGATTTTTGTGTTTTCAGTTATACATACACACTGTTTGGTAGAGGGCCCCACAATGAACAGTTGAGCCTTAAAGGGACACTGTCAAAATGAATAATGGAGACACATTTTCAAAAGTAGATTTGTGAGAGAACCTGATAACTATAATCACTAACTGTAAAAAAAAAAAAGATTAAAATCAGACAGTTAATGCAGTCTTTTTGTTCAATTCTCAGACTCCATTTATGACAGTGCAAAAGTTAGTTATGAAAAACTAAACTAAATTTTCTTTTCAGTACAATGAAATCAGTATTTATTCTGGGCTTATATCTATGTCAGTAAGTAAAGGGTGGTCGCTTATTATATATGTAATTTGAAAAAAGCCAGTCATGCCACTTGAACTTTACTGATCTCACCACCTAAGGGTGGTATTTCTCGTTTTCCATTGCCCTTCTTTTAAAGTAATCAGGACATCTGCATCTGTAATTGGCTGTGAACTGTGCCCTTTCTTGGTGTTAAGTAGTGAACTGAATGACTGTAGGCTGTGTGGGCAATTTTAATTCTTCCTTTAAACAAGCCAGCTCTGATACTTAGAGCATCATAGTCATGGCATGGAGGAGATGGAGAGCTGCTTTCCAACTTTTCTAACTATTTATTCAGCTTGCGTTTAGTCATGAGCTCGGCTGTGGAGCCGGAGTTACTTGATTCAAAACTCGTATTTGCCTGCAAAAGTAAAGAAATTATCCATCACTTGAGGTCTGGTGTTGAAATGTGAAGTGTGGAGTTCTGGGTGAATGCTTACCCACTCCTGTAGTCTCGCTCTGCACTGTCCAGTCCATTGTACATTTCTAATGAATTTATTTGTATTTTTGTGTCACCTACCTTATTTAAATGCTAAGGATTTCATATTCAAAATAACACAATATGAGGCCCCAGAGGAGATAGCTTAGATATGTGGACCACAGTGTCATGAGTATGCTGGCTGTGTCTCCTAACTCGTATTTCCTGTTCTATATCCGTGTTTCACACTGAAGTTTCAGAAGACTTTGCTGTATTTTATCATCTGCTCTTTGAAAGAAGATTGTGAATCCTTGCATGGTTCTCCGTGCACTTGTGACTGTAGTCAGAAGTAGCAGCTAATGCAAAATACAGTGGGCAGATCATGAGCGTGTAGATCCCAGTGCTCCATTTGTGTTGCGGACTTCATACTCACCATCAGATGCAGTGCCTTAATGCTGGTCTCTAAGACTTTGTACAATTTGAGTTTTAACTCTATTGCAACACGCTCTCTCTCTGATCGGATGCTTTTACTGTGAGAGATCCCTGGAGCTGAACCCTGAGAGTTTGAAGGGCAAACAGCGAAAGGTCCTCATTTCCTGAATCTCCTTCCCCTATAGATGCAAAACACCTTAAACTTGTTAATTATCAGTACGAGGTGAAAAGGCCATGATAATTATCAGACTTTTGGCAGAGATATTAATTAGCAGGAAGGAAAGGGAGTTAAATATCTTTAAGGTTGTTCCTGTTATTCTTTGACGATTGTAACTTTTTGAATTCTCAGATACTCTTTAACAAAACACCTATTGGCAAGATGTATTACAAAGTTCATTAATAACTGCAAATCAGTCAACAGTCTTAAGCAGAATGTGAATGTCTTTTAGTAACCTAAATTTTAAACTAGATACATGCTTAAATAACAATTAATTGCTTTAACTCACATTAAGATATAATAATAGTAGGAACAATCTGAAACCTAATTTAATGTTTTGCTTTAGGGTCCGTGAGGAAAGACTGATTCATTTCCTCAATGTTTGTGTCACTGGTGGGTTTCTTAGTCTACTCTGGCAGAATGGATAGTTTTATTTATTAATTTTGTGCATTAAAAAAAAATATTTCAAAGATGCTCAAAGCATCAGATAAAAACTCCATTACTCGCCCTGTAAAAATAAGAATAGATATAAACATGTTAGTTTTTATCGCATCTGCTTGACAGTGTCCCCTTAATACGTTGACAAAAATAATGTGAAAACTGTGATTTTTTGGTTTTGCTGGTCGTGCAAACTTAAGGCTGCTCTAAATTACTGATACTCATACTATGATACTGTGTTGATTAAAACCAAGGTACTGCAGACTGCCTTCCAGCTCTGAAATAATTGCAGAAGTGATAGCTATTCAAGGTGATGCTGAGTGTCTGCACATTTCTTGCCTGGGAGATGGGAGCACACAGTACTTTGGAGAATGAGGCCCTAAACTTTTCAACAGAGTACTAAAAGGACTAAAATATGTATGTGGTAGATCTGTAGAAACATGTTTTGCTGTTAATTCTCTATGCCTACATATTCCCCAGGATTTGTGATTTTATCCTTCAGCATTTCTCAATGAACCAATTTTTGTAATGTAAGTTAAAAGGGCAGGCCTTTTTTCTTCACATTGTTCTTCACGCTTGCTAAAACCTATTACTTAGCATGGTTTAGTACAGTACAAAACAAAATACAGCTATGAAATCTGAAATAATTCATCAACACATACTGTATGTACAGCTTCATGATAGCTAGCTGTTACTTAAACTTGTAATGATTTTCCATGTCGTTTTACATCAGATTTTTGTAAGAAAAAAGGAAAGATGGCTAGTAAGTGAATTGATCTTGGGTCATTGCAGTGGTGAAAACAACTTATTTGCATGATGTTTATTTGCTGTGACTTGTCCATTCCTCCCTTTTCCAAAACCATCTTTATTTTCTCTTAGTTTTTTTGTTTATTTGTATGCTTTTGCTTTACATATTACTTTGAACAATACTTGTCTATACTGATGGAAAAGGTTTCATAAAATAAATGTGTAAAGTATTTTTGCTGTATTGAATCAAAATGTGAATTTGTTATTTCGGTGCCTTATACTGTAGCATGTCTGGTAAAATAACTTTTTCTATAGTTGAAATGAACCTTTATTTGCAGGATGTTTTGTTTCTTGGTTCCCATTGTTGTAGAGGAAGATGGATAGCGCAGCTCAGGATTGTGCTGATTATCTGTTTGCTGTTTGCCAATAGTTTCTTATTTTATGTATGTATATAAATATCGCTATTTTAAAATCAAGAAAGGTACTTCTTTTAAATAAGAGAATGAAGGAATATGAATGATCAGGAGGAATATTATGAGAGTAGTTCCCCTTCTTTAGTTGGCAGCTGCTAATTTCTTTAGGATTATAAATTTCAGGATCATTGAGGTGGTTTGTCACGGTGTTTAGGAGAAACTTTGGGAATGGCTTGTTCCTGTGAAGCAGGATGAGTAAGGGAGGAGCGATAGGGGATTGTGCAGAAGCCCTCAGAAATGGATGCATTTGTTCAGGAGGCCAAATCCATGAATGCTGGCTTTTGCCCCAAAACTGGAAATGATGATTAATCCCAAAGAACCAAAGCGTGTGGTACAAAGGGCTGTAGTGATAATCATACTCTGATCTAGTTTCCTCTTACAGCCCCTTCCTTAAATGAGGAGATGATTATAGTAATTTATATTTTAAAAGAGAGGAGCATTAGAAACATAATGAGGCTTTCCCAGCTCTGCTCAGTGCTCACTCTCCTGGAATACGCTGTAGAGCTGTCGTCTTCTGTAGCAGCTCCCTCGTAGTCTCCAAGGGCAAAACTCCACATCAAATTAGCTTTTATCCAAATAGTAATGCATTCAGGTCTAACCTTTGAACTGTGAAGTTACTAGAAATTCTAACAGTTTAAAATCCTGAGAAAAAAAATTGTCCAATTCTAAAAAATTTTGTAGCAGATTTTGCTTTTCTGTTCTAACAACCTATGTAACAATTTAAACTGCTCAGCTAAACCATAACTTTATAGTAAACAGTGTAATAATAACTGTAACTAGACATAAGGTTAGATTAGCACACTTTTGTCAGAGCTTCAACAGTGGCAGACAAGTTAATATTTTTAAATTTATTACCAGGAGAGCAGAATGTGCGTGTACAAAACATACATTTCAGCCTTTGTCATGTAATGCACATTCCTTAGTCATGGTTGGCTGATAAATTAATATATCTGAGAAGGGCAAGTTCGGTAAATTTTGCAGTTCTGAATTTCTGTAATAACTAGGCGAAATCCACATATTGCAGAAAAGTTACATATCTTGTCTCCATAGGCTTGCCTTCACCAGGATAATACATCTTGAATTGTTCCCAGTGACAGATCAATCCTGGAACATACCTCGAGGTTTCTCCTGAAATACCTTTTTGCTCAAACAGGCAGTTTTGATGCCAATAGACGGCTGATTGTGTGATAGCACTTTGTAACCATGTGCAGCAGTGTGCCAGTAACACATGCATAGGGAATATATTTAAAGCTATGAAATGTCAGAAGGGTAACTAAGCAATTTATGAAAATTAATTTTCAGACATTGGACTGGCTGCATTAAAAGCATTAAGAAATTGTGCCCTGACTGCAAATGTAGTGTGAGTTCCTATATTAAATCTAGTTTATGAGTAGAAGATTGTCAGTTCTCTAACATTTATGCACAGTTTGGCATTAAAAATTGTACATGATTAACCAGGGATGAGCCTTGACCTTTTGAATATTTTTACCAGTCACTTACATAGGACTACTAGAAAGTCATTAATGTTAGGGAGGTTTCAGTTGACTTGGTCTTGTAGAGATATTACTAAAGGCATTTTGTTGTGCTTGTTAGGGTATACATGTTAGAACTTTTCAACTTTTCAGCCTTTCTAGAAGTCCAAAAGCAGTTTTGGATGATGGCTTGCTTGCCAACGTTGTGCTTATACGATGGTGTATTGTGCATGGTGTACTGCGTGTGCGCGCGCGTGTGTGTCTGTGTGTGTGTGTCTGTACATGTATATATATAAAGTATATATATACACACACATGCACATATATGTTGCTTTTCCTTCAGTAGGCAATATTGTTTGTTTTGTTTTGTTTTCTCATTAGACCACAGGTTTTGTTTAACTAATTTCTGTTTATGCAAAACTAAACAGAAGTATGCAAATATTTGACATTTCATGTGTAATCACAAACGTTTGCACCCTGCCTGCTCTGTTCAGGGCTATTTTAGTGATGCCTGGAATACGTTTGACTCCCTCATCGTTATTGGCAGCATAGTAGACGTCGTTCTCAGTGAAGCTGATGTGAGTATACCCCAGCTTACTTTCCCCAGTCCCTACTTCTCTTTCTCTGTCTCCCCACTATTTCCATCATCTGGACAAGTCACAGATTTTGATCTGATGTTTCTAAACTTTGAGTACAGACCAGTCATAGGTCAATTATGTTGATATGGGAAATAAATAGCCTTTTTTTCTACCAATATTTTTGAGCTATGAAAGGGAAAGATTAGATTGTATAGTGGTACATCAGAGAAGCCTAGAGTGTTTCTGTGTTATAACACTGTCCTTTTCTTCTCTTTTTCTGTTTGTGTTTTTCTCTTGCTCTCTTTCTGCTGAATGCTTGTCGTAACAGCACTATTTCACTGATGCATGGAACACTTTTGATGCCTTAATTGTTGTTGGTAGCGTCGTTGATATTGCTATAACAGAAGTTAATGTAAGTAGCAACTGTTCATGCACTAAAAAGTAATTGCTGTCATCAAGAAATACAGAAAATGTAAACTTTATCCCCCCAAATCCTTTTTTTAGAGAACTATATTTTATCCTGGAATCAAAGACTGAAGCATTGATACAGATGTTTGTACAAGCTGTTATTATAAATCTATATACCCGTATAGTTGCACATGCACACAGTGTAGTGAGACAATGAGAATTATATTTTTCTATATATGTGCAGAAAATATTTAAAACATTTTACATATAAAACAGGAATTAAGCCTCTGTTACTATTTTACTTGAAGCCCAGTGACTTTTGTAGGTAGCTTGACTAAGATAATTCAAGATTCTGTAAATTGTTTCAGTGTCTCAGTTTAACAAATAATGATTTTTTTTTTCCTCTGGGAGGTTGGGTTTTTAGAGCGGTAATAGCATCTGTATCTCATGAGGTAGCAGAAGAAGATGGCATAGAGAAAGTATGGCTTTCCATGCTGAGGAGAATAGAATATTTTTTCCTATTCCTTTTGCTTTTCCTATACTGCAGTAGATGTTTTGAAATTCAAATTACTCTTAAAGTATTTGGAAAAATCAATCTTTTCACCAAAATTTTGACTGATGGCTGTTATACATATAGGCGTTTGGACAATAGAAAGATCCCCTCCCAAGATAAAATAGGGAAATACTGATGTTTGCCTGTTTTCTATCTGACTTGCTGCTTTTAACAAGGAAAGCTGTCTCACAAAAATGATAAATGAAAGATAACAAAATACATACCAGTTCTGTAGTAGATATGCAAGTGCTTCCCATACTTAAATGTTTATTTGTTTAACTAGTCAAAATAAAATTTCAGAGGAAAGCGAGGCTTGGATCCAGCCCAGCCACTGAAAATGCTTGGGGAGCACAGACTCGGTAGGTAGGGTTAGTGTATTCCCCCTGCTGGAGATCTTGACTGTTTATCATTCTGACAACTAAGTTATCCAGAAATACCTATCATGCAGGAGATCCCCATCATTCACATATTTTCCCTGTAGCACAGAACAGATTAATCAGAGGAAGCTGTAGATATAAATAGTTGCTTGGTATTCTTTTAAGGTATTTAGCTTGCATGTTTTTCTACAGCAGTCACAGTTTATGAGCTGGCAAATAATGTTCCTTTTTTTCTTAAATTTGCTAGACATCCTTTTTTGCCTCAGCAGATTTCATTACTTACCCAAATGGTTTCTTTTCAGTAGGGACATTTAATATGCATCATCCTAAATTTGAATAAATACTCTTCAGTGGTGAGTATTTAAGTTGCAATATCTCTGTCATTTTTCGGGTAAGAAAATCCAACCTGTGGCTATTGTTGCCATTTAATTGAAACAGTTTTTTAGGGAAAACACATTTTAAAATTTGTTTTCCTAGGTGGTTCATGTCAGGAACACAATTCTTAGGATCACACTCCTCCAGTGAATAGCAGAAGTGATACCCTTTACTTAATTTAGACAGTACCTTGATTTTGGAACTGCGAATACCAGGATAACAAAGGGGCCCAGGAACATGGAATAGAAACTCTATTTGAAAAAACTGTAATCTGTTCTGAGCGTTCCAGGATGAGGGAAAAAAAGAGAAAGAATTCCCAAGTAAGGTCTGTCTAGAAGACAGTTTTTGGCTTTCAGTGCATTGTTCAGATCAGCAAACTACGTACTAGGAGCTTGGATTTCTTGTGCTCCTCTTGATTGAGGCCCTGGTTTGATGAGGATTTCTTCTGGCATCTCCGTGAGGCTTAAGCAGCCTTCACCCACAGCCCTTCTTACCCCTGTAGCAATGTGAGCTGTGCTTCCACAAGTTTGGAGACTCCACATTTGGCTGGATGAGGTGCTGAGCTCAAACTATGGGCAAAAGTGTGGGCTGTGGTAGGACAGAGGAGAGTGGACAAGGCTACTGCCAAAGGAAATGCTTCTTATACTGTGCCCACACAGGTCACCCTTCAGAGCATGGCACAGCATCGGCACAGGCAACATCAATTAGTGGCAGTAGCTGCTGTGGAGAAACAGTGATTTTTTTTCATCTTCTTTGGTTCTAGTCTGTTTGCTAAGCATAGTTATATCTATTATAAATGCATTTCAACCAAGTATAGAAAAGAAATGTATTCTTTTATTCCTTTTTTTTAAGATGGCAGAATACTTTCAAGCATACACACAGTCTATTAGCCCATGTTAAAGACTTCAAATTTCTTTATGAAGCTGCAAGTTCTACACTGCCATCTCAAAAAGACAATCAAAATCATTTTAAGGATGTTTCCCTTCAAAATTCCTTCATGATTTTATGTTAAACTATGAGAATCTCATGACTGACTGCATTACTGGAAAGCACAAGGGAGGAGTGATGTGATAACATGTGGGCAGAAGGAGCTTCGTCTGGCCCTTAGGTTTCAGGTGGATTTTGCTCAGTTCTCAGTGAGCGATGGATCTTTCTGTCTGAGCTGACGGAACCCGAGCTGACATGGAGGGTCAGTCAGCACAGAACCGCATTGTCCCTTTGAGACATTTCTCAAAGTGTAATTAGTTCATGGAGCAGATTTTTACAAGTTGCCTCTAATTTGGTTTTGGGTGGTTTTTTGTTTGCTTGGTTGGTTTTGTTTGTTTGGGGTTTTTTTTTCCAGAAAAGTTTGGATTTAGACTTTCAGCTCAGGTATTTACAATTTAGCCACTATTGCCATTCACATTAGTACTGGTGCAGGTGATCATAGTATTTGAGGAGTGTAAAAAGATGGATCATTTAGAATAGCTTTCCTTAATAACTGCAAAATGTACTTGTTTGTGAAGATACTGAGAAACCAGCTCAGATGTACTTCCGTGACCATAGAAGATGCCCCTGTGTTTAACCCCGTGTTTAACACTGTATGGACAGGGTTGATTTGACAGCATTACTTGTAACTGATCACTGCTGAGCTTTCAGCTGTGAAGGACACTGGCATTTTAGTAATTCACACAGTTGTCTTGAAAATATTCTGGAGATACTTTTCTCCAGGAAAAATACCCACCACAGTCAACAACTAGCACTGTCATTTCTTAGTTCTTCATGCTATACTCACGGGAGAAAAGATCATCTTTGATGTCTTCTAGTACTGCACAGTGGACTATTTGTGTACTAAGTATTGTCTGTTTGTGGTCTTTTCCACTTTTTGTGCTTTGTTTGTGCGAGTCATTAATGTATTCCAGTTTCAGTGTATTTCTGGGCTTGATTTCCCATTTCCAACATGAAACAGTGAATACTGCAGAGTATCTAGGGAAATTTCCTGGATTTTTATTGCTTTTATTGTTTTGATTCTACTGAATTATTTGTACTTCATTAGTTTTGTGCAAATTTCTGTAATCCAAATTCAGTATTTTAAAATATTTTTCTTAATTTTTTTTTTGGCATTCTGAATTGTGCCATTCCACCTATACTTTTTAATCTAACACTGATAGTGACCCTGGGAAGTGTAGAGCTCTGCTGAGATTCTAACAAGACTTTGTTTTCAATGGGATTTCAAGCATGACTGAAATGGCACCTGTGAAAATTCCCACTATAGAAACTTCTGAAACTGAGGAAGCTCAGCCTTGTTTGAGGCACGATCTGACGCAGCGTAAATCGCTACCGCTAATGTAAGACCAGATCTTGGTGCAGTTGAAACTGCATGAGTACAGCCATCTTAACTAATCAATGTGAAAGATGACTTGAAAGAATGTGAATACCTGAAATAATGTACGCAACATGAACTAAACATTCTTAGTTTTGCATATATAATTGCCTCATGCTGTGGAAACATCAGCAGCATCATTCTGATAGTCTAGCTGTGTACGTTTAGACTAATTCCAAAGGCCAGCAAGTATATAGTATATAACATGCTTGCATCCAACCCATTTTTTCTGGACCTTCTAGTTATATATCACCTTGATTTCAGTATTAAATTCTGGAAATTAAATGTCTTCACTTTATTTTGTTCTTCCTTTTCTTATTTTTTTAACATTTTATAATAATGTATATGGTGCCCTGAGGCTGATTCTTCTGATCCAGTAACCTCTCTTTCATATATACTACAGGAGATTACTGTGTTTTGAAAATTGCTGGTGCCTGTGGAAATCAATGTTTAATGAGTTCAGCAGTGTACAGGACTGCTCAGCACCCTCAAGAACTGGATCAGTGACCAACTCCAGAAATGAACCACCTCAGAGCAACATATATTTTGTCAATACACTATTTTCTATGAATGCTTTTTAAAATTTTCTCTGTCGTTTAATACCCTTTCCTTTAACCAGTTCTTCTTTTATGAACCTAATTGGTTTTCATGTTCATTTTATTTTTAGAAATTTTTAGAGGCAAGTATATATAAGTAAATATATATGGTATAGCAATAAAAAAATTAAAAACACTACTAAAACCTATATAATTACTATTGGGTTTTGTGACCTTTTGTTTTAAAATTTTCACATGACACGCAAGATCTTGTGTGGTCATAAAAATGGTTCCTTTTCAGTTGAAAAAGCCAAAGTAGTGATTGTGAGACACAAGATGTGGTCAGTCCATTCTGGGAGGTGGACATATATAACTTAAGACAATGAGAGATAAATAAATTGGAAATAAATTCTGAATAAATGAGGATGTTCTTACATGGAAATGACAAGTTTCAATCTGGCCTGACTCTATAGAAATGATCTTATTTGTCAGCTAAGAAACCATTTGTATGACCAGCACTGGATGACTTAGAGGCACGATCACATTGTTACAGTAGTATTTACAAATGTTTTAATTCACATTTTTGATTTAAGTTTCTTTTACCGTTCATGTGCTGCCAAAATGTCGAGAAAGTTACGTAGAGTACACGTCCTTCTTTTGTGCAAATGTTTAATGCAGTCCCTATGGGACTAATTTGATGCTTGAAGTTAAGGAAAATTCAAGTTCTTTGCTGAAATAGGGCTTAAAGGAAGAGCATTGGTATCTTTCTCCTGAGTCCTCAGCAAAACCTATTTGTCTTGAATCACCACTAGAAACACGTCAGGCTTGTTCAGTGCTTACACTACGTAACAACGAACAGTGGTTAGTAGCAAAGGCATACATCAGAGAAGTCTCCCACAAACCCAGAACTGGATATTCTGCCATTTGGGAAGAAGGAGCATGGTTATTACCATTTCGGAGCTATGCAGTGCATAATGTTGACTTGGGAATGGTGGGATGCTCATGTCGTTTGCCAGGCTGCTAGTGGAGTGTGTGCTTGGAGGGCTAGTGGTTATTTTTATATAGTCGTGCACTCACCTGGTGGTAACTGGTGGGACAGCTGATCTTGCTTCTGTGGAGGAGTAGATTAAAAACCTCCTGTCTACCTCTTGTAAGAGATTCTGGATTCCAATTTTGAACAAAAGCACTGCAATTCGGTTGGAATCCTACTTTATGCATCAGTATTGTATGTTAGAACATACGTTTTGTTGCTAGTAATTGCTAGTTTTGAATACCGTTAATACATTTTGTAAACTTTTGCAAATGTATCCCTTTAGGCATAAGGGTGGGTCAGAAAAATAGAATTGCATACGGCTTTGCTTTTGTTAGAATGAAGTCTTACTGCAATATGAAATCTACACCGTGTTGCAATATTTAATTTGGAAATAGAAGTACATTTCTGAGCTGCTTTCATGAAGGTGTGAATGCTAATAATTTATTTACTTTATTGCAAAACTTAAGTTTTGCAAAACTAGGAAGTTGCAATAATAAAACCCTTATAAAAATAAAACCCTATGCCACCAATGTTAATTATGGACTTAGAGTTTTAAGTACATCTTTTACAAGGGAAAAGGTACTTTTTTAATCTGCTCTGGGGCCCTTCACATTGATTCAAAATTTTTACTAAATTATGTATACAGGCATTTGGTTCGTGTTGAACAGGGAATATAGAGAGCACTGAGAAGACTATGAAGAAAATTAACTTACTAGCACATTTGAATTCCAGTAATTATTCTCTGAAAAAATCATATATTGTATATACATCAGTGCATACAGACATACATACACTACACATTTCTGAAGATATTTTGGCAACCTGAATGCTTCCCTATATGTGTTATTGTCATCATATTTGTATTGGTCATTCAGATGTTTCCTTCGACGTTTGTAATCATGATCACATCATCATTACATGTCGGTCTGTTTTGGCATACTCTCACACCCTTTGGCACAATCTGTAAAAGAGAAGTGTTCGACCAACACCATACACTAATATCCACTGGTTTTCACCATGTTTATTTTTTCTTAAACACAGAGCTAAAGTTTGCTTCCAATGCATGATGCAATCTGTTTCACACTGTTCACAGTTTTGACATTAAAGCTTTTTTGAGTTAGGATGTTTATTTTGAACTTTTGTTGCAATATGAAGAGCGTAATAAGGACTTACTGTTTAGGAAATGTGCTAAATTTTTCATAAGCAGCAATAAATACTTGGCCAAAAGTGGTAGCAGGTTGCAAACATTTTGATCAGTGAGTCAGAAATTTAGGTTGATCGTTGATTAATCTTTTTTGAGGGTTGGGATTGTTTGGGGAAGAAAGCTACTGTGTTGAACTTTAAGAAAACAACAAAATCATGCTACTGCCTATTGGAATTA
This sequence comes from Rhinoptilus africanus, assembly GCA_013400135.1. Lineage (NCBI taxonomy): Eukaryota > Metazoa > Chordata > Aves > Charadriiformes > Glareolidae > Rhinoptilus > Rhinoptilus africanus. Next base: position 103,613 of record VXBO01000936.1, read on the forward strand.
TTTAAGAATTGGCTTAAAGTTACATCCGTTCCGAAGTGCTCTGTTGAACTATGCCCTCAGCGTAGCTGGTACGTGGCTGACAGAAAAGGTAGAATAATTAAGCCAGTCTCTGTCCTCATTTACCTCATTGCAATGCATCTGTTAGCCAAGCAGCGAATGCAGAAGCTGCTCATTTCTTCTACCTGTTCCTGTTACCAGACTTCTAGCAGCGATCCCAGAAGCATGTTTGTCATCATAGGAATCACATAGTCTACAGGGGACAAAAAAATCGTGATAAGGACCAGCCAGTCCCAAAATGTTTGGGACACGAGTAGTGTTGGAGTGATTGGTGGAAGGAGAGGGGAAAGAGGAGGTTGTAGGTAGATTGCCTGACCGCAGGAAGCATTTTTATTTGCACTCTGGTCAGCAACCATCATCCAAAGAGACAATCTCTGCTCCGCCTGCCCCTCCTCAGTCTCTTCTAGTACTTGGCCTACACATACATCATGTGCCACCTACTTATGTGTGTACATGTCAAGTAATATTAATGAAGATGCAAATCAGGTGATGTATTTGGGTAGTGTATGGTTTTTTCTTGATCTGTTGGAAGCAGACATTCTCTGTTACTGTCTGTCTGTTATTGTTACTGAAAATTGTGTTAACTTAATCTTAGTTTCCCAGATCTTAGTATTACTTCATGCTGGATGGACACACGTAAACCTTATCTAACTTTGTCTTTTAGATGAGCATTTCCTTTATAAATAAGCATGAATAATATTTTCTTTGTGGTATATCACTACATTAGCTTCATTATAATTAGTAATATAAGCCAAAATGCTGTATTATCACAGGGAACTGCCAGAGTGTGTCAAAAAATTAGATACCCTCATTTTAAAATGCCAGTGCCCAAAACACTTGGACAGTGACAGGCAGAAGTTGAATATTTTCAGCTCCAGTAGAAAAAAAAAAAATCCTCTGATATCAGGAGTTCATTTTTATTGTTTGTTTCTAGCATCTCTCTCCACCTTGGTATTTTTGTACAATTTACTTTTTGTGAACAGAGTGGTTTTTTTTTTTTCATTCCTGGCCTGCTCTTTCCAGTGTCCATAATATATAGTCTTTGCATATGACATCCTAATGCTTCCCAGCAGCAGCAGATCAGCCATCAGAAACAGGCAATTAGGACAGCTTAGCCCGAAGAAGCTGAGAATGATTTATAAGAGGAGCGTGCATTGTACAGTCCTGTGCATACACAAATGTACACACACAAATACGTTCAGTGTCCTTCAGACAAAAAAGGAAAAGGTGAGGGATTTTGCACTCATAATTCCCGAGCACCTGCACTAGAACTTGTTCACGTGGTTTTGCTAATCTGATCTCTGGCTGCATTTTCAGAAGTGAGAATTAAGAATCATTAAGATAGTTATATGTAGAACAAGGTTCTTTTACTGACTTTTCTTTCTGTAAGGGTTTTTTTTATAACTAAATCGTAATGCATACTCAGTATTTTTTCTTTTGGAAAGCAATTGAATAAAAATCTGTAGGAATAAAATATCCTTTTCCTGTTCTTATCTATCCCATTACATATTGCTATCCTAATACTGTTCCTAGCTTATTTGGGGCCCAATTCTTCTCCTATAAAAGCTGTCAGGCAAAATACCCAGATGCAATATCCAGAATTTTACGTCATTTTTTTTAGGGCCAATTTATGATGATACTGTAATTTAATCAGTTCTGTATCTGTCATACTTCACTTAATGTTTGATGATACAAAATATTGAAAGCTAATTAAGTCATTTACTGATTAAGACAGTATAAAGCTCAGCATGAGTCAGTCACCAAAGATTAACAGGAAATGTTAGGTAGTATAATGAAACCCTTTTTCTTGAAAAGTTTCAGATTAAAAGAAATTTTCTGTTCTGAAAAGTCAATAGCAACGTGGGTCTGTGTATGCTAGTACAGGTTTGTGACTGATGTAGACAGACAGCTTTGCAAGACTGTTCCCATGTTTTGTGATATTTTGGCATTTATGATGTTTGTAATTATTAATTTCTCCTTAATCTATATTGTGATGGCTTTATTTCAAATTGTTGAAATATGCAGGGAATTTCTAATACAGCAACTGTCTCTAATTGCCAACGTATTCTTTGTGTATTTTATCTAAGCTTAGATGTTACAGCTGATCTTACAAATGCTCTGCTTACTGAAATCTAATCAGGACATCTGGGTTTTGTTTAATATTAATGCATCAATTTAGTAATAATCCCTTAAACAGTTTTAAAACTCTTTGTTTCAGAAAATACTGATGCGCTGCCAGGACAGTAATGTATGCATATGTAGATTGCACATAGCTGAGCAAACAATTATTTTTACCTCATTTTCCCTTTGTGATACCTTTATATTATATATGTTTTGCAAAAAAGTAATAGACAAAACAGTTAGTATCTTAATAAATATCGCTAATGATCTGAATTTAACAAAGTACTACCTATTCTTGCTTTTTTACCATATTCTGTTTGTATAATATACTGCTGGTATTTTCAGCAGAATCAGCTCCTGTCTTTTCCCTTCCTTCTCCCCAAGTTTTATCTGAGATAACAGCAAAACTCGAGACTTTACTGTGTGAAGCCTGGCATTGAGAGAGTCTCTCTGCTGCATCCACAGTGTGTTGGAAGTGCCACTGAGGAGGCATCATGATCATCACTGCTATATGTGACAGTGATTGTTGAAAGGTGCCCCTTTAAAAGGAGGATATTTTAGGAAAGAGAGTGAGACCCATCACTTGGATCTAACATCCAGAATCCCATTTGTTCTGGTGCTGTCAGTATTTTGAAAGACGCTTCTGTTCGATTTTGGAAGAAGCTGCTGTGAATCCACCAGTGCACAAGCAAGCGTAGATAGTTGGTCCTTTAGGCTTTGCTATCTGCTTTGCCACGTGTCTGACCATTTAGGGTATTGAGACAGTTTCTCCAAAGATGGGCAGACAGACACATTATAAAGAGAGAAGGAGTTTCTTCTTCACAGGACGTAGAGTTTGGCTCTGTGAACAAGAAGTTGGTTCATGCCTCTTTCCTCCCTGTAGCTCCTGAGGGTTGTACAGATCTGTTCCAAAAGGGTCAGTCAAATCCTGAAGCCTTTTCTCCATGCCTGATCCTGTTATATCAGCTCAGGTATATAAGTACTTTGAGGATGGTGAGAGAGAGAGTCCAAGTATTGCCTTATTTGCACTTCTGTGGGGGGATCAGCCTTCGCATCGTTGTGCTAAAAATGTTTATCACTTCGGCAGAGTGAAAAACCGGTCCTTGCTGAGCACTGCAAAAGCCAGTGTCCATCACTGAGAGAGTTAACTCAAGGGAATTATTTTGCTTTAAGGGACCTCCTGATGGGATATAAAACACAATTACTTGAATATGGTTAGATTCCAGTGATGGAGTAATGAAACTTCAAAAAGAGCACAGCAGAAAAGGGAGCTTGAAAGGCTAGGTTGACCCCAGAGCTCTGTTCTTGAGTTTCACTTGGGCTTACTGATACAATTTCATACAGCCTGTGGAAATCAGTGGCTAATTTTGTTTGACTTATCTAGGAGCAGATATTTTATTTTGTATTTACTTTCCATAGAGTCTTTTTATATGAGCAGATTTTAGTATGAGTCAGCCAACAGCGTTTTAGTGTGAGTCAGCCAACATGAAATGCTAAAGGGCAGGTTTTAATAAAGATATTAATGTTTTGCTGAGGAAGTATATTGAGCTTAAAAATGTTAATTTACATATAGAAATGAAAAATGTGCTTCCTTCTGTTTATGGTTAAGCTGATTTTTTTTATCTTTTATTTGATTTTAATATTTAATGTTCTTAATTTCTTAAAGCCAAAGCCAACTGAAACAGTCACAACTGATGAGTCTGGGGTAAGATTAGTAAACCAACCCCAGTGGTTTTACCTCTACTTGAGTTTATTTTTTACCATGTCTATTTTCCACCAATTTTTTTCTGTATTTTTCATAACTGTCTTACTACAAAGGTGTTATGCAGTGGTTTGCATTCATTGTCAATGTACTATTGAAGTCTACTACAAACAGACCCAGTATGATCCTTATTAACAAACCAGACAACTTGGAAATGCATGCAATGTGTGAAGCATTTCTACAGGTCCTGTGTTTTTAGCATGTAATTTTTCCTTTCATATCATGCTTATCAAGGTGAAAAGGCCCTCGAGATACATTTTCAAATCTTACCTCTTCCACCTTTGCATTTGATGTTGTTTTTCTGGAAGTGTTGCATGTTTGAGTTTGTATTTGGTTTGACTTCTCCATGATGCTCTTCAGAACTCTGAAGACAGCGCTAGAATCTCCATCACTTTTTTCCGTCTCTTCCGGGTGATGAGGTTGGTGAAGCTGCTTAGCAGAGGAGAAGGAATCAGAACTTTACTGTGGACATTTATTAAGTCATTTCAGGTTAGCAAAATTTATTTAAATTTGCTTTAGAATTACAGCACCAATTTACATAATTATACACCAAATTTTATGAAGCAGTACCTTGTAGAGTGTAAAAAACATTTCTTTTGAAATTCATGCTATCAGTAATGTCATATTTAAATATATTTGCATACTAATGCCAAAACAGGCTTCATCAGTTACTTCAGTGAGTCCAAGGGTCATTATCAGATGACTACAAAAGAGGAATTAAATCTATTTTTTAATATAAAACTGATTTCATACGTGTAACAAATAGATATTTGAATGCTTGCTGATGAAAACTCTGAATGTGAAATTAATGGAACTCTATAACAGTATAGAAGGAAGTATGTTTGTGTAGTCAGAATCAGTAATGAAAATAAAATTAAAAACTGCTAGAGATGATTCTTGCCCCTGGATTGCCGGCAGAAATAATTTAAAATGTAATGAAGCTTGTGTTCGTTTTATGTGGTGGATTAAGAGTGACAGGTAATAACATTTTAAGCACTTGCATCGGAAGAAAAGCCTTGGAAAAGCCTGTGTTGTACAGAGAAATTATTTTTTGTAAATGGAAATTGAAATTATGGTATGAAATTATTAAAAGACAATGCACCTGTCCCGTTTCTAGGCTCTGCCTTATGTTGCCCTTCTGATAGCCATGCTGTTCTTCATCTATGCTGTCATTGGAATGCAGGTAATTGTAGAATTATTATTTTTTTAGCATTAAACAAAAGTACAGTGTTAGCCACTCTGTGATTTATTTACTAAGGCACTTATTGAAACAGTCCTTTGATAGTGTTGCTATATACTAGGCAGAGCTTTCAGAGTAACATAAAAATCTTTTTTAGCTATGATTTTGGAAAATCCAGAAAGATGCAAGAGAGAGCTTGCTGTGAGCTTCTGTGCCCCAGGTGTGCTGAAAGGAGCCATTCCAGTTACATATACTGTGAAGTTTATTCCTATGCATGAATGTATGAAAAATGTATGAAAGAAGGCATAGGGTTTTTTTTCCACTTGTTTTGGTATTCCGGCATTGAAAACTCCAGCTTTTTTTTTTTTTTTTTTTTAAATTTTTCCCAGTTGGAAGAAAACAA
>VXBO01000936.1:109142-206658 GCA_013400135.1 Rhinoptilus africanus
CCAGATGGAAAGAATAGAACTAGGAAAAGAATCTAGCTGAAGACTTAGGCACAGGTGAATCTGTGGTTAATGAAGAGCGGGGTATGTGTACAAGATGTGCAAGCACAGAAAGGATTTTGGTGACTTGAAATGTGAAAATGTGCTGTTGGGATGAAGGTGCCGCTTTTCACACCAGCAGAGTGCTGTGAGGGCAGAACAGGTTCTCCAGTCTTAGTAACTGGAGATGGCTAGACAGGAGAAACCCATCAGGAAACCGTTCCTAAAATTCATACTACTGGGCCATTTCCAGTGGGAGGATGGGGTAGCCGTTTGAGAAGGGACTGCACAGCCTGCAGGAAAGCAGCAGATAAAGCACTGAGCATGGAGCTGTGAGTGGGAGCATGGTTTGCATTGCAGGGCAGTCTCTGTGCCCCACATGAGATCCAGTGCGTGCCTAAGGAGGTGCCTAAGGAGGTGCCCGAGGAGCATGGCTGGGTGCCCATCAACACTTCGGCAGAAGTTCTTGAATTTGGGCTGCAGTTCTCTTTTTTTCTTTTCTTTTTTTTTTAATTCTCTGTGGTAAGGTCTTAGGATAGCTCTGCATTCCATAAAACTTTACAGATGTTTTCTTTTGTTCTCAAAGTTGTAAGGTTCTTCACACAAAGGGAGGCCCTAATTAAATGGGATAAATAGAAGAAATATGCTATGGAAAGTGGTTTTGTTTCCAGATTCTTTCTTTTCATCCAAAAGCAACTTCTGTCTTTACAGTCCAGCTGCACGTATGGAGACCATAATGATGTTAAAACCACTAAATTAAGTGACAACCTTCAGTGTATTTTAAGAGGGTATAAATATATTATGTTAGGGAAAAGGAACAGTCTTATGGCCATGGAATTGCATTTTAGTTTTGAGGAACAGAGCTCATTTCCATGAGAGAAAATGGCTGAGACAGGATGCTCAGAGTCTCTGCTTTGGTTTCCGTCTTTGCATCTCTCTTTCTCTATTTAGATTTGAGGTTTTCAGGACAGCAATTATTTCTTACTACAAGTGTCTACAACATTTAGTGCACTAGGACTTTAATATCAATAAAGGACTCTAGGTGATAGTTTAAAACAAATAGTATTTTCTCACCTGAAATAAAGGAATATGTATTAGTCCTGTAATGGTTTATTGATGCTAAATTAAGTGATTAGAGAATTATCTTACGCGTGTGATAAATTTACTACATCATTGTCAGGAAAAACTAAAGAGAGTAAACGAAGTGTATTTCTGAAAGTGTTTTTCATACATACTGAAGCAAGTTTAGACTGCAAGGCATCTTCTGACACTGCAGGTCACTAGGATGAAAGTCAGAATTCTGTTTTGTTGTAGGTATTTGGAAAAGTGGCCATGAGGGACAACAATCAAATAAACAGAAACAACAATTTTCAGACTTTCCCCCAAGCTGTGCTGCTTCTGTTCAGGTGAGTAGACCTTAACTCTTACTTAATGCATCCCATTTCATTGATCTATGAAAAAGTCTGTAGCTCTTTGCAAACAAATGTTGAACAGATCAGTAGGACAAGTGAGAAGCAACTTAGCATAACAAGCACGTGCTCTCTGTGGCTGTGTGCTGAGTGTCCAGGGGCACAGCAGGGTTCTAATCAGGGGATACAGACCTAAACTCATTCCAGCTATGGTGAAACATCTCATTTGTGGAGTAATTGTCTTCAGGTAGAGCCAAAACATGGTCTGCCCTGGGATCACTGTGTGGGTGTTGGGAAAGGTGAATAAGACTGTGCTCTTACTGTATTCTGCAGAGGCACAGCTAGAATGACAGTTGGAAAAAATGAAAGATTGTTTCAAAGATAAAGAAACAAACTGTTTTTTACGCTTGCTGAAGAGGTGACAAGAAGTAGAGGATGTAACTTGCAGAAGGGAAATATCAGATAAGGAATAGGCAAAACTTTCTGATGGCAAAGGTAACTAAATCTTGATGTAGGGGAATTAAGGAATCTCCATCACTTGAGAGCTGAAGAGGGCAAACAATTGCCAGGAGTTCTTCAAAATGTCCTGGAGCAAGGAGAGAGAATGATGTGGAACAGGGATGCCTCTATGGTGACAGCCTTGAGAGCTCTCTTGCCTGTGATTCTGTAACTCCACGTGGCTCCTGAGCAGCGTTACTAACCTGGGGGGCAAAACCGGCAGCTCATTCCTTACCTGAGACCGAGGGCATCACCTGATGGGATCTAAGTGACTTTATGTGTGTAAAGATTTTCATCTTTGAAACTAGGTAATGAATACATCCTACATATCATACATATCTAGTTGTCTTTTAAATATTTGAAATCATGGCTGTGCACACAGGCATTACCCAACTATGCAAAAAATGGAATAGCAGAAGTTAAGAGACAAGCATTTCCTCAACCCTGCTGAGGAAAAGGCAATTCATCTTTTACAAATAGATACTTTCAACTATTATGAAAGGTTTTCATACACAACACCATGTTCGTACACAGCAGCTCCACTGCAATAAGTATTTAACTTGTAAATCACAGTTTGGGGTTCAAATTTTTACATGCAAGACTTTATGGTGCATTAGTCTACCTTATAAAATGTGTCTGTAAATTCAGATCTAAGCCTGTAATTTCTGAAACATGCTCTGTATTTTTATAATTTGTTCCTGCTCTGAAAAATTCATGATCTGTCCTCACATTTGTGCTTGTACAGCTCCAAGCATTTTGTCAGGACTTAAAAAATTAATACGTCTTTAATGCATTTTGATCAAATAATGCCTAATGTATCTTTGTGACCTTATTAAGGTGTGCAACTGGAGAAGCCTGGCAGGAAATCATGCTGGCATGTTTGCCTGGAAAACGCTGTGACCCAGAATCTGATTATAATCCAGGGGAAGAATATACGTGTGGAAGCAATTTTGCCATCATTTATTTTATCAGTTTTTACATGCTTTGTGCTTTTTTGGTGAGTCTAGCTTGTGCTTATAAACAGAAATGGGCCTTGGCATTTTGATTTTCTTCCAGTAGTGAGTTTAGAGAACAATTGAAGATCTCCTAGCTAAAATACTTTTGCAAGGTTATATTTTTCTATACACAGTCCGAAATCCTGTATCTTACACTGATTTTTACAACGCGAGTGGTGAAACACTGGCACAGGTTGCCCAGAGAGGTGGTAGATGCCCCGTTCCTGGAAACATTCATGGCCAGGTTGGACGGGGCTCTGAGCAACCTGATATGGTTGAAGATGTCCCTGCGTCCTGCAGGGGCGTTGGGACCTTTAAAGGTCCCTTCCAACCCAAACCATTCTGTGATTCTAAATTCTCGTGTGCAAGATGTTCTTCTGCCTGCACGTGTGCTGGAGTGATTGGTTGCATGTTTGAAAGCCAAGTTAACATTCTTTTCCTCATCTATTGTTTCAGGCATTTCTCAATAGTATTATTAATTATTCATTAATAATAAAGCTGCAGTTCCTTTGGCTTACCAGGGATGCTATTTGTATGATTTAAACTTAGCAGAATTTGGATTCGTGTCTCTACAAGTGTGCTCAAAACGTACCATCTTCTGTGTTAACAGAACATGTACAGAAGTCTTGTTGTCATGACATTGAATCCTCTTAATTAAAAAGATGTTTCCTGAGATCTGCACTTTGTCAAGCACATGTATTGGATCCGTTCTTTAATTTGATGTAGTGGGATCTGGCAAATCAAGGAGGAGAAACAAAACCATGCTACAGCCTATGTCAATGGCTGAGCAAGATAGAATCACACTCGTGTCATATCGTTACTTGATAGAGTTCCAGTTCCTCAGTTGAATGGTCAGCAAGTATTTTCTGTGATACTTGATCATATTTGCAAAAAAAATCATTGTTTATGAGATCACTTTATTTGTTTGAATTCTTAACCTTGTAATTCTTTATATTATTGATATTTTTTTTATTTCAAAATAATTAAGGCAGATTGTTCTTAATTACTTTTTTAGATTATAAACTTATTTGTGGCTGTCATCATGGATAATTTTGATTATTTGACACGTGACTGGTCTATTCTGGGCCCCCATCATTTGGATGAGTTCAAAAGGATATGGTCAGAATATGACCCTGAAGCAAAGTAAGTTAGATAATTTCTCTGGGAAGATTTATCTGGTAAAACCAATAAAAGCAGAGCATAGTATATTCTTTGGGAATGGATGTATGTTTGGTAACTGATGTGTGTTGGTTTCAGGGGACGGATAAAGCATCTTGATGTGGTTACGTTGCTGAGGCGCATTCAGCCACCACTAGGTTTTGGCAAATTATGCCCTCACCGAGTGGCCTGCAAGGTACGTTTCACCCTGGTTTCGTTCTAGGTTTCTCTCACAGTTAGTTAATTCATTGAGCTCTGCCCAATATGTGTCACATGTGCACAATAATCCTGTCTGTTCACAAGGTCTCCTTCACCCTCGAGTTTTCCTTTTTTTTTTTTTAGGCCTAACTTAAACCAGTAGAATTAGTGTCATTTATTTCAGCCTACTCATTTGAGTAGTTACCACTAGTGTAAAATTCTTCACAGAGCATCAAAACGAAAGGGGTCAGTCTCTGTAAATCTATCCTTAGTCTATTATTGTCATGTATATGAACTACCTTGTCCTAGTGTTTCTGGGGACCCAGCGTCACATATGAGACTGCTTCAGCTCACGGACCTTTCTGGTTTCTCTTCAGTCCTAGGGAGAAAGTGATCACACATTTAAGTGACAATTAAGTTTTGATACAGTACTTCTACAGTTGCATTCATGAGAAGTTTGCTGCACATAAATGAGATTGAAGGGTGGGGACTGCAAGATGATAAACCAAGCTGAAGTGAATAACGGTGTGCAATACAGTATGTAGCAGTGAGTGAGAAGACTGAAAATTAAAGGAAATATAAAATGGTGTTGAATTCGTCAGGCACAATATGTAATTTAAGTGAGGATTAATTGCATTTTAGTATAAAAGTTGAAAAGCAACACATGCATAATTATTATGTTATTGAGGACTTTGGAACTATGGATATCGTGGTTTTAACAATTTCAGTTGGAATAAAATAAAGCCTTTTAATTGAAGGATCATTACAACAGTGCTGTCATTCAATTTCTTGTTTATGTGTTTTATAAATAGGTAAGTTGATGAATAAAACACTGGGTTCAAATGGATGCCAAAAGGCATACTTAAAGCAAACCTATATCTATACGTTAAGATAAATTATCCAATCGAGTAATGCTAACTAAAACTAAAATAGAAAAAAAATTATAGTCAGACATTAGGAAAAGATTTTGGTAGATTAAATAGTGTTTTTCTGACAGACAGGGTCACAGCAATACTGCTGTAAAAGGTGAACACTGTACTGCAGAGATGGACTAACCCACAGAGGAGAGCCCCTCTCGCACTGATGCAGTGCAGATAGCATCAGAGATGCACGGCATCGCCGAAGAGTTACCCGAGGAATGAAGCAGCTTGCACACAACAGGTCCTGTGGTCTTCATGGAGCATGAGGCTGGAGGAACCCATGGGAAACCTGGGACATGACAACAGCTGGAGTGCATGCTCTTAAATACCTGTGTTTGTCTTAATACTTGCACAGTGTGTCTTGTAGCCACTGGGCTTCAGCGTTTGCAAATTAACTCAATAAATAGCTCATGAAAACCACTGGACCTGTATAAGCATGCATGTGATTAATATCAGAAAGAAGCAGTATTGGGTGGTTACTCTACACAGCTAGGATGGAAGACTTATAAAATTCTTATGCCTCTCTGGATATTATTCTTTGAATACGTCAGCTTTTCAGAAATGAACATTACAGGAGGTTTTTTTCAAACCAAGACTCATCAAAATTTGTTTTCCTTTTCTCATTTACAGAGGTTAGTAGCCATGAATATGCCACTAAACAGTGATGGAACCGTCATGTTCAATGCTACTTTGTTTGCTTTGGTTAGGACTGCTCTAAAGATAAAAACAGAAGGTAAGGTTCTCAGCTGTAAAGCCTTTACTGGCCTTGTAAGAAGGTACAATGAGGAAAAGTTATAATTCATTCATTTTTGGAACATGAATAAGGCTGCTTTAGTCTCACTGGATTTGGTTTGCTTTTGGATTGTGGGTTTTATTCACTGTTGCTGGGAATGGTTTCATGGAAAATGAAAGGAAAGGGGTAGTGAGGCCAAAGCCCAAGAAATCTCAGAAACTATTACATGCTTTTACCCGATCAGATAAAACCATGTAACAGTGGCATAACAGAATTTCTGCTGCAAAGACTGAATGAGTTCCCCTTTCTGTCCGACCAAGATGCTCCTTCCTCACAACTCTTTAACTCGGTGCCTTGGATCCCACACTGGTGCAACTGCAACTTTTGCACACTTGAAAGCAACATGCCCAGTTTAGTTGAGGCCAGTTTTGACTGGGTTGAATGGACTTCTGTCATTTGCATCAAAGAGGGAAAAGTTTTAAAAAACAGTGGTATGTTTTAAAGAATTTTGCTTTGTATTTGCATACTTTTTTTTCATTATTTTACCAACTTTTACTACTTTCTGTTCCATGTCTCCTGCTATTCTCAGCAGAATTTGAGTTGCACTGCTGATAACAAACTGATTTGATGAAGCCCCTCAGGCATCGCTGTTGTTTAGGTGCAAGAGATGCAAAACTGCTCAGGAGCCAGCTACCTGGACTTTCAAGCCTGTACAACTGAGTAATTAGTATGATTAAACAAGTAAATGATCTGCTTTGGACCAAGGAAGAAGTGGCTTGCAGAGAGCAAGTCATCACTTGCTGTGCAGTTTAGGCAGAAATTACTAAGCAGTGGCAGAGTAGAACCAAGATCTGTAAATTACCCTTGACCTCTGCAATACTCCAGAGACTGATTTGGAAGCCCCAGGAGCTGAGTCTTACACCCTTTCTTCTTTTTAATTGTTGTAGTATTATTATCTGACACTTCATGTAGCTCAGGCTTGCTACAAAGCAACCTTACTGCAGTCTTTATTTCTGTACAGCTAATTAATATCCAAAGGATCATTCATTGCAGCTGGTTGAAACTTAAATGCCATCCTCCATTTTTCTGTTTCATTGCCACAGGTAACCTAGAGCAAGCAAATGAAGAACTTAGAGCAGTTATAAAGAAAATATGGAAGAAAACAAGCATGAAATTACTTGACCAAGTTGTCCCTCCAGCTGGCGGTCAGTCTGCTAAACTTTGCAATGTGCTATTCTCTGCATTTTGGTGTTTCTAGTTGTTAGGAACCAAAGAAATAAAGTTACTAAATTTGGCAATTATGATGTCATTAAAGGACAAAAAACAATAATTAAAAAATAGATAAAATTATATCCTGTGACACTAGATAATACATATAGGACTGATAAGTACAACTTCCTTAGATGAAAAAAAAGAGAGGAAAATGTTATGCTGATTTCCTTGCTTGAAAAAGAATACTTTGTTAGACCTAAATCTAGTCTTGATTTCAAGACATTCAGCAAAACCCCCTAAACTTAGTTTGATTTCAATGCATTGAGCAAAATAACGTTTTGTACTAATTAAGCTTGACAATGTACACTGCATTATAGCTTATATCCTTGCATATGATGAATACTTCTGGGAGAAAAAAATAAAAAAAAATTAATTGCCAGCTTAAAAACATTTTTTTTGCTAAATTATTAAAGCAAGAGGCTAAATTATCTCAGTTACGCTAGTTTAAACCAAAGCAGTTCCATAGTCAACTGATAATGGAAATGGTTCAGATTTATGCCAGTATGACTGAGATGTGTATATGGCCCATGTAAAGAGATACCTAAATTCTAAGGACACCAATACGTTTGCGAGAACTACAAGGCACCTAAATTAGTTGTTCCTACATGCTGTAAAATGACATGTCAAATATTTGTTATATCTCTCTTTTTAAATATATATATTCATATATATATATTTAGCCTTTTTCAATATATACATTTTTATTAATATGCTGTAGTGTAGGTTTAGGTGACTGGTTTTTACTTGCTTTTTTAAGTTTTAAAGGTGCAGGATCTGTTGCACTGTCACCCACGCCCAGGATATAATTATCTAGACATCCAATACACAGATCCACTGTAATCATCGTGTAATTACTGTACTTCTGTAGTGTTACGGCAGCTTTCAAGACTGCTCAGACTCAGGTTTGGAAGCAGACTCAAGATCCCAGGCCCGATGGTGGTGGAGGCTGATCCCTTTCTGAAGGTGATGCTCTCAGTCTCTAGGGGAGGAAGAGCATGCTGGCTGCCCTGCTGTTCAGCATGACCCAAGAAGCAGCATTAGCTTTGTCGCTGGAGGAAGCCACTTGCTATTGGTGTGGTGGCTGCCAGATAGTAGTGGAGATGCAGGCAAAAATCTAGCAAATTCGACTTTCCAAAGGGAACTGATACTGCACATTTAAAACAACTTTTTGTGTTCTACTCTGTTGGTTTTAGCCTTACACCTAAGTGCTTGCATGGCATAGATGAATTGCTTTGTTATTGTTGTAACTATGTGCTTGAGCTTTTTCTGCAGCCTCTGTTCCTTTCAACTATCAGTCTTTCCGAATATTCTGAAGCAATTCTGTTTTAGGGTGGTGGCATGGAATTAGTGTTGCCTCTTGCCAACTTTATTCCCCTCCATTTTTTAATTGAAATAGAGATGCATGCTTCAGAATAGCCAGCTGTGCCTGCCTAAATCAATCTGACAAAGAATCTGTAAAGATCACATTCCTAGAACTAATCTTACATAGTAACTCATGGTTAACTTCAGCTTCATTTCATTGCTGAATATAAGCTGTATATTTATTTTTGGCTATACTAAAATTCATTGCTAATATTTATTCTGCAAATGTAGCTCTTCAGTGTAGCTAGAGGGCTGAAAACCTGGATCACTGCTTGACTGATAGGAAACAGTATGGCTATACAACCCAGTAGGAATAAGAAGTCTTTAAGATTTCCAAATTTTTTATTTCAGTTTGCTTTGTTTCTCTGCGGACCTTGTTATGACTTAACATGAAATGTGAAAATATTCTAACCTACCTAGAAAAAAGAGGAATACAGCTATTTTACATTCATATGCCATAGGAGTGCAAAATAGCTTGTTATACAGTAGAAATTAATTTCTATTGATGCTTAATAGCCAGTAGAAAAACGCATATGACAGTAACACCAGAGAAAGCTGATAGTCACAATCTGCTAGGAGACAGAAAATTCTCTTCAGTATAAATCAACAAAGCCTCCAAATTCAATACATTAAAATCTCTTGCACTTAAAAATATGAAGTGATCTAGTTTAAAATGTTTTTCTCCAGTATTACTTTTGCTGGTGTTGCTGGATGCTAGATCCTTCCCGTGCTCGCGACCATGCCTCCAGAACACAAACAGAACAAATATTTGCAGAGCAGAATGAAAATAATCGGTATAGAATGATAGATAGATGCACTAGAAATGGACAGTTAGTTAATTATTGGTACTGGTTAAATAACTCATTACTACAACTTAATTAAACTGCTAATAGTTAGCAACACATTTTCAGTACCGGAAAATGAAACTGCTTTGCAAAAACATGGAATGTCAGTCAGATCTCTGAATGTCTGAATGAGTTAACGTTCTTAGGAGGCTAGAGAGTAAGAGAAATACATACTACTCACCAAAGATTCACCTGTGTTCTCTAAACTCCCCGGTCTCCACCTGCAAGCTCATTTAATCCTGCCAAATACTTTTTTTCCCCGTCCAAAAACTTCCTGCTGAAATGATTCCTTTTGCTGTGACTGATTGTAACAATAGATCTGCTATTCTGTGGTCAGTTACGCTTAGCTGCCTCCCTATACCTGTCCATATCTGGCTATATGTGTGTTACTCAAAAAACAAAGTCAAGGATGGCTTCCCTTGGCCAGGCTTCAGTTCTCGTGTGCACGTGTCTGCAGTACAACTGACTGTGCCTGTGAAGCGCACACGCATCTTGTTTGTACGTACAGACTTTGGCATGCCTAATTCAGCAAACCCGTGATGCATTCATCTAATGCGCTTGTAAAAAGTTGGTGCATGTCCAAAATGATCAATAAGAGCCCTTCATTTCTGCGTACTGAGGCGTCGCAGGAATGGTCGTCTCAGGTACAGTCAGTAGTCGTGCAATGTGTAGCCTGACTCGAGCCATGCTCTAAGTGCGCCCCACAGTCTATGTTATAGCGAGTCTGTCACTTCTATGTGCTTGTTCTTTCTAGGAGCCATTTGTTATATCACTTCCTTAAAAGTTCTGTTCAAATACTTGAAACAAACTAGCATAAAGGATGGGGAAAGACTTATCTGGGGATTTTGACCAAGGCTGCGCTGCAGATCAATGGATCCAGCTAAGCTGAGGAAGGCGAGTTTAGATTAGATGCTTTGTAAGAGATCTCTTCCTAATACAGTACACCATTGGTCTCCTGAAGGAGCTGCCGAGAGAGATTACAGATGAACATCATAGCAAATGTTCACAAAAAGTTTAGAATCTAGATTTGGGGAGTCAATTGAAAAGTTTTTTGCTGTTGAGACTGAATGTGTAGACTGGTGAGCTGTTCTTGTGAGCTGCGGAGTTCCCGCTGTTCCCTAGCGGGAGCTGAGGGAACTCAGACTGAAGCGATGTCCGTGTTTGGCAGAGCAGGCTCTTTAACATGCTGAGATACTCCTGCAACAGACTGGTCTCCCAACCAGGATGCTTTAAAGCAATTATTATAATTATTTTTGCTTTGCTACATTTAAAGACAAATAAAATGCTGGGAGAATATATCCCTGGTGCATTTTTACTGAATTTAAAGCCTGTGATACTTTCTCACATACATACAGCCAATTTCAGACATTATAATGAGAGGAGCTTGTTTTGAATTGGAGAGGATTCATTTCGAGGCAAATTTTGTCACAGGTAAAAATTAGTTTAAACAGTATTGCACGCGGATTGGATTTCCCCATCCTTTTTATTGATGTGAAAGCAAGTCACAAAAAGAAGAAAGTTAATTAAATTTAAATTAGCAAAAGCTGTCATATTATAGGTAAAAATACTATTGGAAATGCTGTCCTTAGTGAGATACATTGGGAAATACTATTATTGATAAAATGAAGAAAAGAGGAGACTCTGTTTTAATCGAATGTTAATGTATGACGTTACAGTATGTGACAATCAATTAGAGAATTTGATTGACAATCAATTAGAGAAAATGCTTGCTTAACACAATGTGTTAAGAGGGAGATGAGGCAACACAGCAGAAAGGGAAATAACTAACTTCATGCCAGATAACTCGGGGGGAAAAAATTGTGTGAAAACAAAAGCAATGTTTTTGAATAGAAAACTATTCCTTGTTTTCTGGCAAGCGTTACTCATCAAGAGACCAAACTTGCCCAGCTGAATGATTCAGTGGGACTCATAAAACAGGCACATACATGCTTGACATGTTACGAACCAGGCAATTTTGATACCCTCGTAAGGTATCTGCCTTTGAACTTTAAAAACTTTGAAATTTGGATTTTGTTCCAAACAGTGACACTAAAAAATGGTAGCTTTTACTGCACTTGCTGTTTGCGTATCTTTTGAATTGTACTAAATTAACTGATGGACGTTATTTTCATTTCTACCAGCACTGCAGAGCTGATACAATAATGTGGGAAAGCACCATGTTGTTTCGTATTTACTGTTATCATCATCACCTATCTTAGAAGGTGGCTAAGGACCACATCTTCGCTTAAACAGGAATCTCAGAGAAAATATGTGAAATTGTAACCTCTGTGGGATTTCCGCAGAGTCTAGAATCTGTCTTATTGGGTGACAATAAGGTAGCATAAGGTACAGCCAAACATGGGCATCTAGGACACAACTCAAATTTGAACTGAAAGATGCCCAGGTATCACAGTAAGGGCACGACACCAATAAAAAAATAGAAATGTGCATAACAAAGCTGGTTGTAAAGCTGTCGAAGTCCTTATGCAGTAAGAAGAGTGCTGTATTGATACACTGACTAAGCAAATTTCCTTCATCAGTGAAAAAAGAGAGATGATGTAATGTTGTAAGCAGGACTTTTTGTTTTTTAATAGAGTTGCTCTTAAGAATGTAAGTGTATGTAAGTCTAAGTCATGGTAGCTTTTATTTTAATCCATTTATTCCAAGTAACTAAAGCCAGTCTTTCAGCTTTTATGCATATGCAAACATGTTTATGGCTTTAGAAACTTACATGAACTTACTTAGAAGTACATGAGACTCAGTGAAGTATTTACTTCTTTATTAAGGATGAGTTCACTGAACTGACTGAGCCTAAACTGCTTGCTAAAACATTGCTTTTAAGCTAGTTCCAGGTTCCGTTGTTGTAAGCTGAAAGCACAGTACCTATTGCACCCATCACATTTCTGCCCCCAAATCAGATACGAGTGTACAGGCTATTGATAAATGTGCTGACTTGGGAGAGATCTGTCTGGTCTGTTCGTTTAGATGATGAGGTAACCGTGGGGAAGTTCTATGCCACCTTCCTGATACAGGACTACTTTAGGAAATTCAAGAAACGCAAAGAACAAGGACTGGTGGGGAAATATCCTGCGAAGAATACCACGATTGCTCTGCAGGTGATTTTGTTTTTACATTTTTAACTAACCATTTTGTGAGCTTACTTGAAATAGCAGGTAGATGAATATTGATGATTGTGCAGTGCTCCAAGGATTTTATTTAGCTGGGACGCTTTTGGCCCTTACTCATCAGAAAGGTAAAATGTAATCCTGCTATTCTGTCTATAACGAGGTAAGTCCGAAACGTTATTCTCTGTGGGTTACTTAAACAGTAGCAACAGTTATAAAATTTCTTAGCAAGTCTAGTTGATACGTCACAGTCTAAAGTTGCTGATGTAAAATCAGATAAATGAAGTTGTGAACTATCATTTCCATTCTTTGTTTTTCTTCAAATGATTAATTTCTTGTGTTCCTACAATGCTGTAAGCCAGTTCTCAGAAAACCTCCTAATATGCATAACCTTAGAGTAAAGAGGTTTTTATATGGTATCATTTTTCTTCTTAATTCTCAGTGTTCTTTTTCTTTTCCTTTTATTACTGGCGAAATACCTTCCTATCAGTATTTTTTTAATATTTGCATTATTGTATTGTATTTTTATTATCGGCATGTTTAATATTTTTGAACTTCACATTCATCAGTTTCTTTTATAGGCAGTAATATTAGCATACTGCGTTGCTGTCATGTACTTCTCTCTGTCTCTTAAGCTATCAAATGGAAACCAGGACAATAGATTTGGCCAACTGTCTCTCAAGAGGCCTGCAGCAAGCAGTCCATAGAGTACATATGATCTAAAGAGTATCTGAACGTTTCTTTCCAGTGATGCCCTTTGTGTTATGAACTTTGAAACAGGCAAATGGAAGGCTGTCCTCAAATAATTCCAGACATCATACACTGCACCATTTTTATTTAATGTTTCTGTTATTTTTATTCTGGTGCCAAAATTTAGCACCAGAATATGTTGTGAGGATCCCTTTCTAAAAGGGGAGGAATGTTGTTAACCTGATTCAGGTAATGTTTCCTTCGTTAAAAATCCTGCTGGTTTGTACTTTGGTCTAGCAGAGAATTATCTTTCCTGACTTAATTTGTTTCATTCCTGTTTCCTAAGAATATCTCTGCTGGCAGCTCTGACACAGATTCTGTTCCAAGTCACCATAAGTGTAAGAGATGCAACAGGTAGAGAAAGATTGATCACAATTCCTGCTATTGATGTGTGAGCACGTGGCTTGCCAGGGCAGTATGAACTATATTTGCATATCATGAGAAAATTATGGGGAATGGAAGAGATAAAAAAGACTGGAAACAGTTGAGAGTGAAATGAAAGACATCGGATTTTTAGGAAGGACTTTGCAGACTTCTTAATTTCAGAAGCTAATTTTGAGCATAAGAAGTTCAAACTTAGTTTTAAGCCACAGTATTACAGTTTTCCACTTGTGTTTTCCAAGTTGCACACATAGCAATACAGAAACAGACGCTGACTTTCTAAATGTGATTTTGCTCTGTTGTTTATTATCAGATCACGCTTCCTTTTCAGTAATGAAGATGGGAGGGCAAGTTGAAACTGGAAAGAATTAGTTCTTCCTCTGTCTTTAGACAAATATTTTTCAATTCAGAACAGGTAGAAAAATGGCCATGAGTCGCTGATAGGAATCTACAAAGGCTTATGGGATTTGAGGCATGGCACACTTTTTTTTTTTTTTCCCCCCTGATTAAAACAATGCTACTGTGGTAATAAAATGAGCCAGGCTGGTGCATGGGAAGGTTATTTCTTTCCTTCTTGTCATTTGCCTCTGTTATACCTTTGTCTTTCTAACAAATCAGTAGTAACTCAACTTGAATCACCAAATAAAAGTTGAAATGCCATTTCAAAGAAGGCTGAAACCTGTGGTTGGGAAAAAACCCAGTCTTAAAGGTTTTCAGTCCAGCATGTAAAGGAATAATATAATTTGATATAGGAAGTTATAGCAAGTCAAATTCAAAGTCAAAATGCCATGTTTATTAGAATAATTAATTATATGAAGATACAGGTTTAAAACAGAACTGGGTATCTTTCTAAAAGAGATGTTATATTTCAACAAGGAATTGATTTCCTCTGATCAATCCCCCCGAGAGCAGTCCTGTGGGATGTATGATAGGGAAGTTAGTACAAATGATCACAGGGGATTCTTTTGGCATTATAATGTATAAACGTCTGATGTCTCTCTATTTTTAGCCTCTTCATTCCATACTTGCTTCTCCAGTGCTTAAATGCTTATACAACTTAATTTCAAAAGCCTATATTCTTAACAACTATTTTTGGCTGCATGATTTGTGGCTATGCCATCAAACTTGGTTTTCAACTGAAGAAATTTGTTGAATGATTTGTGAAAGGCTTGTAACTATGAAGATGTTACTTCAGTTCTTGTAGAGCTAGTAGTAGCTATTTTTCCATTTATTCTCTTAAATGCTCTAAGTCAAGCAGTGTTTGCAGCTCTCTCTGGTAAACAGCATACTAAGAAAAGTAGAAACCTGCAATATCACTCTGTCTCTCATCCAGTTTCTTAGGGAAATTGTGATGTCAATGTACGCCACAATTCCATTGTAAACACTGAAGGAACTTCATATAGAAATCACAGTGGACTTACATCTTTATTACCCAGTTCATCCAGATGAATGTACTGTTTATTTATATATCTCCACAGAAATTAATCATACAAACTGTGCGTACAGTATTCTAGCACCTGACTTTGCTTACTAAGCTATGGGTGCAACAGACTGTGAAGAAAACAAAGTACTAAATTAGTCAGCCTTCTTTCCTCTCCGGAGGGGAAAAATATCCTCAGCTACACCTGAGTTCCTGTCATTGAAATCTGCCAGGAAAGATGGGACCTTTCTTTTTATTCTTGGCTGTATTTACCTTATCTTTTTGTTGTTTTGAGAACTTTATTTTTGAAACTAGAAACTTCCTGTAACCGGGGCAGGGACGTGACTTCAGCAGCAGCTTTTCTTTAGTTTCTCCTTCACATTAGTTAAGATTTCACAGTATCTAGTAGTCATGATAATAGCAATGCAAACAGCTTCTGCTTGCTGGACTGCTAGAAGAGATGAAAGCAACATCCTTTGCCTGAACTTTGGTTGCATGTGACCAAAACTTGCCTACTCTGTCAAGGGAATGCAGCCCCTCACTATTTTGGGGCCAGAACCTAGACCCAACTGGAGTAAAGAAAACAGCTTCTTCTGAGACTGGGTTTGAGAAATGTCTGGGGAGGAGAAGAAACAATAAAAGTTGGGGTTGAGTCAGGAAATTAGAATGGAGCTTCCTGCAAACCTGGATTTGCTTTGTGAATGCCAGAGCATGCCGCAGGCAGGAATCCCTCTCCTTACTCCATGATAATTGCATTCAGGCTGATTTTCATTCTGCTCAGCCTGGTTTTTCCTCAAGGATGCAGCGTTTGCTGTTAGCTTAACACAGGCTGCTCTTTGGGCACCTGTGGTCAGGGCAGAGGAAGCGCTCTAGCAAGTGAAGTGAGGCTCTGGGGATTATCCACTCGGGCTATTGAGTAAAGTCTTCTTGCCATGAAGTTTCTGATTCCTTCTCACTCACAAAAGAACGCTTCAAATTATAACCAGCAGCAGTTTGTCTAAACTTGCAAGTTGACACTAAAAACATCTTCAGTAATTAAATACCAATATTCCTTGGAAATACAACAGTCTGTCTTCTTTCACTCCTTGTGAAGGGAAGAAAAGCAAGCGGATCTGAAAGGATAGGTACCAGTTCATGTTAGCTGGCTGCTGTCATTTCTGTGGGGTTACATATGCTCCAGGAGAAAAAAAATTCCGTAGGGCTCACAGTGGCTTTCATATGCTCTTGACTGAGACTTAAGCAGTGAGAACAAGGGTATTTTCTTGGTAAAATCACAACAAAATTGTATTTATAGTAGTGGCTTAAGAGATGTCATTTTGTAGTGATGGAAATTTGTATTGAGCCAAACAGTTGTCACATTGCTAGTAAAATAAATGTGAAGTGAAGCGTGAACAAGTTTAATTACTTTCATCTAGTACTTAGAGAGAATGAATTAATTCTACACTACTTTTCCTAGGGAAAATACTTCCTGTAAACTATGTAACATTTGCATCTATATTTCACATTTATTTACATGTAACCCTCTGTTAATACATACAAATAAAAGTTAAAGGGTATTTCCCTTCACATCACAAGTACACAAAAAGCACTGATTCATTGAGCTGAACTTGATTTTGGGAACATGTTTCAGATTAAACTCATTATGCTTTTTTCTCACTGAGAATTTTGTAAGTAATACCAACCCTGCAGTAAACGGTAAAAGAAAAAAGGAAAAAACCTTTTAGTAGGCATCAGCTGAGGGGTTAATATGTTGCTCAAGTTTGATTTAATTGTGCTTCCATGTTCATGTTGTGTTTGGAGAAGGGCTTAGCTTGAAGGGAGCCTGGGTTTGAGGGAAAGCACAGAGCCTTCGTGCAGTCGTAGAGCAGCGCACGCAGCGTCGGCGTGAGAGGATGGGCTCCATGAAGAGGCATAACACTGGGGGATCCAGGCTTGACCACTGTCTTTCTTATGTTCACTGCTATAGCGTAGGTCTATTCAGCTATTTTTCTGCATGCTTATTTTCGTATCTTAGTAGTTCTTGCATTGTGTTCTGCTTATAGTAACGTCAGTTTATATTTACGTGTCAGTGTAGCTTTGGGGTTTTTGTTCTTTTAGTTTTCTTTGCTATAATAAAAGCAGGTAGTAAAAGCATGCTCATTATCTACAAATATAATGGTTTATAAATTGATGTTTATGCTTTATTTCAGACTTAGTGAGTTTATATAGCAGTACAGTTAAATATCCATCATTTTTCTAAAATCTGTGAAGCAAAGCTTACAAGCATCTCTTCTGTTTTCCTGGTATCACTATAAGATGCCTGAAAAAGGGGGAGCATTTTGTATTTTATGTGACCTGAAATAGTTTAGGTGATAGTGATTCTTTTTATTTAAATAAGGGTATTGTGCTTGCACTTCTTAAACTAAGCTTAAACTGCATCTGTGTGTAGGTTGCAGCATACCTCAAATGGATGTGGGCTGAGTTTAGATACAGGGAAAATTATTCTTTTCGTAGTTCTAGTATTTAAATATTGTTTTTAAAGTCATGACTCTGGATTCTTGAATTATACACAAATTTCTTAATATAAGACATATATCTAAAATGGTGTTACTGTGTTATGCGTACTATAGATGTGAAAAATTGATTTAAAATCTATTTGGCATTTGTTAAAAGTAGGCTTTTGAAAATGTTTCACTGTTTAATGTTTTAACATTTAACTTAACTTTTAAATGTTTTGATGTTATGGCGTGAGGTGCTTTTCAAGCATCTTTAAACATATCTCTCTCTAAATAACCAGTTCAGAAATATAGTTATTAGTCATATGACATTTTTTTCTCATTGAGGGACTTCTACAGCTCTATTATTTCAGCATTTGAAAGCACATATGTGTCATCTCAGTGCTGTGTCAGAGACAGGGGCATCATTAATTGTCTCTTGAGATGCTATTTAGGACACAGCCCTGGTGTATTAGTGCCTTGTGCCGTCTTGAAACCATTGCAGGTGTTATTATGCCTCATAAAGCACAGCTGCACAGAATTATCATGTTAATTTGAAGTCATCTTGTGCATTTACAGGAAAGCCTATTTAAAGACGTGCTTGGGTTTATTGTGTAATTATGTTGCTCAGCGCACTGTGTGTCACTGGTTTGCTAACGAACCATTGGACTGATAACGGCTCATCTTTTTCATGCCTACAAGATAAAAATTAAGCAAGGAGGGCATCAAAAATTAAATTTTGCAGGGAAAGTGTTGAATAAGAAATAACAACTTTTGCAAACTTCTAGTGAAATCTCTAGAATAGAATTAGAGGCAACCAAACACAGTAGCATTAGTCTCTTTTCTTCCCCTACTTCAAAGAAACAACAACAAAATGGAAAAACCAGAGTAGAAACAGCAGATGTCCTCTTGCAGAACAGCATGAATAATTCAGTGGTGCAGTTTTGATCAATGTTATCCCTATAGAACCAGTGCCTAAACATCTCTTGCATGTTTTATCTGTTCTGTTAGACCTTTTCATCTTCCAGTGTCTTTGATGAAAACAAAATTTGCTAAAAGCAATAGGGTAAATGCACGTAAATATTAACACCCATGTGAGAAAAAAAAAAAGTATTTTTTCCTGTTACAGGTACATTAGACAAGGACATTTGTGTATAGCAAATAATAATGTTCTGTGTTGGAAAGTTAGAGGTGAACAGAACTGAACAATTTTGTGTTCTGCAATATATGGGGATTGTTAAACACATTTTCTTACAAATGTGATCCACCTGACTGATGTAACAGCCTTCTGAACCAGGTGGGGTTTCCGTCTGGTGAGCCGAGATAGATATTAGATGTATATATGATGCAGAACTGGCCCCTTGCTTCTTGAAATGACGTGAATTGTATTTTGGTCCTCAAAAAATAGCAACTAAATCGGTATTTATTATTCACATTTCCACATTTAGAGAAAATTTTAAAGGTGTTTTTTTACTGCTGAAATAATCTGAAACTTTTTATAAGGAAAGGCAAGAATTCTCTGGACATGAGAAAATCTTCAGGAATTTAGAATCTGCCATAAAGTATAAGGCGATAAGGGAGACTAGAGAGAATATGACCCTGTCAGTACTCTCTACCAACCAAAGGAAATGTTAGGGAAGTTCTTACATCAGTCTTCAGTGGCTACTTGTTGTTCTGTTTGGGAAAAGTAAAGCAGATTTAGCTGTGATTTCCTTTCCTCTGCAGCTCTCCTAAGCCCTACTCAAAAGACTGTGAGGAAGTAATTCCTGTATACCACTTAAACTTAACCTTTTTTTAAAAAAAAGTCATTGTAACGTGGTGCTTCAGGAATGTGGCTAGTCTTGAATCAATATATGTCATAACAACAAAAGGTCTTATAAAGTTCTACTTAGGGAAATAATTGCCTCCTAAGAACTTCAGCAGTTGCAGTGAAAAAGAAAGCACGCCTCTGGCAAATGTAGACAAACCACTACCCAGGAAGTGGCTTTGAAAAGTCCCATCTGCTCAGGTTTTTTTCTAAGAAAATAAATTATCTCAAATTTAAATGTAGAATTTTTTAGACCTTCACAAGTGGAGAACAACGTATACTCCCATTGCTCCCTTGTGCATTATAATGTCTCTAACATTCTTGCTGGGTAGACTAAAATGGGCAGTGTTATACAGGGAAATGTGAACCAGAAGGATGCTGCTTCCCTGTAAACTAATGGAGAGATATGGGAAGATTAGTAGTGAACTTTTGTGTGTTCTTTCACTTAAGAGATCTTTGATTTGGTTCTGAAGTGCTTGAAGGTAAAGCCAAATGTTTAATTAGTCCATGCTACCTCTACAATCTTCACAGAAGACATTAAATGTAGTTCAGAGGAGGGATTTTTCTACTGACATATAAGTACCAATTCCTGCATTTTCACATCAGCCCCACTTCAGTGGCAGCTGACTGATCTCATGAAGGATTGTCCTATCAGTGAAAGCTCAGCGTGAGGATTTGTCTCACTATGCGGCATTTTCCTCTCATAAAACTTGTTCTTAGAATACTTAGAATACTGTTAGATTACACCAGGTAAAATGAGATAGTTCTTGGGAATAATTACTTTAATGATAGAGTTTGCAAAATTGTTGTAGGTATTTCTGTTAGAGCAAATAAACTGAGGAATATTTTAATTCTGCAGGCAGATATTGCTTGTAGAACCTGTGGCTTCTGCACTGGCTGAGAGTGAATAAAGCTGATCGGTGTAGTTTAACTAGAATATACTTTTACGTAGAGTGATCCAGGTTTTAGTCTTCTGCTGTTGACTGTGTCATTGCAAGAGGTCTGTTGCACAAAAATAAGTATTATTGAAGAGAGATGAGATGATAAAAGCAGCCTGCTTTCTGTTGAGTGAAGGAGGAGTAATTCACCAAGAAGTAAACCAGAAAACAGTTGGAAATGTACTAAAAATTAAATTACTATTGAATATGTTGCTGCCAAACACCTGGCTTTTCTCAGCTTTTAGGCATATATTTGTGGGACTATGTAACTATTTGGCAGAAAGAAACATAAGCTAGTAGGTTTTGCCAGGGTTGAAATTTATCAAACTGCTGTTTGAGTGTGTTGTGTTTGGAGAAGGGCTTAGCTTGAAGGGAGCCTGGGTTTGAGGGAAAGCACAGAGCCTTCGTGCAGTCGTAGAGCAGCGCACGCAGCGTCGGCGTGAGAGGATGGGCTCCATGAAGAGGCATAACACTGGGGGATCCAGGCTTGACCACTGTCTCTCTTATGTTCACTGCTATAGCGTAGGTCTATTCAGCTATTTTTTTGCATGCTTATCTTAGTTCTTGCATTGTGTTCTGTTCATACTACATCAGTTCATTTGTATGTTAAAGTGTCAGCATAGCTTTAGGGTTTTTTTTTCTTCTTTTAGTATTCTTTGTTATAAAATAAGCTATAAAATAAGCAGATAGTGAGTGTGAAATGCAAGTACCTATTCTTGCTAATGATTGAATAACCAAAATATAACAGTAAGACTCTGCTAATTAAATACTGCCTTTGCCTATGCTAAATAAATAGAGGGCTTTGGTCTTCTACTTTGAAATCCATACCTTAAAGTGTTAATTTCGCTTCCCTTTAGCACCTTACAAAATGATGACTTTAGCATCCTTGCTAAGGTCTTGACTATGCAATTACCATAAGAAGTGGGAGAAAGCACAATATATTCATGAAAGGTATATTGTGTATTAACTCACTAGTAAATGATCTTGAGAGGCTTGTTCAATTATAGCATAACTCTCAAAGTTCATCCCTCAGGAAGAAAATATAATTGCTATATACGTGTAGGTAATACGATTAGTCAAGCGTTGCTTTCAGGAAGTCAAATACTGATAGGAGTGAATCCTGGAGAAGAGCCTGTAGTAAATCTACACTGTTAGATACAAAGCTTTTTGGTTCATCCCTTCCCAGTTTCTGACTGCCCACACTGCATCAATGGCATTTTGCTCCCGAGCAAATCAAATGTTTCCATTTTGAGCTGAAGCCTGACTGCGGTGCTGTGGTGTACTCCAGGGAGCATGTGTGACAGGCTGCATGAACGGGACCAAGCCACCTTTGGTGTCCTCCAAGGTCCTTCAGCTCCTTCTGGAGCTGTGAAACGTGCAAGATTCTTTATGCACCTTCATGGCACCCCAGGACGGGTTACATGCAATGTCATACCGTAGAAGTACAGCTCTGATGGGCTGGGACAGCCCTCATCTGCATCCAAAAATGCAGAAAAATAATAAATCAAGCTTTTAGATCATAATTGGGAATTCAGCCAAGTGCTGTGTGTGATTATTAGTAGTGTAAGTGTGGTGTTACAATAATTACCCCCCTCAAAATCTTTAATTTCTTTTGAACCTGAGGAGGTTGAAAAAAGAGTTAGGAAAACCAAGATTGCATTTTTTGCTTCGGAGCATGACAGCCAGAGTTAAAACAGGAAAAATGTCTCCTTTTTGAAGTAAGGCTGGCCTATACAAGAACACTGAATTCTTTGCCCCGAGTGTGATGTCTGTTTCCTCTCTAGTGTGCAGGTCTGTCCTTGGCAGTTGCAGCCTTCGCCCTTTTCCTAAAGATTGCTTGTGGTCACCGGCTTGAGAGGAATATGAACTGATATACACTGAGGTCCATGCTACTGTAGCTACATGGTTTTCTGTCCTAAACCAAAGCTTTCAATCGAATATCTGTATATCCCAGTGCAGTGCAGATGAGCTGGAATTATTTCGCTGCTTTCTTTTTCATCTGAGCTCCGCTAAAACTGCTCTTGCTATAGCAAAGATCTCCTTGTGTTTCCTTGGTGGACACAGGCTGCAAACATGTTTTTAACATTAAATATACATCTCATTGAAATGCATTTTATTATAGTTCTTGCTGATTACTTATAAATTATTATAAAATTAATCTTATTTCCTTAGGGTTCCATAAATGTCAGTAGTCTTTTAGTCAGGATCTACACTGTGATAATGAAGACACGATCACCTCAGCAGGGTTGAACTGGAATATAAGGCTTTTATTAATAACAGTAGAGGACATATGATAGGATGTATCCTCTGTGGATGTCAGGATACAAAAACTTGTTAACTGTCCTTTAAAATAAATTTACACACCTGTAATTAAAGAATGAAAGAGAATTTGCATTCCTAATGTATTATGATATTGTCATTGATTTAGGCAGGACTAAGGACACTTCATGATATTGGCCCTGAAATACGCCGAGCTATATCCTGTGACTTGCAAGATGATGAACCAGACGAAAACAATCCAGAGGAGGAGGAAGATGTTTATAAAGTAATGTCAGAACGCAGCTATGTGAATTGTTTTATCATATAATATGAGATTAAAGAATGAGCTTATCCCTGAATATGGAATAATAATAACAATAATTACCCCCCTCAAGCAAAACCAACATGAGTATTTTATAAATAAATTTATTTTTTTATGTATATCTAAAAAAATCCTGTTACCAGGACACTTGCATCCCATCATAAATTTAGGGAGCAGTTCCTGCAGGGTGATTCTCCTGCCCCTAATTCTTTCTCGTTAATTCTTATTTTTTTCTTAAGCAAATCCTAAAACAAGGCATGAACCTTGCCATCTCAAATTTTGACAGAGGCAAGGTTAAACTGGAAGTGTCTTAACTTCTGCAGTGGTAGATAGGAAGAAAAGGAAATTCTGTGCAGCCAAACCACAGCAGACACAGAGCTGCATATTTTAAAATGAGTGCCTGGAATTACACAGAAGTCAACTAAATATAAATGCCATTTCCAATTTCCTGTGAGGGATATCAATAAGAACCAATCAGAAAAAAAGATTAATTTCCTCTTTTGCACTATACCTACCCAGTCTAAAGGTGAACACGTAAAGGTGATATTATAATCAGGAGCAATGTGCAAACCACTTGTCAGCCAGCAAGAAAGCTTAATTTTTCACAAGCATTTCAGAAGAAGCAGATGTAAAAGCATGCTTCTGCATTAATTATGGCCTTTGCAAAATAGGAGGAGGATGTGGCACTGGAGACAGTGCTGCAGCTACTATCAGTAGATGCATTTCTCTGCCAACCATCATTACCTCCTGTCTTCTCTAGATTGAGCTTCAAGACAGACTGCTGTCATCCAGGACCCACACCTGGCTAGACAGGGAGGCTACATAATCTGGGTCAGATGTAAAAGAGAGCTGCATGTCATAGTCATAATTTAGCACTTCATTCTCTCTTTCACCATTCATTACACTCTTCAGGGCTGAGAAAGAGTTACTCCTCTTTCTTGTACCTCTGCAAGAAGAAAGAATGGAAGCACTGAAGCCTAATGTTACCTACTTGAGATATGCTTGCGAGCTGTTGCATGGCACTCCATCCTGTCTGAGTGACGCCTGTTGCAAACCGATGCTCTGGGAGAATAGGAGAGAATTTCACCAAAGTGTTCCCGAAAATTAAGCAGACACGTCCCTTTCTGAGGAAGTTGGTGCATGTTCATGTACGGGAATCTGGATTTCTCCTGTGTAATAAAATGTGGAGAAAGCTGGATGTCACATTTAATTATATGGAAAAAGAATAATGATTAATGTTGATTTGACTCTGAAATACAAATATTGTCGTTATCACGATCACATCTCTATCACTTCAGGAGATCCCATCTGAGGCATCATAAAATTAGAAAGAAAAATCACAGATTATTTGAATTGCTACTTTTGAATGCATGTAGGAGAGAAAAGTAAGTTATCACTGTCAAAAATATGTTTTGTTAAGGTATCTGATGTAATTTTTTTCTTTCTCTTCCCCTAAAACAGAGGAATGGTGCCCTCTTTGGCAACCACATAAACCATATTAGCAGTGACAGACGAGATTCATTTCAACAGATCAACACCACACACCGTCCCTTACATGTTCAGCGGCCTTCCATTCCATCTGCGAGTGATACTGAGAAAAATACATATTCTCAGGCAGGAAATTCTGTATACCACAATCATCACAATCACAACTCAGTAGGAAAGCAAGTTGCAAACTCAACAAATGCCAATCTCAATAATGCCAACGTGTCCAAAGTTGTCCATGGAAAACACACAAATTTTGGAAATCACGAGCATAGATCTGAAAACAGTTACCATTCTTACTCCAGAACGGATCATGAGAAGCGTAGAAGGCCAAGCAGTAGGAGGTAAATTTACAAATACACATTTGCTTTTAAATAAATGCATGTATTATAAATAGACTATAAGAAAACCTATGCTACATGAAACTGATCTGTATATTTAGCTTCATTTCTGTTGCCTAATGATATATGAAATGTATTTAAAATATAGCTCTGATGTATGAGAAATATATATAACTGTAATAAAGTTTGAAAGTAGTAATTTTCTTTAAGGTGAAATTAGTTACAGCACAGACATTGTAATCAGCAATGAAATTCTCTAACTTATTTTAAAATATCTTTCTCCTTATTTTCATGGCTTACCTGGATAGAACACGCTACTATGAAACATATATTAGGTGAGTTGATATTGTTCTGACAGAATTGAAGACGACAAAGTATTTTTTCCTTTTTTCTTTTTTCCTTTTTTCTTTTTTTCTTCTTTCTTTCTTTCTTCTACAATAGAATTTTCAAAATTAACTATATGACAGTGTGTTTGCTGAATAACTTAAGTGACAATTTCTAAGTCGAATTTTCCACTGTCTGTTCTAAAACGATATACGTCTGGTGAAGTTCAAAATTAGTCAAGCCATTTTAAAAGTCCGGGCAGGTTTGTGCAGTTTTCAACAGACAAAAGATCACAGCTGACAGATCACACCTGATGGTAGCCCTTGTTGAAAATTGACTTGCAAAGACTGGAAATAACACTGGGTTTGGCTTTGATAAATATTAACATGTACAGTTCCATTTATAGGGGACCCAGAATCTCTCCTGGTCTTATGTCTGAATATTTTCTAGAAAATTTTTAAAAATAGGATATATTGTGTTATTTGAAGTGTATTGGTCAATATACATTCAGTGCTAGATTTAATGTCTAGATTTGCATATCCATTTCAGATTTTTCTTGGAATAACTCTGTGAGTGCTTCTTGATATTTTAGCCATTTGTCAAACTTCAGACATTTGAGAGGGACTGTGTTTCTTCACAATACTCTGAATTTATATTTTGTACAAATGTCTTAAATGAATTTGACTTGACTGAGCATCCCCATATTAATTATTTTCCTATTTATACCATAAAGGAAATAAAGGGAAATA
This sequence comes from Rhinoptilus africanus, assembly GCA_013400135.1. Classification (NCBI taxonomy): domain Eukaryota; kingdom Metazoa; phylum Chordata; class Aves; order Charadriiformes; family Glareolidae; genus Rhinoptilus; species Rhinoptilus africanus. The sequence continues at coordinate 134,944 of VXBO01000936.1, forward strand.
AAGGAAATAATCTTTAAGAAACACATGAAATAGTCACATTCTGAACTGCAGTTCTACACAATTAACTGTAACACCATATTCTGACGACAAGAGTGTTGCTAATGCTTGTCTTTTTTAATATTTTTTTTCTTGGAAGCATATTAGAAGAACTATGTCTAAAATACACAATATATAATTTATATTAATAAAATATAAATAAAATAAATATTTGTTTGCTACTTACAGATCTGACTCTGGTGATGGGCGTCGCCCTACTATTTGCCGTGAAGAACGTGAAGTTCAAGACTATTGCAACGATGATCATTATTTGGGAGAGCAGGAATATTTCAGTGGAGAAGAATATTATGAGGAAGACAGTATGTTGTCAGGAAACAGGTGAGGCTATTTGTTAAACTGGGAAAAACATTTCAATAAAGTGGGTACATACCTGTAAAGGCTGCACTAAGCACACTCAGACTGAAAATTCTCTAATGGCGTTAACACTCCACAACTGCTGGCAGTGAAATGCTGAAGAGAATGCTGGGTGTACCACAGATCTTCTGGATTTGTATCATGTGCTGAGTCCAGCAAAACTTCTGTACCAAATTCAAAGGAAAGCACTAGGTGGTGCATAACTAAAGACACGTTTTGTTTATAAATAAAATTTCACGTACAATGAAAGATGGATCAAGCTCAGGCAGAGGAACTTTTAGAAATGGTTTTCTTCTTTTGACTTAAAAAGAAAGGTGAAACTGGTAACCTCTGGACTGAGATCATAAGGTGGTACTCGCTGGACCGGTGGAGAATTGGATGACTTCCTCTTGAAAATTCTCGTTATACTTCTTTATTAATAATCCTCCTCTTAGCACCATTTTTTTGTCTCCTTAGTGCAGACACTTAACAGTGTCATAGTTGTCCTGGCCTTTATGTCTTTGAAATAGATGGTTTTTAAAGTTCTATTCATAAGCTTTATGGAAATGCCATCAATTGAATTTTAGCATTTCACAAATTTGTATTACTGCATAATGTCCAAATCTGTATTAATCTGGGGCTCCTTGCTGTAATTGCAGAATTCGAGTTTTGTAACCTGGTTCCTCTTAGTTTTCTGACTTGTTTCTGTTTCCTCCAGCCACAACTTGGAATGGTCTCTTAGTTAATTATAGTATTTCTGTCCAGTAGGGGTTTTCCAAGGCCCAGTAGTTTTTTATATAAATAATGGGTTTCCAGTTGTTCAGCAACATTTGGTACTACTTTAGGAGGAAGTCCTGATATTTCTAGTTTAGTCTTTAAAAATGTGAAATTGCTGTGGTGTTTTCCAAGTATCCACTTGTCGTGAACAGAACCTGTATTTGGTAGTACTGAAAGGCTTCCTATTAAAAACGCAGAAAGTTAACCACACCTTTCACCCAAACATTTCATGATTTATTTTTTTTAGTTCCATAACATTCATCATCTCATTATGATGCAGACATAGACATCTGTTAAGTTCTTGAGTAGATTGTGTTCATCTTCCTTATAATAGTTGTTTCCCTTCTGCTGAATAAATTCAGTAACTTCTCAAAAATATTCTCCACTTCTGACAACAAATTTTTATTTTGAAGTCCAGACCAGTAGAGGAATTTATTGCCATTTCATCTTAGATCCGTAAGTGCATACGCACAAGTGCCAGATGTGATTAGTTCTCCTCCTCCTCCTCTACTGTCTTTCTTTGCTATGTGAATTCTGGCAAGATTGGCATCCTAATCTCCATTTTCTTGGTTTGCATAAAAGCTAAGATTTTACAGAATTCTCAGTCACTATTTTTTTTATATATAATTACAGTCAAATAACGCCCTTCCAAGATTTGATTTTCAGCAAGAGAAATACCCAGAATATAAAAGGTTTAAATGTGTTCTCTGAGTTTCTGTGCACATTACCCAGGATTCACAAGACACTGTGGCAGGAGTAGAACAGAGTGGGGTTTTTTTAAGCAATGTACAACTGAGATCCTACATTTTAGCCTGTGCTGGTAAGAATAACTTAATCGAAAATAGAATTTGATAAAAATTTTGCCTCCGAATTTACTATGTAACTGTACTAGTATAAGTGTATGCTCGCTGTCTGAAAATCAGTTTGCATACAGAAACTGGAATTTAAAATTGAGTTGTGTAATTATATAATGCAACGTTTGTTTTTCTTGCTGCAGAAAGAGTAGATTTGAAAATCTTCTAGAAGAAATCAGATCAATTTACAGAGAGTCACTGAAATAACATTTTCATTATTATATTTTAAATGCAGGCATATATATGATTACCACTGTAGATATCACTGCCATGACTCAGATTTTGAAAGACCAAAAGGTTACCATCACCCACATGGTTTTTTTGAGGAAGAAGATTCACAGATCTGTTATGATACAAAAAGATCTCCTAGGAGACGGCTGCTACCTCCAACACCAACACGTAAGTACATTAAGAACAATTTGTTAGCAAACCTAGAATTATTTAAATGCATTCAGGCATGTTGCAGTTTAAAAAGGCTTCTTTTTGACTTGGATTTCAAACGTGACATTTCTTGATTCCTAGTGGATTATTGCGTATGGCAGAAATATCTCTCCATCCTGAGAGACTGCTCAGAGAATCTATGGAGCCTAGTTTACAAATCAGTCTTTCTAATGCCTCTTGCCTCACTCATCCAGTTATATAAAAATAACCAATTTAATTGCCAATTTTAACGATTCACTAAAAGGAAACAGAGGAAGGTAGAAGGCAGCAGTGATTTGCTTTGGAACTTTGATCAGAGGGTTTCAGTCCCTGTGCCCTTTGTTCCCCCCTACAGATGTGCAAGGTCCCGAGTCAGGTGCCTCATTGGCTGGCACTTCCCCTGTCTCTTAACAGCCCTGCTGCTTAATGACACTGTCATCAGAGCCATGTACATCTTTACCTCCTACTATTTTAGTCAACTAGAGACTGAAGCAGGGGAATTTTCAGGGAAAAAAGAACCAAGAGTGAGCTTAATGGTGCTTTGGTTTGCGTTTTTTGGTTTTTATTTCCTTGCTTTTGAAGAGTCTTTAGGTTTTTAAGTAAGTTTCTCAAGTACCTGTGAAAAATAAGTGTTGTCCTGAGCTAAGCATCTTGTTTCAGATTCACATTGGTACTTTATTCTGCCATCTCAGGAACAATGCTTAAGATTCTGTGTTTATTCTGAAGGAGAAAATGTTTCAATTTATAGATGGAATCAGTGTTGTCAACTGATTTATTTATTTTTAACCTGTTTCTTTAATTTTCATTTATTCTCCTCCTTAGATCTTTCCCTTGGTATCTCCTTATCTCAAGCATAGTATTGCTTTGTCTGCATTTCTAAAAGCTCTCATGCTTCTTATCTTGTAATATTACTTTAGTATGTTCCGGGCCATCCTGCAGAGATCAGCAGTGCTAATCCTCTGGTGAAACTAGGCACGGATTCAGAGCTCTTGGATTTTGATCTTTGACTTCTGACACTTCACAGAGAGGAAGCACTTCGGGTTTTGAAGTGCAAAATAAACCTCTTCCTAAGGTTCTTTCTTGGCGCACAAGAAACAACCCTCAGCTCCATGCAATGCCTAAGGGTACTGTTACCCACGGTGTGGTCAGCACAGCCAGGTCTGTTGTGTGTGTCTCTGGATGATGCCATCTAACCAGTGTCAGCCAGGCAAGACGGTACAGGATCATTTCCAGAAGAGTCTCCATGGTTTGCCCGCCATCAGGTGGATTGGCTTTTGACCAAAACCAGGGTTGTCTTTCATTCTGATGATGCTACTAGCCAGAGTCACAGGCTGCGTACCTGTGGAAGTACGACTGTAAGGACGCTGTAGGTTGGAAAATGGGTTTCAGTCCTTTCCTGTCTCAGATATTCTAAAGAAAATGCAGATATAGATTTAAAAAATAGAAATGTTTCAGAGACAAGTGTAGTGGGATCATTATACAACATCTGACACACAGTCAGACGGTTTAAAGCTACAGAAAGATGTACTAAAGGGCAGCAGCAAAATATATTGTTATATAATAAAGGAAACATCCTTCAGCAATGCTGTCAGTGCTGGATCCTCACTTTTGACCCTCAGCTTCTTACAACGAGACTAGTAATGCTCTCTGCTCTTTGGCTTTCTGACCTTAAGGGGCACTGATGGAAAAAGCAGAAAGAATTTGAGTATCGCACTACAGAGAGATGAATGAACTCAGGTGAATGACAGTGGAAATGTACAGAAAGCTGCTAGCTCTCTTCCAGTAGCAGAAGGAAAAGACGTCAGACAAAGGGGAAACTCTCCAAGTGTTGTCTCAAAACTCATGGGATGGTTTACCCAGTGTGCAAGCCATAACACAGAGTCGAGGTATTAGCTATTTATCAGCTGTTCTCTGCAGAAGAGAGTGCGAGGGGGTACTTCTAGCACACCCAGCATGGAAACAGTCATTCATTTATACATTGTAAATTAGCATAATTAACATAGTCATTGTTTATCAACTTTTTACTGGTGCTCACAGTTCCTTATCCTGAAGCTGATTGGTGTGAAATGTCCTCATCTTCAACTAAAGGAACAGTGTCTCTCAGTTTTACTGTGCAGGCTCAGTGGGCGAGGGTCTGCAAGGGGAGGCAGGTATCCCAGCTTCTAGAGGAGCGGTTCTCATATTACAATTAGTCAAGTTCACCTGAAGGACACATTTCATGCAGTATAGACAAGTTTCTTGGGCAACCAGCCCACTGAAGTTTCTGCTACCTGGTTTAAAGTCTGGTTGTTCTGTCTATCCCATTGTCTCATCAAGAATCAATGATTTACAGAGCTGCAGTCAGAGAGGTTTCAATATCAGTCGGAGACTCCTGTACGTCTTTCTACAAGCTTTTCTGACAGCAGAGGAATTTTAATCCGAGTAAATAGACAGGAGCTTTGTATTTCCATTCCATATGTTGCAGGAGAACAACTGTCTTATAAATATCCTCTGAGGTCTTCCCATGGAAGTGTTGGGAGGGGAGGGCTGAAGGCTTCCTGTGACTGCAGCCTTTGGGATTCATTTAACTTGCCTCATAAAATTTTGATGACAGCATTAAGTAGACATTTCTTTAGAGGAAGCTTGCACTTATTATCTCAGGTACCAAAGTCTAGATAAATGTACTTGATATTTGATATCATTTGATATGACAGGTATTTGATATCCTAGGATAAGAGTACCTAGTTCTGATCCAAGTTGCGTAAGGGTCATGTAGGAAGTCAAGTCCTTACACCAGTATAATGTCACAAGAGCACGGTCAGGCCTCCTGTCATAACCATTTAGTTAATGTTCAGGAATGCGTCCAAGAAATTTTAGAGGCTTGAGATCTCAGCAGATTTTAAAAGAAGCCAAATCCATGATTTGTAACTGGTGTATGGGCTGTTTGCCCTGGGGAGGAAGCCTCGATGTTCTCACATAAAGAAAAAGAAAAAAAGAACCTGCACCATTGCACTAAAGGGTTTCTGCTGGAATCTGGGTTCAGCCCAAGTTAATGTCACACCGAGCTGTGGCTGAGTACTGTAGTACTGTAGATTGTAGTACTGTAGATTGAGCTCTGTGTCAAGCTGTCCAGAGTTTTTGTACCAAACTCACCACCACAGTGTTTGAGCAACTTCCAGAAGTGTACTGAGAAATGATCAAGATGTTCTTTCAGACTCTTTCCTGGGGAGAAGCACGTGCAAAGAAGCGTCTTGTTTTGGATGAGAGGACTTTTTGCTTTTTGGTTTGCTTTTTATTCATTTTGATATTGGGACATTTAGGATTTGTTAGGATCAGGAGCTAAGGCTCCCATTCCTGTCTCTGAATTTACCACAGAGACAATGGAAACAGACACAAAGTTTGCATAAAGTGGGATGAACCACCTCCTGGAGGTGCCTCTTTTTAGCCCAGTGGCTTTTTAAGTAAACTTGATTGTTAGTATCCAGCATTTAAGTGTCGTGATAATGATGAGGAATCCTAAGTCTATGGCACTTAACTTTTCAATTCTGTTCACAAAATTCTTGGTGTTGGGGGAAACAAGATACGAAGAATAGTGTCAGTAAGCTTAAAGAGAGCACAGTTTTCTATCATTGCTTTGTACAGTCAGGCTCTTCCCAGTTTTCCACTATGATGCTCACAGCCGTGAGGATGTATCTGGATTCCAGCTGCTGTTCAGCGTCCAGGCTTTCTTCACACTGAAGCTGACACAGAGGAATGATACCCATGTGCTGCTTCCCATCATCCCACAGGCTTTCACCGAGACCAGCTGAAACATTTCCACATCAGCCAAACATCTTGATCCAATTTAGGTTTCTACTTTTTCCTTTCCAGCATTTAGATGAATAATAACAGCACACAGAACAGCGGAGACCATGGCTTATCATTGTCATAAGTAACAGAATAAACATCAGGAATTAACAATAAGTCCACTTTGACTTGGATAGTTTTTCATATTGCACGTCGCTTACAAGGAACTAGGGGTTTGGTATTTCCTTTGGGAAGAACGGTTCATTAGAATGAAGAGTTTAAAACCACGAAGAAGAAAAAACACTGAAGTGTCTGAACCGGTCTGCTGCATCACACAAGCTCGATGTGTGAAACAGCTGCTTCGAATTCTGTCACGTTAGGCTGCTCGTCTGCTTTCTGCCTACGACTGCATTTGCTCATCTGATGAATCGATCCTTGATCTTATAACTAGCTGCTTGCTTCTATCAGAACAACTTATTTCTTACTGGGAGATATGTTTTTATTTGTGTGATAGTTGACCCACACTGGAATTTTGGAAATAACAGACTTTGAGGAAAAGTACTTTATTTTGCTAATTAATTTTGGTTTCCCCATAGCAAATAGACGATCTTCCTTTAACTTCGAATGCCTCCGCCGACAAAGTAGTCAAGATGACATACCACTCTCTCCTAATTTCCACCATCGCACTGCTTTACCGCTTCACTTAATGCAACAGCAGGTAAACGCAAAATCTTATTTAACTAATAATGAATTACATCTTTCCAGCTTCTATATCCTACTTCTGACTTTCACTGTTGTTTCAAACAGTACTAGTGTATTATGTAGTTTGCCTCCACAACTTCTAGGCCAAGTGTTGGCTTGTAGTTGCTAGACACGAGGCTTCTCAAACATCAACCTTCTACAAAACATTGAAAATGAGTAGTTTGACTCCTTAAGTGCCCACAAAGAGTGGGGATGCCTTAAGGAATTTTGACCAGGACTGCATAATGTGGCAACTGTCCATTAATCCTTGCCTACGCAGTTACTCAGCTCCATTTGTGAGAATTTGCAAGTACAAGACACCCATCTCCTGACACGCAGTCCCCAGCTCTGACGTGGCCCTGAGAAGATGGCTATTTCTGTTGCCCAGAGACACCGTCCAGAGTGCTTGCAAAATACCGACAGCTTCCTCTCCTGTCCCCACAGGACAGGAGAAATGTTTCTATACTTTGCTTTCTTTGTTTAATATGTTGTATAAGCAATTATTTTTCTTTATGAATGCTAATACCAAGATTTTGTGATCCAAGTAGTAATAGAAAAAATACCATTTTATCCTGTCCGTTTACCAATTTCAGTCCTATTCCTACTTCACACGACTACGAAACATCAGAAAATGTTAGCTTTGCATAGCTGCTGCCTGAACAATTGGTTTGAACTAACTGCTGAAATGAGAAATGAGCATGACTGAGCATTTGAAATCACTAATTTCTAAAAATTCTTCCCCTTACTAGGTCATGGCTGTTGCAGGTCTGGATTCCAGCAAAGCTCATAAACATTCACCAAGTCGTTCCACGCGTTCCTGGGCTACCCCACCTGCCACCCCTCCCAACAGGGACCGTTCTCCGTATTACACACCTCTCATCCAGGTCGATAGGGCTGAATCTACAGAGCATATGAATGGCAGCCTGCCTTCCTTGCACAGGAGCTCCTGGTACACAGATGACCCCGATATTTCCTACCGAACATTTACACCAGCCAATTTAACTGTACCTAATGACTTTAGGCATAAACATAGTGACAAACAGAGGAGCGCGGACAGTTTGGTAGAAGCGGTAAGTATTACAGAAACCTCTGAAGTAGCCAAGAGTGTCTGTCTGTTCAGTTTATGTTTAACTTAAAAAAAGCATAACATTCACTCCACATTATTTCTCTGAAAATATAGTGGTTTTAATTTCAAAGCCCCAAACTGTTTTTAGGTAAAGACAGGGGAACTTCTTTGTAATTGTCATTTAATAAAGGATTTCTGCTGAATCCAAATCTCAACATTAGTCTGTCAGAGAATTGGACAGATTTCAAAGAGATTTGAAATGAAATTTAAGTTTTCTAGATGAGGATCAGTTATGAAGTGCCCTTCCACAATGACTGATAGGGAAGAGCTGATGCATATGGCTGTTCTCTGTGTTGTTTCTGTGGAAACACATATCCATTTTTGCAGTAATCTGAACTAAAGAACAAGAGTTTTATGAATCAGTGTACTAAATGCAGAGAGGTGAATAATAACTACAAAGACTGATTTGTAGGGGTATTGAAGAATGTTAAGAATTCCTTTTTATATTGAAAAAGATTTGAAGATAAAGAGTATATAGCATTTCTGAATCACAGTTACTGTTCTTGCTTCCATCTATCACTTCATTTCCATTGCTATGAACTAAACAATATACTTTGTTAAATTTTATTTGCAAATGGGACTTAAGCATCTTTCTTCCACGTATGCTAAAGCACCAAGAACATATCTCTAATTCTGTGTTTCAGGCAATTGTTCTAATTGCACCTTCTGTGATATATTAACTGTTGTCTTTCATGTGTCAGCCTGATGATTGATGTTTATCTAAAGAGAAAAGTCAGGTGTATTCCATTATCAATTACGTTATCACATAACTGATAGAATATGCCATCTGATTGTTCGTTACACACGCAGTTTTGCTGTGGGTTGCTGTAGTGATTCAGCATGGGGGTTTTAATATTTTCCACAAATGAGAAATGTCGCTATGATCCGTCTGTTCTTCTGTAATTCCAATGTATATCTAATTCTCTCTCCTCCATCTTCCAGGTACTTATATCTGAAGGCCTAGGAAGGTATGCAAAGGACCCTAAATTTGTTTCAGCTACAAAACATGAGATTGCTGATGCATGTGACATGACTATTGATGAGATGGAAAGTGCAGCAAGTAATCTTCTCAATGGGAACATTAGCAATGGGGCCAATGGGGATATGTTTCCCATTTTAAGCAGACAAGATTATGAACTTCAAGATTTTGGTCCTGGCTACAGCGATGAAGAACCAGAAACGGGACGATATGAAGAAGATTTAGCTGATGAAATGATATGCATTACGAGCTTATAGTATTTAACAAGGGAAACGATTTTAATAACAGAAAAGTGCCTCATAGTTTAAAGATGCTAGGCACTAGCTGGAGTAAATAACCAATCAAGTTTTGTACAAGTGATGTCACACCTCAAGGAAGCCATAACTAATAAATTTATTATCTCCAGGTTGCCGAAATGTGATCAGAGCTGCAGAACGTCAAGTCTCCTCCCACAGAATATTCAGTTTCTCTAGGAATAAGGTTATTTTGAAACCAAGCAGATTGTGACAATCAGTTTTTTGAGGGCTGGGGCGGGATTCTGAGCTGTAATATCTTGTCTGTCTTTCAGCCTTGTGCTGCTGTCCGTCGTAGCGGAGCGGGATTTTGTCAATGAAAATGTCTGTGTAAGTTTGGCACAAAATGGTGTGGGAAATGGCAACATGAGATGAGTGATGACAACCGATAATGTCATTACCTCAGCAGTCGATAGCATATCAGCTACCCATTGCATATCCATTCTAACATTGTTTTCAAACTTGCCTCCTGATTTTTTTTCTTAATGCTCTTCTAAAACACAGTTGGTCATGATGTTAGAGATCATTGGAAAAGAAGTTATATAAAGAATAATCTGTCATATGTAACACCAGTTTACATAGGAAAATATCATTCAGATAGTCTGTTTTATGACTATCATGTTAAGGGCAAAATATACTGGAATAATTGCATTCTTACTAATGCACTTGCAACCAGGTTATAGTAGAATTAGATAAGATAGTTTGCTAAAAATTATATAGTAGAAATTATTGTAAATGAATTGTAATATACAATGATTTGTATTTGTAAAGAGATGTTCTATATTTTGTAATTATTGTACCGTAATTGAACTGCAGCAATATTTATGGACCCTAATTATTGTAACTCTCCACAGAATTCTAGATATAAGTATTTTTACTTGGAATATATAGATCTATAGCATAAATATTTAAATAGAGCCACCTCTCAGTGTAAATCTCTTTTTGGGATAAAGTGTCAAGTTAGAACTTGGCAACAGAACAGATTTTTTTTTTTTATTTAGTCAAATGAATCTCTCTGCATAAGGGATGCACACTTGACTATTTACAGTCTTATACTTGGAAAGGTAAAAGATTTAAAATGATTTTAACTTTTTTGATTGAAAAATAAGCTCTGATTTTATTTTTGTATTAATCCCATGCTAAAAATAAATACTAAAATAATTTAAAATTGGCAAGTCCATGCCAGGATATTACTGGTGATGAGACAATTAGTTTTGACAAAGTGTATTACCTACGTACCGTACTTTGATAGGAAGCATCTTGGGCAGAAAATATTTCACAGGTAAATGAAAATGTTTTACTTCAGTACTACTTACTCTGCTTGGAAAGAAATGAAATATGATAAAATGATTCTTCATAGAACCAAAAACTATATAAGAAGTATACTGTTTTATTGCCTCTACCTTTCTGTTGTTCTATGTGTACTATTTCAAAGATTTATTTTTATGCAATCAAGAGAGGGCTTAGATATTGTTCACAATGCAGTAAAACCCTGCAATGACTTTGAGGCTAATACAACCTTGGAGGAAAATCAAAAAATACTGAAAGCTACTGTCTATTTTGTTAGCACTGGATAACAATGACTTGTTCTAACAAGTTATCTTATCAGGTTTTACCTGTAGTTCATATGCTAGATAGCAATCCAGTTCACATTTTTACAAATGTGATGTTTAAAACATGTCAATAAACATTTTGTACATAACAACTGTTTCCTATGAATAGCTTACAGACCTCCTCTGAAATCATTCTTATTTCAAATGCCAGGATAAGAACTTAAAGGTTTGTAAATTATTTCTTGACCTACATCATTTTGTATTAAAACAAATGCAAAATGTTCTTCAAAATAAAACTGTGTAATAATTTTATTATACTTGGGACTCCTTTTACTAATAGTTTTTCACCAATAAGTTCCAGAAGTTAAATTCTCTTTGCAGTGTTTGAAGAATAGGAGGGAATGTGTGGAATATAGTCATGAGTCTACGCTTATCACCGTGTGCAAGTCTTCTACCAACAATTGCTGTTAACCGGAAAGAAATAAAGTGACTGGAGTATCTGTAAGAAAAAGGGTACTATTACTCCCCTACTATTTAGGGGATTACTGCTTCCTAGACACAGATCTATGGAAACAATTAGGAAAATGTGACTAAAATCCCCTAAAACATCAAAATAAATCTTTCAGGTTGTTGCCAGGAAGCACTTGGGTAGGTCACCCAGCAGTAGTCGCTTTGTTACGCTTTCCCAACCAACAGAAACAAACTTTAGGAGACCAAAATGGAGCTTTCAGGATCTGATAGCACTGTGAAATAACGATGTGCAGTTGTCAAAGTTCCACCTACTCTGGTATACCCACTTCTGAAGAATTGAGGTAGAAACCCTGTTCTATAGTTGAGTTACAAACCATGTTCTATGTAGTTAATGGTTTAAGGGAGAACGTATGTATATGGATATACAAAACACCTGTTCAATTTTATTCCAGAACTATATGGAAAAATGTAATCAGTATCTGCACAATTACATAATTGGCACGCTTAAAATACTACCAATCATAGTAATTACTCAATACAGAAAAAGTAGAAGTTACCTCAACAATTAAAGCATATGAGTTTCCAGATGTTTTTTGTCATTATATACATATAGAAAAAATTAGTAAAGAATTAAAAATAACTAAGTCTTCTATGGTGAAGTAAATTCACTGAAAAAGTGAATGTATAAAATGTATTAATATTTGAACATTTTTTTGGAGCTTGGATGACAGAAGAATAGAGACTAAAAATTATAGTACTGTAATAAGATAGGCTTTTGTTCTCTCTACAATAGCTCTTCATTTTATCTATATTTTTTTTAAAAATGAATATATGCTTTTATTATTCCTCAAAATATGTTTTCTATGTTTATTTTATAGAAAATGCATGCTCCAAGCCTACTTTCCAGTTTTGCAGTGTTTATATATAGCTGCCTCATTTGATTGCAGACTAAACAAAATCAGACACTTGGAAATATGAAAAGTTCTGGTGTACAAAACCTTGAGTGGCCTTACATAAATATAATGCAGTTTTACAAATACTGCTACTTTCTGTTGCTTTTAAAAACACTTACCATACTAAATCAACTTGAACTGAAAGATGTGTACAAAATAAGCATTTTTGGTCACTTTTCTTTCTTAATCTCATTGTCCCCAGCCAGAGACCTCCAACTGTGTCAGCAGCATCTGCAGCGAGCTGTTACCATGGAAACGCTGGTGGTGTCACTCGCAGTACCACTGCTGGTTCAAGCCATGCTGGCAGGTCTAGTAACTTCCAAATTCTTACATCAAACAGCTTTTACAGTTAACTGGTTTTGAATACATAATGTAGTGTCATCTGTGCATTTAAAGAAAAATTTATATCTGGGTAGAACTGGGAATAATATTCAATTATTATTATATTTATTGTTATTATACACTGTATTATTTTGTTAAGTAAGTTAGACTCTCGAATTATTAGCCTGTGCTCTGCAATCCAATAAGGTGTATAAGATGGTTAATTTTAGCTAGCAGACTGACACTGCTCCACAGACCATGTTAAAATATCTTGTACCTGTTCTAAGTATCCCTTAGCTGACTTGACTCTGCTAGTAGTAATAACAATTTTAACAGGAATCAGCAACCAGATACAATGCAGGAGAAACTAACGGTAGCTTGATGCTACCTAAAGATTTCTCCAGAGTAACAAAGCTTTCAAGTACCTGAGTCATTTCTTTAGCACCGCATCAAAGGAATGTCACGAAGGTGCCTCAGCATTCTGTAGCAGTGAGGCTTAAATTAATAAAGCAACTGCGGTTCACAGCAATGAAAATACTTAAATGTTTAGAAGGGGAGGAGTTTGCAAGGTGTCTATGTATGTTTAAAACTGGAAGAAAAGATGGTGTTTCAGAAAAAATGCACGATTCTCTGACTGCACAATGCAGCAATGTATATCCGAGCATAAGACACACATAGAGTTTGGCAGGTATATCTAACTTTGCCATTTCCTCATCTTTTAGAGCTTTACATAATGGCAGAGGGTAGCTCTGTGTGTGTGTGCAGTAATAAGTTATGTCAGACAGTGGCTGGTTAATCCTCTACAGTTGCATAATAACAATTTCGATCTTGCATGCCTAGAGTGGACACCCGTGTTGTCGGCAAAGGCAGGAACTTCTGTATTTGTCTTTCCAAACTGCTTCCCCTCTCAATTGCACAGAACTGTAAGTCTCACCAGTATGTATTATTCTGAGCATCCTACTATTTTGTATTCCAAATGACACTAAGATACCTACTGAATACCTTTAAATGAAAATCTCAGCAGCACAGGTGCTGAATTAAAACTGTTTGCCCTAAAAATGTACACCATACACAGTTCATGCTTTCCCCAAATGCACAGTTGCATCAGATCAGTTGTCTTACAGCTAATCAATCACCTCCAATTAAAATACTTGCTCTTCCCCTCATGCAAATAACGCATTACACACATACAAAGGGTTTACCTGTATCTTTTTGGAGCAGAGTTCACTGCTATCATCTTCCATCCTCAGTATTTTTGTTTGTCTTTATGCAGATACTCTAATGGATCAAATCCTTTCCCTCAGCACTTCCAACCACTGCCCTACAGCAAGCAGCACCAGGTACAAGTATCTGCCTTAAACATCTGCAGTTGTCCCTCTAGCCAACATCTGAGTCAGCAAGTTTTTTTAACAATCTGCTCAAATGGTTCAAAATTCCATTTTTTCTGCAAAAAAAAAGTTTATTTGGTTTACCACAAGTCCTAAGCAAGAAGCTTTTACTTCATAATTTGACAGCTGCTTAGTCAGGAGTTATTTTGGAATACTTAATAAATTCAAACAATTCAATGGATTCATTGAGTTCAGTTTCTTTATGTTTGTGATTCTGAAAAAAAATCAGTATCTGAGACTTAGATATCTGACACAGAAAACAGCCATGAAAGATCATGTATCTTGCTTTGGACATCTGAAGAGAGTAAAACAAAGATTTAAATCCTAACTAACTGCTTTTTTTTTTGCAAGGAACAATTCCAGTTTTCCAGTATATTTTTATAAATATCAGCTCCTGATCTGAATTTTTAGAAAAGTTTGTTTCTGATAAATACAATGGATGTATTCTTTATGAATACTATACAGTTAGGGCTCCAAAGTGAGGTGAAGTCTTAAATCTAAGTAAGGATTTGTAGACTCTGCATTCCTTTCATAAAACGCCACAATTGACAAATTCCAAACACGTGCAGGTTCCTCTCTGTCCTGTGAATTCTGACACGTACTACTTTGGCCTATGAATATGCAATTGTAAAAATGCTTACATTTGCTTAAGATTCTTTGCAGGCCGTGTGGATTACTGACTAGCTGTTATCCTGGGTAACTCTCTCACAGCAGTTAAAATCCTTCCTTTAAATAACAAAGCATACCATAATGATTTTCAAAATAGCACACATTAATCTCTTCCGTTCCTCATGCAATTGTGTAGTATTTCTGGATTATGTGCACAACTGTCTTGTCATTTAGAAATAGCTTCTCTTCAACAAAAAATTTGAATTGTACTGCAAAAGGTCATGTTTAACTAAAGCAAGCAGCTTAAGCCAACTGATTAAAAAAATTAATAGGTAGTCCAATATAAGAGAATGATTTGAATTAACGGTTATTTTAATAGGGTATGTTGTTTTGCATGGTATTGATTTTGTTGGCATGTTCAGTATGAGATACCAACATGCTGATTGAAAGGACGAGGACATTTGTTTATCTCTGTGTTTCCAAGGTCTTGGGCTTATATACAGGAATATTTTTCTCCTGAAGCGATGGGAGGCCCTTAATTATATCTGCAGCTTTCTCTGCTATCATAATAGTTGGAGCATTCAAATTTCCACTGACAACACTGGGCATTATCGAAGCATCTACTACTCTCAAGTTTTCAACACCAATTACTTTTGTTTGGGGATCGACTACAGCAGTGCTATCTGAAAGCTGACCCATTTTACAGGTGCAGGAAGGATGATAAGCACTATCAGCCTTCTGCCTTATGAAAGCATCTATTTCTTTGTCAGACTGAACATGGTTTCCGGGTAGAATTTCAGGCCCACGAAATTTTTCAAAAGCTTTCTGAGCAAAGATCTCTCTGGTCAACTTGACACACTGGCGGAATTCCCAAATATCTCTTTCTGTAGGGAGAGAAAATAAGAAAACTGTAAGTACACCCTTAAGTAAGTCTCAGCACAAAGCAGCACACAAGATCCATTTCTTCGCAAACAGAGGAGGGGCTGAAATGAACAGCATGATGCAGCAAACACAAAGAACCCTGACTGCATTCCCAACAGGGAATTCTTTTTGGCTTATACAGTGCTTTGTGTAACGGTCTCTTTTGATACTGAATTATATAAACAAGAAATAAGAACAATGCACCAACCAGCACTTCTGAACTGGTGTTGAGTAGACATGAAAATCTGCTACTGAAACAGGCAGGGAATAAGTTGACATCGGAGCAAGGAGAGGCTGCATTTACCTGTTGACATGTAGTTAGGCTCAATGATAGGATGGTCATTTGGGTCTGTACTCTTCAGCTTTAGCCAGCCCACACTCGTGCTCCTCATGGGTCCCACGTGGACCTGCAACACCCACACTATACTCATGACACAATCCCACCAGACCTATTTCCAGATTCTGTATGGCTTAGTTTGGTTTTGGGGCTTTTTTTTTTTGCAATCTGGACAGTCTTTACAAATTAAGCAAATGTAAACGTTAAAGGGAGATAATGGAAAATTCCATTGAACATTTTTCTGGTTTATATAAATTAGTTGTAAATATGATATTTCCTAAGGGGAAGGGAATACACCTATCATCAACTCACAGCTGTTCTTTTAATTTAGAATACAAGCCATTGCAATTTAGGAATAGCACAGCATTCAAATGTAATCAGCAATCAGACCAAATTACTATCATCACTGAAGAAAAGAGATTAGCAAGAAGAAACACGTATACTCAGTGATAGCTCCCCAGCATCAGAGCAGACTTTTGGATCAAGATTATAGTCTCAAATAGGGCCTGGATTTGTGCCAATGAATAAATGAGTGGCCTCATACATTCTTACTTAAACCTCCGTCTAAACTGCAGTGGAAGAGGGAACACCTTGCTCTAGTTTTGCACAGCATCTAGCACAATGGCACTTCAGTAGTGCAAATATTTAAACAGCCATTTAATACTTGCTTACTTTACCAGAGAGAAAAAGTAACAACATTGTGGTAGCAATATCAAATAACAAGCTCGTGTTTTTTCCTCAGTGTAGGAAGTTAAGCCAGCTCTTTTGTATTTTCAATAT
Organism: Rhinoptilus africanus; assembly: GCA_013400135.1. Taxonomy (NCBI): domain Eukaryota; kingdom Metazoa; phylum Chordata; class Aves; order Charadriiformes; family Glareolidae; genus Rhinoptilus; species Rhinoptilus africanus. The sequence goes on from VXBO01000936.1 coordinate 151,622, forward strand.
ATACATAAGTTATCAATATTACTAATAGAGTATAGGCCTCCTTGCTAATCGCTACAGAGCATGACTGCAATATGTTCTTCAACAACTTACCTGGTAAGCTTCCATTGCGGAAGCAACCCGACCATGATCAATCACCTGAGAAGGGAGAAAGTGGAACTGAATGTCAGGATGAGGAACCCCCGGTTCACTTCGGATGAAACCACCGGATTCCAAGTGGGCAGTGGCTCCCTCACCTAGAGAGTGTAAATGAAGAGAAAAGACCTCAGAAAAGCAAGAAACCCACTTCTTCTTAACCCTTGGTTTCACTACTATGAATAACTCATACGTACAGTGGAAACTGCAAGGAATGAAAAGTCCATTATGAACAGCTTGTAATTTAATTCATTATTTTCGTATGTTTTTTAAACACTACACAAATGTAAGTATGCATAACTTTGGAAATCCTACTTATTTGAGTGTAGGATGTTAACAGTTGTATCAGTGTAACCGGCAGGCATAGCGTCTATCTCCACAGGCAGGTAGGATGCCAACAGGTGTGGAGGGAACCCTGCAGCATCCTGGTATTACTCCATGCCATGCAGTGCAGTTGTCCCATCAGCCACAAGTAACAGGCAGAGCCGTCTGCAGTGACTGCCCTGAAGGGGAAAGATGAAGACCCTGCAATGCCCCCCCAAATTACGTATTTTCACATCTGTTTAAAACCGTGAGTCAGTCCTCAATATTTACTTGCATGGTAAAAAGCCACAAATACTCAGCTGTAAGTTGTCACCTACTAACAAAATCAACAACTGATGAGGTCCTCAAATTTAGCCAAACCATTTTACTAATTTTAAGGATTACTTTTACAGATTCTTTTTAAAGTACAACTTACAGATGGATTACTGTAAAATGAGTGTGTCATTTTAACAAAAGTCACTTCTGATTTACATGCAAGGTTAAAGGGTTCTGATCAGAGCAACAATGGGGCAATTTTTGGGCAATTAATTCAGCTCAACAATATGTTTTTATTGACACAATACTGATTTCAAATAGAATTTTTGTCATTTTTTTACAACACCTTTTCTCAGTGACACAAGGATTTTTAAGCATAGAGGTTTCTTAAACTGCGAGATATAATATTAAAAAACAGTGTATAGAAACCTCCCTTGCTACCTAAGATATAACAACTGTTTTAAAAGATTCTGATTTAGAAAAAAAGAAATAGTACAAGAACATTTGCAAGCTCCAGTTATTTCTCAGGATGTGAAAAAAATTATATATGAAGGCTCCTAGACTTTGAAATTTCATGGATAAAAGGCTGTAATAATTCAAAGCAATCAATGATTGCATAGGTTGTTTCATACCTGTAAACTTCCAAAGCCATTCTAGACCAATCTTCACCATGTTCACTGGCTTTTGGGCATTATATAGAGTAATAGGTTTGGTGCACTTTTGCTGGACGTACACTTCTAAGTGATCTTGAAGGTTCTGTCCTACTCCTGGGGGGTAGTAGAAAGGGGGAGGAGGGAGGAGAAAGGAATTAAAAAAAAAAAAGAAGTTATTTCACAGAACAATTATACACAACGTTTGCAACCAAGAAACAGCATAAATGGGAACTAAACTAACCTCTTACAAGGGCAGTGATGACTAAGACCATGACCATGACTTATATCAGCCTTTTGCTCATGTCAGAATAAGGTTTTATATAAACATAGCATAACTAGAATGAAAATAGAAAGTTAAATGGCAGACATATCACTTCTAAAATTGCCGGAAGTGACTTCTAAATACAGTACTAGCTTTTCTAGTTTGAAGGAAAAGTTCATGTTATTCCTTCTATCTTTGAATATATATGACAGTGGGAGTTTATACAATCTGTTGTTGATCAAAACTAATTCAAAATTCTAAATTAGAAGTATGCTGCTTTAAAAGTACTCAGTGTCATTTTTCAGAAAGGCATTTTTCACTATCAAATGTAGTAAAGAAAGCATTGGAGTTTATTGCTCAGTTCTAAAATCCATGCAAGTTTCCACTTAGTTTCAGTCCACGCAACCTGACATAGAGACACGTGAATTTCATGGATTCATTTCATTTAATGATCTTTGAATTGCATCCATAGGAAGGTGTAAGGTTAAAACAAATGATAAAATTACCAGGAAGATGGCAAACGACAGGGATCCCCAGTTTTTTTAGATCATCTGCATTGCCAATCCCAGACAACATAAGCAGCTGTGGAGAATTTATGGCACCTCCACTTAAAATAACTTCTTTACTGGCAAAAGCCTAAAAGGAAATGAGCACAAATGCCCTAACATTATTAAGTCTGATCCAAATGCAAGCAACATATCAAGAGCTTCTGATGAGACATACCATTCTGATCCAGATTAGACACCTTTGCCTCATATCTTTCTCTTTCTAGATGTATTCCTATGATGACAGAAGTTTCTGCCAAGTGAAATGATCAAGCTTTCTTTGATAATTTCTGTATTTATTCTCATGTTTACAATCTGTCCAAACTGTATGGCACACACATTCAGCTCAGCCAGTACCATGGCTGCCAATAAAATCCTGCGCTACTCGCCAGGAAAAAAGTACCTGTGACACTCGGATCAGTCAGGTAAGCACCTCTTCCACTTTCAGTAACAGTTTGTAAATTAAAACTGAAACTCCTCAGGAAGATTTTGAATTCAGAGACATGCTAGCTTGAAAATGCACGAGCTTATTTTCTTAATTGAACCAAGATTAATATGTAGTTTCTTAGCTCATCGTAGTCCTCAGAAGCCCCTCAACCACAAAAGCACTACTGAGATGACTCAGACTGCAAGCTTTTATGTAATTCTGTTTTGCTGAAAGATTTTTCATCAAACAGTTTGAGTCTGAGCCCAGAGCTGGTCATGATACAGGCTGCTAAACTATTCCTCCACCTTTGACTCAGTTTTCTGTGCTGGATAGTTCTTTTTCTAGAACCTCTTCTCAAGTATTTTTAGCATATCTTCTTTTGAAGGATTTCTGACCCAAAATACTCTCATTTAGCAATACCAAAATCATTGTGTCATTTGTATCTGGGGGATATCTCTTCCCTGTTCTCATGTCTCTTAAATTTAGGATCATTACTATCCCGCTTAGTGCTTTTCACTGTTAAAGGCAAAAACTGCGTGGAGTAGGAAAACACTGATACCCCACCACCCCTTTTGCCTTCACTCTTTGAAAAAGGATGATGTGGGTGAACCCAACCTTGTTCAAACTCTCCCTTTCTATTCCAGTGAGCTGGCTCATGAACACACGCACATTGGATGCACTCCATCCTCCCTAGTTGCACATACATTGCCTGTTGAAATTTAAGATATCCTTTGTATACACATTGAGTTAGGTAGTTGACTATAAACTGAACAGTACCTCTTGCACATTAGAAAAAAAAAAGATTCAAGATTCACCCATCCTTATGAAAAAACAACTGCACCAAAGAAACAAAAAGTTAGCAACAATTTATATTTAATGCAAATCCTAATGCTACCTAGAGCTAGTCCAATGTGTATTTAAACCAATACACATTTCCAAAAGTAATACTGTAACATTTATCTGTGAATTCTAAGATATTCGTGTGGCCACTGTGAGAAAAAAGCAGATGAAGCACACACTTATGCCCCTCAGTTCCCTCTCATTAGCAAGCAAAACCCGCAAGGGTTCAAGGAAACATATCTGGTATTATTCATCTGCATTCTCCACCACTGTAGAATGTAAGGTGCTATCATGCATAGCTGCTTGGTTTTATTTTAGGTGAGACATTTAGCTTCTAAAGCAACATTAAAAAATACTATTTTTTTCTCGTAGTAGGGTGATGTGTTACCAGATTAGCATGGAGTGCATATTAACTTGCAGTAATCCTGTCCTTTTTGAATAATACCTCAGCTATACAGAATGATGGTGAATGAGATTGTTGGTAGCAGTAAGAGCGTAATGTAGTAGGAAGATAAATTTTGACAAATTGTTTCCACACTGTTTATCTGATATTGGTGACAGACAGTAAGTGCTGGTATTTTTTGTTTGTTCTTGTTTTGCTCTGGGCAATCACTAGTATGGTAAGTCTAATACACAGCATATTTGTGACTGCTGAATCAATACCTAGAGCTGTATTTTGCATGTTATGCAAATACAACTTCTTTTTATTTTCTATGGTACCCACTGAACTGGTGCCAGTTTGTTCCAGGTAGCATTCAAATGATGCTTGTTCCGTCTACGCTCACTGCACAATCAGCACTGCAGTTATTCCGAGCCTATACACTTTTCTGCCTGACTCTGAACTCAGAAACACCAGGAATGTTCAGTCTAACTTCCTTATTTTTGTCAGAGGGCTTTCTGGAGTCCTAGGAGCTCTCTGAGACCCCAGTGTCCCACAATTAAGTCTTTCTACTGGCTTGAATAGATTTTCAATCATGCTTGAATCAGGTTTTGATGATCTTTTAACTTTACTGATGACTGACGTAAATGAGATCCTACCTAAAATAGACTATAAAACCAAAAACCCTTTAATGTAATCAAGTGTCTCCTCTTGATGTTCATAATGTAATAAAATCGTGAGCTTTTCCATCCTGACAGCTATAGAATTTTCCAGAAAGTAAATGCAGACAACTCCTGCAATTTTATTTTGGGAGAGGAGGGAAGGAAGGGAGATACTGTGAATGAGTACTACTTATGATATATGCTACAAATATATTAATTCACTATGTGTAATTCATATACGTATTAATATGTATGAAAATTCATAGCAATTAGAGAATTTTGCAATTAAAGCGGTCCACTATTCAGAAAGCCTTTGATCATATGTAATTAGCTTTCTAAGACTTTCTTCAAGAAAATTAATCTTGATAATGGCACAAGAGCAGCAAGTAGAGACACTTTTTGCAGACATTTAATAGCTCATGAAATCAATTAAATTTTCTGCATTTTCTGTTTTACATTGTTAATGATAATCATTTTAGCAATCCACTTAGAAAACAACAGATTTGATCTGTGCATTAGAAAATGAAAGAGCAGTTTATTTCTATTGCATTTTAACTTTAACAGGTGTTCAAGTCACAGAACACTTGCCTGTTGGGTCTTATAAGCCTTATTGAACTCATACCACCAAAATCTGTACTGTCCTCTCTTTAGAATCATAGAATCATGATTTAGGATATTGCTATTAAATTTTTAAATTGTATTATAATTGTGACTAAATATCTTAATTTATTAACATAGAAATCCCTTTTAGGCAATTTCCTAGTTTTGGAATAATCAGCTTTAATATTAAAGAGTTAAGGGAAATGAGAATGTTTTAGGTCTTGGAGAAGTCAATGGATTGAAAGCTGCATAAGATGAACTGTTTATCCACAGAGTTAAGCTGTAATGGCAACTTAAGCTTCCTTCCACGTGATCACATGTTCAGTGGAAGGTGCACTGAGACTGAAAAATATTTTTTCCACAACCAACCATAAGGAACATTTCTTCATTATGTTTCATCATTACTGCCCCAAAACTCAATACACAATGGCAATGTAGAAACGAATGACTCATTACTTATCCCTTGAACCATTCAGATTTCAGGAGCTTTTACAGATTTGCCTGTGCCAGAACAGCATTTTCAGAATTGTTTTTCGGGAACATCAGCACGTCAGCACACTAGTCAATACTCGGAGACAGTGCGTGATTGCACCATAGGTTCCAGACAGAAACCTTACACAACACTCTTGCGTAACATCAAGTTATGGCTTGTCGTCTCCATACAGAGAGACGGAAATATGGAGATGCTAATCTCTGAACCGATACAGCTGAAATATCACCTGCTGTAAAATAATTGACAGGAAATCATATACTGGAAGAGACAACATAGCATCTGAAAAGACGACATTTTGCATAGTAAAGTGCCACTTTTAATAGAAGTTTGTTTTAAAACAAAAATTTAATTTCGCTTTGACTCATACCTTTCTTACTAGAAAATAAGAATCTCTTACCTTTTTCTTTTGTCCATTTTTCACATACTCAACACCGATGGATTTTGTCCCTTGAAACAAGATTTTTGTTACAAGTGTCTTCTCTGCAACTGACAAATTTGGGCGTGACATGGCTGGGCGAAGGTAAGCACTAGCTGTGCTCCATCTTTGACCTACAATGTCATCAAATATCAAAATAGTCATGCTCAGTATTCTTTAAGATTTTGGCCAATAACCATCAGGATGTTTACAGGGGGAAAGCCTTCATAGAGTTTACAGAGTTCAAGGCAAATGTGAATTGATGTAATAACTAAAGATTTTATTTTAACATAACAGATTTCACAACGAGAAATTTAACTATGAATCAACTTGCATGCCAGTGCAATTTTCAATGAAATACACGGTAGACTGATGGCAAGCTAGTGTGAAATGAACAGGCTGTAAATATAAAGTGTCACAGCTCTTCAGTAAACTCAACAAACAGCATTCAGTGCAGATTTTATGGCCATATGCCAAAATGATTTCAGAAGTACGACTGGGGGCTCAGAAATACAAATTACTTAAGGATCGCTTTATGATTTACCTCGGTGTACAGTCATGTCCATCCAGCCAAATCCTTCTTGCTGATAGCCGTTCATATCATCTGTGAAGGGATACCCAGCTTGCTGGGTTGCCTCCAGGAATGCATGATGAAGAGGATGGTTTGTTTTCCCTCTTGACACATACAGGGGTCCATTTCCACCTCTGTACTGATCTGGCCCCAGTTCATGTGTCTGTGCCTTCTTAAAATAGGGCAAGCAATGTTCATAGTCCCATCCTATTGCTCCTTCCCTGCTCCATCGATTATAATCTTCTGCGTGCCCACGAATGTATACCATAGCATTGAGAGAAGAGGAGCCACCCCACACTCTTCCTCGAGGCCAGTACATAATTCGGTTATCCATATGCTTTTGTGATGTTGTGTGGTAATACCAGTTATATTTCTCATCACAGAGGTTGTATGTTAACGCAGCAGGCATATGAATCTTCCACATCAGTCTTTTACTACCTAGAAGGGTATCTTTAGGGCCTGCTTCCAAAAGTAGTACAGTACTGAGAGGGTCTTCAGTCAACCTGTTGGCTAGTACACACCCTGCTGATCCAGCTCCAACAATGACATAAGTGTAAGAGTTTGCCTTTTCTGAACTAAGTTGAGATAACGTACGTGAAATTTTGAATTGCTGTTCATTGACGCCCAATATGTTCTTTAATATGTGTGCTTTAAATAGAGTTCCTGTTACTTTGTGCATCTGATTCACGGGACTGCAACATTTAACTCCTTTCATTAAGTACGACATCTTTACTGATAGTATCACTCTTGATGAACTTCTGACAAAAATCCAGAGTTTCACCCTAGAAAAGCAAGCAAGCAAAAATCCTAATTAAGATGTGAGCATTAATACAGTGCATTAATACCTCTAAAATGTCAGTCATTTTCAGGAAAAAATGGTATACTTTAGCCATTCTCACTATCCAAAAGGTTAACAACAATGCCAATAAACCAATAAACATTTACTCTGAAACTTGCTGTCTTATTAGTCTTTTAATGCAGTCTATGCACCAAGTCGTGGCACGCTATTTTATATTATGCAGCCTGATTTTGATTTGTTTCTTGTTCCTAAGATAGATTCATGAAGTGTGTTTTCAAGTATTTGTCAAAACCATAAAGGATGGAAACCTTTGCTTACCTTGTAGCCTCTATTCATCTGCCTCTAGTAGGTAAGAAATTAAGAAAACCAACAATTTCATAAACTTCTCTGTAAGGCTGTGACAGTCAGTGATATTGCCTAGCCGACTCACAACAATGGAAATGATGAGTATGCCCACTGTAGCTTCTGCTAGGCCAAATCTAACACGTGTCACAGTGAAAAACTGTTGGGTTTTGAGCTATGTCTCCTAATATAGGAAAGGCAAAAATCTGTTCATCTGTGGCTTTCTACCTTATTACTAAAACCAGATCCTGCTCTAAGGACAGTTACAATCTAATACCACCAAATCCTTTGGTGGGGTAGGAATGGCAATTTTTTTACCTTCAGAAAAGCCTGTGAGCCTTGCAAGCAACACAGGTTTAGCTCTGTGTTGCACAGGTTCAGGTACAGGGACTAAATGCAAGAACTTCACAGCCTGTCTTAGTGTCACAGGTACCGATGCAGCTGGCCAGTCTGAAGTGTGTTTCTCTCGCTCTCTCCCCTTGAAACCATTCCTCTTGTTATAAACAATTAGTGAAAATGGATACCCTTGGGCTGTAAATAGTATTTCTCCCTAACACATGTCTTCTATCTGAGCAGTTGCTTTGGATTCTAGAGACAGCAACTTACCCAGAGGCTGTTACTGCCCATCTGAATGAGATAAGCAAGCTTTCTCCTGGAATTATATTGAATACTGTATTATGTTTGTAACATTTAATTTTTCAGAAATGAATTAAGCTATTAATGTTGATTTTCATACATTCAAGTTTCATAGTTACCCAATACTTTGTAATACAAGCCCTGTATTTTTGTAAAATGTCTGGGGTTTTTCACTAAAAGAAAGTATGTCTTATTGAATCACTGAAATAACCAGCTTTTTCTTATTAAAACGTGGAACAGAACTGTGCTCATTTTCTCAGGTGAAAATCTACAACATACAGTTTGTGAGAGCATACACAAGCCCTTAATGCCCAACTCCGTAACAAAATTAGATGCAGGTTCCTGATAAATGTTAAAAGTCTTCGACATACAACTACATTTATTCACAATTTGATGTACAATCTCATATGCAAAAGTATTTTTTTTCCCCTCAGGGAAAGGATGGGAATAAACATGCATCTCTTACTCGAAAACTTGTAATAAGCTGTACAAAGCCTCAAATTTCTGGAAAGTGACCAACCATGGAGAACAGTTTCCTCTGTTAAAAAAAAAAAAGGATGCAGGGGATAGGTCTGACCCCAGAGTTCACACAGCTGATTCTCACATGGCTAATCCAAAACTGATCACAGCTGAAGGTGTGGGTTGTCTTTTACAGGTGGAGAATATTAAAGGATTCTTTCATGGAAAGAAGAGTTCGGAAATTTCCTGTGATGCAGCAGAAGAAGATGCAAAGGTAGAGAGCCTTTTACTTGTTTTGGTTGGTTTGTGTTGAAGAGGGACACAGTTCTGAAACACTTATGTTCAACCTGCAGAACTGGTGGGTCACAGGACTTTGTTGTTTCAAGAACAGCAGATGGGGTTTGTAGAATATGGGCCTGGGCCCGGGCCCTAATAATCTGGGAAAGGTACTTTATCTCTACAGTGTGACTTTATTCTTTTTTCTGGTGGAGATTCATGGTGATGAGAAGTGATCAACCTCACTCCTGAGGAAGTAAACTCTCAGGTTTTGGTACTACAGACACTCAACCTGTATTATTTAGACAGGTAGGGTTCACAGGCTCTGGAACAAGTACTGACCTGCTTGTTTTGGTGTGGGATCTATAATGCCATCAAATATTACTGTGCGTCCCAACCAAAATGCTAGCTGTTAAGGCTACAACTGACTTAGCTGTTGGCTGTAAAGAGGGTAGATTCTGAAGAATCCCTGAAATCGCGTTCAGAGACTGACTTACTCTGGTAGTGCAGGAGCTGTAGTGCTACAGCATAAGCAATGGCCACTGAGCTCCTGGAATTACTATCTCGAGTGATACTCCAAAGGCAGCATTGATGTTACATGATGTTACAGGACTAAGTGTTTGTTTATTGCCTTATGCCAGAACCCTAATAGTGAAGATTAGACCCTTTTAAAAGCTGATTTGTTAAAAGCCTCCTGCATATGCAGGCTTTGAAATTCACAGACAAATTAAACATTGTACTGAAGGGGTTGGTATCAAAGACTGGAATCATGAAGTCCTCAAATTAGAACATGATGACACTTCTCTCTAAAATAATCTATGTTTTTCAAAGTTCAAGTTCTCCTACAGAAGATAGTCTTGTGGAATTTTGCAGGAGTCCCTCTTTGAACAAGAAAACTCAGTCAAAACATAAGCTAATGCATCTTCATTCTCCACTTAACCCTTAGTTTTATCTGGCCCTTTTGCCAGGGAGAAATTATAACCTGTGCAGTGTTCCTAAGAACTGTATTTCAGCAAGAATGTGGGGTTTTTCCAGTAACTGGAAAAATCAAGTTGTTATTCTAACAGGTAGAGTCATGGGAGGCTCTGAGATGTGCTGGGGAAGTTGACACAATTTACCCAGTAGGGAACTATATTTTTATGGCCAGCTCTATTATCGTATTGTCTATGTCAAAACAAAATTTGTTAGAAATAGGGAGGTTTGCACAACATGGTTCTACTGCAATGCTCTGCACTTACCACCAAACAGTTGTCTTCTGGGCCTTACTGGATATTACTGCATGTCCTCATCTAGATTTTCACGTATCATAGACCTCTTTATGACCATGCAGTAAGATGGTCCTCAGGAATCAGTGAACAGACCTGCAGAAATGGATGTTGCAGCAACATAAGATATATTCACTGTATTGCACTAGAGCTTCAAAATTTGGAGCTCATTTAAAAAAACCTATGCATTTACTGATATTACTGCTATTGAGCAGGGCCTATAGACAGTGGTCTTACAAGAGGGAGGAGAGCAGAAGCAGGAAAATTCTATTGCTACCATTTAATAACTAATGGTACACCAGGTAGCTAGAAGAGGCAGTGGAGTTCTGAAGTTTGGGGCTCCTTGCATCCTTGTAACACGTTTCTGAATGCAGTATCAACCTTGCATGAGAAATAAACCCTGATGTAACCCATGGATACCTACCACTGCAACTCTATAGATGTTGATTTGGGGTCACATGGGAAAACAGACTTCTCTAAGGGACAGTAACGCTTTGAAAAGTCAATAATATGTTACTTCACCTTTTTTCTTTTTTAAAGAAAAGGAAGAGACAAAAAGATATGTATGAGGCTGCTTAGGGCATCTAAGTACTAAATTGGCTTGCCTGCTCTGTAAGAAAGCTAAGCAAAAGCGCTAGAATTCAGCCTAGGGACCTTATACAGATTTCAAGGACTCACGCTCCACAGCAAAGAGAGGAGGGTAGGTATCCTGCACTTATGGGGGGATATATTGAAAAATGGACAATAACAAAATGGTTCTGTAGGTGAATGAGGTGGCTAATCTAAAAAAGTTACAGGACACTACACATCATTACTGTTAACCAATCAGAGCTGTCCTGTTCTCTGATAAAACTGGAAATAAGAGTGATCAAAAATATATACCAAGACAGTTAGGGTACCCACTGGCTGGGCTAGAAGGCTGAACTACCCATCAGGAAAGCTAAATCTAGTGTTCCTTTTAAGTAACTGAAGTAGTATTTTGAATTTACTCCACCACATATGTTTGTCAGATTTATAGTGAGATGTTATTTCATGGTTTTATTTGCTTTTTTTGTTGTTTTAATTCAAATGGAACAGGACTTGCAGAGTAACATTTGAGAGATTTTTTTATCTTGCAAAGGAGTGAAGTCAGTCAACCGTGTCCTGGTCGTAACAGTCAGGTGGCTTTGAGAATCAGTGTGTAGATGATTCCCAAACCTCTGTGCTTTTAAAGTCCTGAAATGCAGAGGTCAAAAATCAAGCCAATCTGATTTAATTTAAAAGCAGCATACATACTTGGACTGAAGGGATGCAAACACTAGTTCCCATGCACAATTCTTTTTGTCATATTGATCCATACCTGCTCTCACCTACACGTGATGCTCCTCCATGAGCACTATCCTATGCCAGTTCCTCTAAACCGATCCTGAAACAAAGAGGAGATGATCGCTGTGGCTGAAACTTTACTCTCTGTCCTATTTTGCCAAGGCCAGAACAATAACGTTGTCTCTGGCAGATCTAAAATATGACCCTCTCCTGGATATGTCCAACAGCATGGACAGTACGTGGTGCAGCAGGGCAGTGGTACCTTTGCTGGACTTCACGGCACTGCGCTGACAAATCCTGTCAGGAATGTCTGTGTAAGACACAGGAGGAGCAGCTCCGCAGGTAACAGCAGCTCTTGGGTTTTGGTTCCCTCCCCCAGCCCTTGCAGACTGTAACCAGTTTAAATTCATCTGCTGTTGGGAGCGTTTTGGACTAACTTTTCCCGTTTGTCCTTCTAGTAAAAAAGTTCATTCGCTTACAGAGAGCCTGTGGTAAGTTTCGCTTCCACGGCTGAAACTGCTCAAGCCTACTTACCTCACCATTTCCTCCTTTACGAACAAACTTTTATCAGCCGGCCCAGGCCGTCAGGCCGCGGTACAGCCCCGCAGCTCTGCGGGCAGCCCGGACCCTGCCCTGGGGCGCCCACGACGCCTCTGGCTCCTCGCAAAGGCCCGGCGCCGTGTCGGGCTCCCGCCCCGGTCCCCTCCGCAGGACGGGGGAACCCACGGGCCGCGTCTCTCTCCTTCCCGGCGGGGGGAACCCCTGCCCCCCTCAGAACCGCTTGTGCGGGGGTTGCTGCCGGCGCCGGTGGGGCTGCGAGGGCCCGCAGCCACCGCTCGCTCCGGTCCCGCCGCGGTCTCCTCCCCCTCTCCCGCCCTTTCCTCCTCGGGGCTCGCAGGACCTCTCCCCTCAGCGCCTCCTCAGCCCACCGGCCGCCGCCGCGCTCACCCGCCCGCCCTCCGGGGGCGCTCCCTGTGAGGCGGGAGCGGGGGCTGCGGCGCTCGGGACTGGCCCCGGCAGGGGGGAGAGGTCTGCGGGGGAGGCAGGGCAGGGCAAGCGGGTGGAACTTCCCTCAGGAATGCACCCTTTGGCCGCCGGGGGAGAAACTTCGTGGCGTTTGGAAACGGCACGGAGCGGCAGGGGGCCGAAGTCCGCTGCCTGGCCTGGCCCGGCCCGCTGGAGCCCCCGGGCGGCTCGGCTGCGGGAGCGGCGGGGCCACTGCGTGGATTGCATCCATTGCATGGATTTCCTTAATAAGGCCAGAAAGGGCTTTTGTTTTCGATACGTTTTGAAATCTGTCTATGCACCCTAATGACACACAGTCATTAAAAGCGAGAACTCAAATGCAGCCAGCTCTTTAGCAGTGGTTTGTCGATTTGGGGTTTTTCCCCCCCGTGCTTGTTTTGTTTCCGTTTGCTTGCCATTTAGCAACAATGGATACTGTTTTTCAAAAGAAAAGATATTTCTGCTGTCAGTTTTAAAAGAATTTACAGTTTTAGCTGCACAGGTTTTCAATGCAGTTTTTATTAAACATCAACCAGGAATATTATTAGTTCTCTAAAATTGGAAAGTAGCCTGTAAATTTAGAGGTGCTTTAAAGAACATGTTTTTCTGGTCATTTTGCTCGATGACTGTAGAACTGCTGATCTCTGTCTCCGCACAAAGAGAAGGCCCAGCTCGGTGCCTGTTCCCCAGGACACCTCTCCGCCAGGAGAGCGGGTTCCTCCTTAGCAAGGAGAAGGCAGCCGTAATTATTATACCTCCCTTAAAGTTTTGACTTCTTGGGTCAGGATCATGGCATAGCTGCTGTGTCCATAGTACTCTTCCATGGGGTTGAAATAACTGTAGTTTGAACTAGGTCATACCTGTTTATTTTCTTTCTTATTTTGACTTGTTTTGTTGGGAGATAGATAATAAGCAGAGCACCCTGATAATGGGATGCATTTATTTTTGTTTCTTTTAATCTGCAGTAAATTAATCACTGGTAAACAAGCTTTTGTTGCCATGAGAAAGACCACTGGGATTTTTTTACTTAATGCCTACTCGTCACTATCACATTTTAGGCAGCTGTCTACGAAGATTACGTAAGTGTAGTGTGGTTTGTGCGTGTGTTTGAGGTGGTGGTGATAGAAAATAAGGCAAAACCACTGTTCACAGAGCAGGAGCTAATAGGCTGGTACCTGTTCTGAATTGTGCTTTCTAAAACATAGTGTATTTAGGGATTCATTTATGCAGATTTTGAGAGACTTGAGTGAAAATGCATACAGATCATGCATTTCCTAAAATTTGAAACATCTGTTTAAATTCATAGGCTGTAAAGATAATGTAATGAAATACAGTGAAAGTTGTATTGAAATGGGTAAGTGCTATGTACACATATAGACATCATACTGAAGGGGGAAAAATGATTCTTCCAAAATGTTTCACAATGTCATCTTTGCCTGGATATTGAATAGGGTCTAAGACCTACTTCTGAATCTTTCCCTATATCATACTCATGGCCTTAAAATGGTAATTTTGAGAATTCTGTACCGGCTAATTTAGATAATAATGCCATATTTTAATCTGTGAATATGGGATTGAGAAGCTTTCTTGGTTTCTCTGGGGTGATAAATTTAGTCTAGTTACTGGTTGCTACACTATGGCATGAACAAAAGTACCTTTAGTAGACTAAACAAATTCCTTTCGTATTTGAGCATGCAAATGTGTTGTTAATACAAAGTACTACTGTTTATAAATCTGTTGGAGGTTTAACAGGCTAGATATTTTTACAACATACATTTTCAAGGAACAGTGCCTGTATTCAAACAACTGCAGGGGGCCCTGTTGTAACTAACACTTCAGATTTGCCCCTTGGAAACCACAAACGCTCTGTTAGGTCATAAGGTGCCACCTGCAGGGTAAGGTAAGAGTTCTCACTTTTTTAACAGAGAGTAAATATTTAATCTCTTAAACACTTTTAAAAACAATGAATCATTTGGAGAGTGGACAATTTTTGTTTGGATCTTTCCTCTTTAGCAAGCATCAACTGGGATCATGTAAGCATGCTGCTGTTTAATTTTTGTTTGCTTAGCACTTTTTTTCACAGTATTAGTTTTGCAGAATGACTAAAGGTTAAGTACATGCATCTGCTGCCCTCTTCTCATGCAAGGCTGCTCCCTCGGTGTAGTAGACCTTAAACTGTTCTAATAAAAAGCTAGCAAGAGCTTCTGATGATGAGAACAGGCATGCAAAAATACTCCATTTTCACATTCTTAAGTCTTTCCACGGAATAATTAAATTTATTATATAAGCAAAATACCAACAGCAAGTGTAGTTTGGGTTCTCTGTTTCACTTTCTCCATGATGAATATATGACAATTTCAACTTAATTCATATTAGAGTGTGAATCGGGCATTAAACGCACAGCCTGCACTCTTCAGCTATTGCTTCTGTGTACACGTATCTGGAATGAATCTTCGCTTAACATCGGCCACATCAATATTTTATACCTCAAATTCCCCTGCACTGCAATGTTAACATACATAACCTATACAATATAAATGTAGTGAATTTGGAGACGACTGTGATACTCTGTACATGGAATTCAATGCATACAATTCAAAAAATGAAGTATAGCAATACTGAAAACTTTTGCACCACGTTTGGAAAAATCTCAGTTGAAGTTAGTTTTAATAAAATACAAAAATATCTATCAGCAGAAGATCAATACATCTGCACTGTAAAAAGACGGTATTTGGAGAAAGGAATCCTCAATTAATCTAGAGGATCATTTCAGTGTTCCACTGTAGACATATCCATTACCATACAAATGCAGCTCGTTCTCGTAACATTCTGACACCAAAACGCTGCCATTCTCGCTGATAAATCCATAGCTCTTGAGTTGTATCGAGACAGGCTAAAACAGCACCTCCTTTCCATGCAATTAAGCGGGGATCCATATCCTAAATTCAACACACAGATTTTACACAATCACTGGTGTAAATTTGCATAGTTCTCAAAACCCGTATCCTAATTTTTCCAACAGTATTCACCACTTAGAATCTCAGAGGTGAGGGGAGGAAAAAAGAAGTTTTTAAAAATTATTCAGGAAAAAATGATGAGATAAAAATATGGAAAGAATTTTTTTTTTTTAAAGATGCCTTCTAGGCATGTCATGGAAATCCTGCTCTCAGCAATGGAGGCTCTGAAAAATACTCATTTTGATTAATGTCAAATGAAAATTGCTCTTTTAATGACATACTTTCTTTTACCTTAATAGTAATAAAAAAAAAACCCGTAACACAATCTCTTGCTGAGCAGACAGGTTAACTTCACGGGCCAGTACTAATTGCTTTTTTAAAGAATATGGTCTTTAGCTAATAAACACTTCAGTGATCAGTACTAGTAACACTCTTGCTATACCCCTAACTTCCTGCCTGTAATTGGAGAGTACCATGTTATGAGCTGAAAGCTCTCCTAAATCTCCTCAGATGTGCAACTGAAAGAAAAGATATTTTTAATTTTTCAAATATTTCAAACAATCATAGTATATTAACCATTTAGCTATTAGTTAACAGTATACCTTAGGTCTTGTGATGACTTCAACGTTTTCAATGACTCTTCTAAAAGAAGGTGGCATTTTGTTGAGAATTCGGTGTTGAAGAAACTCTTGAGCTTTATGAAACATAAGGCCGCCTCCCACTACTAATATGGAGCTGTACATCTTCTTTTTTGTATCATCAGATGCTGGAATGAATGGATGTACAGAAATAGGTCTGATTTTTAAAGTTAATATGGCCTGTATTTGTACTATAAAGAGTTTAATGCAAGTCAAACCAGATAATGTTTGCTTTTAAAATTCTATTTCTGTTCCTTGGGGATTCAAAACGTTTAGGTCAAGAAACCTCAACAAAGATGCAAGTATAAGGAACAGTGTAGCTAGTTTAGGGATAGTAAACTTAGGGACATCTTACTTTGGTAAAATATAGGAATTACCATAAATCCACACTGACATGCATATTTTACAGAATTGCATAAATGTAATTCTTACCGCAGCAGTCTATACTATGAAGAATGGCTTTGTCAAGGCCCAAGGCTTTGCCTTCAAACTGAGAAATAGCTGTTTTCCTGGACACGTGTGCAGTTAAAGGTTCCTCTGAATCATTTCCAGATATCATACAATCACTCTGGGAAGATCCCAGTTCCACTTCTTGCGGGTACATCCTCTCTGAAATGTCTGAGGTTTGGCCTCTCAAATCTCCCTCAAATGCACCAGGCTTCGACATAGATTTTCTATCAGCTGTAGCTTTTGCAGACTTAAAAATGAGAAAAGGGGAAACAAGTTAAACTACGAAAAATGCAAAAACATCTTCTGCATCTTCTGAACAATATGAAGACTTAACTAAACATCACTGTGTTTCCTTCACCTTTTTTGCACAGAAAGGTTAAGCACTGCATTATGACCTCACACTATTTTCATTTTAATCTCTACTTACAAAGTAAGGGGTTTATTTTAAACTCCATCAGATTTATCAGTGCCATAATATGAAGCCCTCTTAGACTCTGAATATACACAGTTTTAATTAAAGACTTGCCTAGACATCCATAATTCCTTACTCTAAATTTATTTTTTAATGCTTCTGAGCCAGATAATAAACTATGGTTTCTGAGATGAGCTAATGAATCCTGATTTTATTCCCCAGTTAAGTAATACTTAATGAAAAATAAAACTATTATTCACACACCTGCTCCTGCTTACTTTGTGTGGCTAGCAGGTAATGTTCATCATGAGGATCCTCAGGGTCACCTTGTGACCTGTGTTGCAAAGTTGTCATTTTTTGTCCAACGATTCCAAAAGCTGCTGGATAAAACAGAGCCATTGGAGCCTGAAGAATGAGAGATTTGGCATGGTTTTATGACATTTTTTTTTCTTTTTTTGGCATTTACTATTAGAAAAACCTTGTTCTATTTTTCTCACAATTCAAAATTAAATATACTTTTTTTTCCAAACAGTTTTGTAAAACGCTTAAGTGTCTTCAGCTTTGTATGATTAAAGAAACCAACAACAAACAACAAAAAAATACACTTGTACGTATTGATAAGTTTCTTTACAGATTCTGGCATTGTATGATAAATAAGTCCTTAACTGTAGTTTGTAAAGAAATTAGAAAATTAAATGGTGAGCTGAAAATCTTGCAAAATTAGCATTAATTCCTTGCATTTGGAGGATAAATATCCTATTTAGTTGAAACTACAGTCATTCTGGCTAAAGCTAGTTAGGAAGTCCTGTGCATCCACTAGTGCTGCATTAGGCCCACGCGTACATCTAGTAGTTAGTTTTAAAACTATCAGCAAGCATATGTTAAGAACAATCCATAAATCATGTGGGCTTAGCAGCACTGGGCCAACACCAAATGAGGTGCTGAGCCTGAATGCTGACTATAATTCTTACAAATTTTAGAAAAATCACCTGTATTTTTTCATCCCCTAATCGGAATTGGTATAATAAAGCTGGAGAATCCGGATGACGAATTTGGAACTCGTGATCTTGCAATCCAGAAATATCCTAGGGTCAAAACCAATGTAAACAAAACATTATCTCTTTTTTCTTTCTCTATCAAGCTGCATAATCTATTTAAATTGTAGCAAACAACAAAATGTAACAAACCTCTTAAGACTATGAATTTCACTTACCTATTCTTGAATTCTTTTTAAAGTCTTTTCCCTGCAGCATGATCTGCCAAAACAGCTTTCTACATCCCTAAGCCTCTAAAATGAGGGTTTATGCAGAAGGAAGGGAGAGGCCTGCTGGCAGATCTTAGAAAACTGAAGCTGAAAAGCAGCAAACATGCAGCTACTGTCAGCTTCTTTCATTAATAAGAACAAAGAAACTACCTTTCTAAGAGCTGGGATTCATTTCGACTAGAAGAAAAATTAAACAAGTTACAAACGCCTCAAGTCTAAAGCTTCTCCAGCTTTTCCCATTATTCTACTAAGTAAAATAATACATTTTATTCCATTTGCAAGAAATTGTGGACTCTCAAAAAGGTTCCCAAGAGTAGCATTCTGTAAAGGAAAAAAAAATTACTTGGAGAATACATTATTTTCCCTTCTCACCTGGTCTAGATGACAAAATGTCTCCTTTAGGTGCTGAAGCAGCAGGCAATCCAACTTATTAGTTAACTGACAGTCTCTATATGGGAATCCTGCTCGTTGCATAAGCCAGTAAAAACACCTTGACACATCAGATCCTCCATATGCAAGGCACAGCCTAAGGACAGAGAAGAAAAAGATTACTTGATTTATCTGCTGAAATACTGGCCTTCTACAGTAGCATACACAGGAATACAAGGAACATTTTAGACATGCTGTGATTGTGACTTCCACAGTTTGCACAGCACAGTATCAGTTCTGCCTCTTTTCTTCTTTTAAAGACATTAGAATTCTTTAAGGTTCATATTGTAACATGACGACACTGTTACAAGGCTTACTGTAAAAAAACCCCTGTATTTATAGATTTTTTTTCTCATTTTTAAAGTCAAGTCTTTGGCAAGCAACTAAGTACATGCCTGTAATAATTCTGCATAATAGAAGTGTGCTGGTTTTAGCTGGGATAGAGTTAATTTTCTTCACAGTAGCCAGCATGGGCTAGGCTTTGGATTTGTGCTGAAAACCATGTTGATAATACAGGCATATTTTAGTTATTGTTAAGCAGTGCTTACACAGAATCAAGGCCTCTTCTGCTTCTCACGCCACCCCACCAGCGAGTAGGCTGGATGTGCATAAGAAGTTGACCAGGGAGACAGCCAGGACAGCTGGCCCTGAGTGACCGAAAGTATATTCCATGTGGCGTCATGCTCAGCATATAAAGCTGAGGGAAGAAGGAGGCAAGGGGGAAACAGGGGGGGACATTCAGAGTTATGGTGTTTGTCTTCACAAATAACTATTACCTATGATGGAGTCCTGCTTTCCCGGAGATGGCTGAACACCTGCTTGCTGATGGGAAGTAGTGAATGAATTCCTCTGCTTGTGCACGCAGCTTTTGCTTTACCTGTTAAACTGTCTTTACCTCAACCCGGGATTTTTCTCACTTATACTCTTCCCCATCCCACCGGGGGATGCGAGCAAGGTGGCTATGTGGTGCTTAGTTGCTGGCTAGGGTTGAACCACGACAAAAAGATACCTGGTGTTGCGATGGGAAACACCGTCTTCTACACAGCAAACACTTGTCTTCTGATCTCCCACATCTACTATACACGCACTGCTTAAACCACTTCCAAAGGTAGCACAGACAGACTCCTGGTGTACAATAATTCCTAGCAATATGAGAAAAAAATGATATCCAATTTATGCCAAGCTCCAGACCACGATGCCAACATTTAAATGACATCAAATATCATTACCATTAGCATTTTAGCTATGCTCTCTAAGTAGTTATAAAACAAGGTCCAATTTCACCCTCTGTTTTCTTTTCAATCCACCTTTAACTCTGTAAAAGAGCACCTTTGTATTTGTAGCACAAGCCCATACTTAGACTGAAACCTCCTGTACTTCTCAGGTTTATCTTTCTAGCCAACGAAGGAAAAAAACAGCTCCATTGAGCTGTGTGTTATAGACAAAAACTAAGTAAAATTACTGTTTTAAAGGCAAATGGTTTTAGATAGATTAAGATAATTTTGTTATGCTGTATTAGTCCAGCTCTTCACCAAATTATTATTTAGGAAATGGCACTTTTAAGAGTTATTAATTGTACTTCTGACTTCCACGTATCAGATAATATGAGGCTTTGCATTTTTTTTCAGTATTCTTCCTGTTCCTCTGAAGCTAAGTCATTTCCACTGCAAATTCTTCTATCCTAGTGCCAGTACATTTTTCACATGGTATTATTAGGTGCTGTTCACACTACTTCCATACAAAAACTGGGGAGAGGTCAAACAAAGTATGATTTAGAAGCATTGTGATCAAAACCCAAGCCAATACGGCTTGTTCATTTTAACATGATGAAACACATCAAAATGAGCTCAGTCTCTCTTTTTGCAGTGTTTATTTACCACCTACTTAATTCTTTCCATTGGGAAGTCTCTTCTTTTTTTAAAATGAGTGTCTTCTATTAGATACAGAAAAGGCTAAACAGGTTTGCTATTTAAGAAGAATATCTAAGCACGTATTCTGCTGAGCGTAATACTTGGAAACTCTTTGCAATTCGTACTGATTAAACAGCAGTTTTAATCTCCAACATCTTAAAATTAACTTAATGTTTGACTAGTCTCTATCATTTAACTTAATATTCTCGTCCACTTTTTAAGTCTCTTTCCTGTTCATTCCTTGCATACCTAATACAAGAAAAAAAAAACTTTGCAGCACCAAAGGTACTATTACTATGATGTATTTCAAATTAAGTACGGTTGGGTTACTGTGCCTTCCGTAATAACATTCTGTGTTGTCTCCAAATGTGAAATCAAGAGAAAGATGGCTAAGACTACAGCAGTTTTTTCCAGAAGACTAACTAGAAACTTCCTTTTTAACACAGGAAACTGCATTGCTTTTTTTTTGTCACAGGGATTTCCAGTCTAAATATAAATATGCAGAAGAAGCTAAGAATTACTTCGTGCGTTTTTTAAATTTTATTGCTCTTCTATATTTAGTGTATGCACTTAAGCCAGCTCTGAAGCCTCCTATTCTGTCATCCTGTAGAGAGGACAGTAGCAGCATCTTACATCATAGACTTCTGTTTTGAAGTCTAAGAATCTTAATGCTCTGTAGAGTTAACATTGTACACTTTAGAAATACTTGAGAAATCAGACTGTTGATACTTTTATCTCAGCTGAAGTGAGAAGCGTACGGTTGGAACACGTAATAGCAAACCAAGGAACTTGTTTCAATGCCAGCCAACCATTTCGCCCCATTAACAGAGACAACAGTTACGGGAACAGCAAAAGATGAAAGGCGCTAGTCCCAGCCAAACTGGGATTGATGTGCAAAAATGTGCCTTAGAGGGGGGAAAAAAAAAATCTTGACGCCATTAATCATGAAGTGCTTGCTTATGTATGGTTTTACCTGAGAAGCCCATCTTCATTAGGATCATATTTACTAGTTCCTTCACATGTTGTTTATTATAGATGTCTGGAATTAGTAAAATGCATCTGTAATACTGAAGACAAGAACAGTAAATTAAAGCCAGCTCTCAAATTACGTTTCTCTCTGCATTCTTGAATACCTGATGCTGAGAAAGCAAGCATAATATAAAAGTTACTAAAAGAAGCAAACTTATGGAAAGGGGGAAGGTCTTTAATAATTTAAAAAATGAGTTCAGAGTAAGTGCCAAGTTAAGAGTTTATAGGCCACTAAAATGTTTAAAAGTACATGAGATATGAGAAAACCACCATTCTGCAAGGAGAAGAAATGGATGCAAGTAGTAGGCACCTATTCCTCAGTTGCCTCCTTCTAAGCCCATCCCCAGACTAAGACTTTGAAATGTCTATAATAGGATTTCCAAACCTCCCTGGTGGTTCGATTAACAATTTTTGTCTTAAGACTTAATTTGGAATTTTGTGCCTGTCCTTAGGAACTGTGCTCACCAGCAGTGGAAAGAATTTATTCATTAAGAAAACCACCAGTAAGAGGTTACAAGTAACAGCAGGTTGCTTCTCTTTTATTTTCTGTAACATTTACAGAAGTGGATACAGCCCACGTTAATGTGTTCACAGCTCACCTTTAAGTCTTTCAGCGGTATTTCCAGATATTTTTGTATTGCATGTGACCATATAACTTCGAGATCTGCTAATATGGCAGTGAGGGAGCCACCAGGTCCTGTGTGGAGATTCAACTGCCCTCTTCTAATAGGCCAATGTATATTATAAGAATCTAGTGGATTAACGTAGAGTGCCTGAAATAAGAGATGATGTTCTATGCACAGCTTTTCATAAAAGATTAGTAACAAGTACTAGAAAGATATTTCAGAAGCAGATAGAACAAGACATGCAGCAGCAGTCAGACCTATGTGACAGCAATACAGTGGATTTCTTTTTAAGAGGGCTTGATTATATAGCATTAAAATAAAAAATTAAATACATGGTTTAAACCACTTGAATTTTCACATCCATGAAACAGTATGTTTTTCTATTATTGCAAGTTAGTAACTAAAATAATTTAAAGACTCTTGGAAGCTCATGAAGACCTAATCACTCAGCAGTGATTCCATATACTGATCTTTTTATCAGTTTCTTGCCTTTTCTCTGAATTACGCCACATGGGCAAAGTTCTCACCTAGTCCCTGCGGAAACACTGATTTGTAGTAGCGAAGGATCCAGGTTACTTGCTAGGAAAATGGGGGAAACCGTCTGGTCTTGCTGAATTGATAATAAACACTCAGTTAGTCCATTGTAAAGCTTTCTTGGCTAAATTTATATGCCTTTCAACACATACTTACATGTAGCAAACTGCTACCAATTACATAGCTGCGTTAAAACGTAATACTAAGCCTCATTTCAGCAGGAAAAATGAATCTTACCTCTTCTCCTACCAGAAATTCAGGATGATTCGAAGTGTTTGTCCACTTGGCCCCAGAGCTGTGATCTAAAATAGCTGGACGCATCTGTCTGTTGTATGACCTGGCCTGAAATGTAATCAAAACAAATGCTGTTGATAAATATTCTACCAGTCACTTTTTATGCATGAAAGAAAAAAAGAAACACCCCTCCACACCCCAGCCCTTGAAGAACCATTTTAAATCTTCATTTTCTCAGATCTTCGGAGTTAGGTCCCACAATAGTGTGCTGTAGCCTTGTCCACTAAAGCACAGCATCACCCCCAATTATAAAATCTTAAGAATGAGTTACCTGATCAGGTGACACTGGTATACGCCTTGCGCCATTTGACATCTTTTTGGACCATATTGCTTGGTCCACCATTTTAAGGCCATTTTGTCTCTGCTCAGTACTTTCAGGTTTCTAAACAAAATGCACAAATATGCCACGTAAATTCTTACTTTCCAACTGTGTCTGTATACTGGTAATACTGGAGATATTATTAAACTATTAAATCATTACTGTATTGATAGACTGTAGAAAGGAGAGAGGTTTGTACAACGCAAAATGAACATATGCTGATTTTTAAAGAAGCTCTTTTTGATATGAGAGTTACCAACACCTATTTGTCTAAGTCAACTTGAATCTGATTGTAATGGCTGATGGACTTCATCGCCAGAGCGAGGAGCTCAGGACATTATCTATCTAACTACAGAAATATTAAGGATGAGCAAAAATGTTTAAATAGATCTCAATTATTTAAAGGTGAGATTTAATATTAGAGACATTAATTTGATCAATGTGTTTTTTGTACAGACTCAAATTGTGACTAAGATCACTACATATATTTTTTGAGCAGGTTGGACTAAAATGACTTGCTGCGGTATCCAAGTTACAAACTAACTTGTAACCAAGGCGTTCGCCAACGGAGCGCTCTGGTTCTAGTGCCACAATTGTCACTCTATGGACAGAAACGCTGGGTGGGACAGCAGACCACTGAGCGAAGTCACTGTGTACGAACCCTCAGCTTATCAATTTATTACATTTAGTTCACTGCAAACGAATCAAACTGCAAACACAGAATGGTGCCACTCTACCGACTTCAGGAAGGCGGCACCTACAGCACGTTAAAAGAGAAAAAAGTTCGTCTTGATACATATTCGTCTCTGAAAAAAACCATCATGCATGAGGGGGTGATGCACATTACACAACAACAACAAAAAGCACTAGAAATACGTAGTTAAAGCATCCGTTTTAGCAAGATCGAGGACCCGCGGGGGGGGAGAGTGTGTTCCGGCTTACGTTGAGCCCGTCCCGCAGGAGCCAGCTGTCCCTGTAGGCCGCCTGTCCCTGCTGCTTGTGCCGCCGGGCGATGACGTGGGGGATGCCCACGGGCAGCGTGTCCGTGGCCCTCCCCAGCCGCAGAGTGGTGGAGCCGGGGTGTATCACCACGATGAAGTTGCTCTGGATTTGCTGAAACACCGCGCACGCCGGTCACCCCCTCGGCCCGCCTCCCCGCGCCCGGCCCCTTAAAAGGCCGAGCCCGGACCACCCCCCCNGGGAGGAAGGGTAATACACCCCTCCTGCGACTTAAAAAATACCGTCTATAAAAATATGACAGTGGCAGTGACGCGTGCGACACGCCCGTGAAGAGCTAACGCTGACCTGCCGGCCTGTAGGCGCCTGATCGGTGGGGCCCTTTAGGGGCGATGAAGAGGCGGAGCCGGGGGAGATCTGTTTGTGAGGCTGAAGGCTCCTGATGGCAGCAAGTTTAAAAGGGACCTGAGGTAACTTTAAAAGGTAACTCGGTGTTGGTGCGTGGAACAGGAGTGGGAGCCACCCCAGGGGGCGATTTTACCATAACTAGCTGGCAAAAGCCAGGTAATTAGCAAATGCTTATGTTAACTAAGGGGCATTGCTGGATGGTTGAGCGACACAGGATTAATTAATCTTTAAGTAATTTTACTGTTCAGCAAGTTCTCTTCTACTGCTAGGGAAAACTGCATTTTTAGGAGACTCTACTGCCTGAATTTGTGAAAGTATTTGCTTTATGGCCAGCTACAGCGTGTGGGTTTCAAGGTCTCCTGTTTTTGAGCTTTACCAGGTGCGGGGACCAGGTGGAGTGAGACCCGAGCACTTGCCCCCAGCTGGCCCACAGGGTTATTTTGTACTGTAAAGGTCATGTTCAGTTTCAGTTAGAAAGCTTGCTGGGTTCTCCCTCTCCCCCTTGATGCTGCCACCCTGAGAAGCCCTTGCCCTGGCTCCAGACCCCTAAGCCCGTCCCTTCCTCACGAAGCCACAGCATCCCACATTTACTGTCACACAGCTTCCTGCTGGTGGGATGGGCTGAGTATAGTCCTGGTATATTTCACACAGGTATTGGGACTAATAATGGCTCTTTATGTCAATTATTTAGCCTTATTCCATTAAACCTGTTTATATTTCAAGCCTTGGGTTTCCTTGTTCTTAACCTGATCCCCCTTCTGGGGTGGGGAGGGGTCATTGGGTGATGGAGTGATTATCTAAAGGACAATAAATTGTTGCAAATTCTTCAAACTGTAACAATGTTATATTTTCCTGCCAAAGAGATTTTAAGAGAGATTTAAGTCAAAAATTTGCAGTGGCGCCTTGCAGAAAATAATTTAATCTGGATTCTTGGCAGCTAATCTTTTCTCAAATAAATACAGCCCTCTCCAACTGAACAAAAAACCCCCAAACCCCAAACAAAGCCCACGAACAACAGAAACTCCCATTCTGAAATGGGGTAAATTAATTAAAAGGCAGTTACTGTTTGAAAGAAAATAACTCTTCTTGTGTTAGCACTCAGTATTGGAGTGCACTACCTTTTTCTTCATAGAATAAGAACAAAGGCTAACAAAGTCTTACCAAAATTTGTATGACAATAGGCTTATATGTTTGAGTAAGTTTATAATGGAGACAGAAGCTGTTTCAAGAGGTGCTTATAAAACACTCATGTTATAAAACCCATTATGGGCCTTAAGGAAGTGAGTTTGTAAAAGGCAAAGATTGTAAAGCAAAATTATTTTTAAATTGCATTTTAAAAGTGTTTTTAGAGTATCATTAATGTAATGAAAATACAGCAAAGTACAGAATGTTAGTACTGACAAAAAAAAATACAAAACCTATTAGGAAGCACTATGTTATGTTTTACTCTTGAGGGACCTTCTGTATCAAATATAAATACGTATCCTTCCTCAGCCAGGTTTTTTCCTGAAAATGATGAGAAAGTCAGCCTTGTGACAAGCCAAATATAATTTACTTATTACTTTGCAACTACAGTAAAATGCTCAGAAACTATACAAAGACTTTAGACAGTAAACATTTAATAAAACTGTAGTTCAGTTACACCAGATCCTTGAAGAAGGAGTTCCCAGTACAACTTCATTAATCTGCCTGTATCGCAGAACAGTTTCCAGTTAGACATACACATCCGCGACATTCAAACTCATTTGGTCCACCACTAAACTCTTCTTCCCTTTCATCTTGCAGATGTGTATGCTCTTGCCTGCCTCTTCAGCAGGCATTTACCTAAAAGATAAAAGTATTAACAGTACGTTTAAAGACAACAAGGCCTTTCTTTGCAAGATAAAACTACGTAAGTAACAATTTTAAAATATATTTTTTAGTTTAGCTAAACGACACGTGCTAAACGCTTGCGAACTTCTATTCCTGAGCAGATTACATGTTGCCATTATTACCCAAAAGCCCTCCCCACAGACTCTGCTGGCCTCATGTCCAGTCAAAACCAACGAAACGTCCCATCCAAATGAGAAAAAAAAAAAAGTATCACGAGCAGAAGCCTGTCCTTTTTCTATGGAACTGCAATAACTGTGGTATATGCTTTTTGGCATATGAACTTTTTCCTACAAGATTTACAGGTATTAACCACCCATATGTGTGTGTTGTCTTTTAATTTTTGTTACAGTACCAATGGGGAGTGATTGATAAAAAAGTAGGATTGCTTAAGTCTTAAAGTAAATTAAACCATACTATATATACGTTCAGTGTTAGATGAAACTCCCACCAGACAACCTCATTAACAAAGTTCAGGAAGCTGCAAGAAATTTAATGACCATGGCTTTTTTAATGATTTTTGCCCCCCCTTTTTAAGCAATTTTCGTGCTGTACTAGAATTCAAGATTTGCATAGCCATATCACTGAAACAGGAAAAAAGATTTTTTACTAATAGTCTTCTAAGCTTTATTAATTTTCCTTCTTTTCTACTGGGAAGTATTTACTTTAAGCAAGAGAAAAAAAATCACGTCATATGATAATCATTAGAAATGCAAACAGTTTCAGTCACAACTGATCTGGACAGGACTTTACATTAGAAGCCAAAAAAGGTGAAAAGTTCTAAATATTTTTTTATCAGCTGTGTTCAAAAGTCTTTGCTGTACTTTGTATATCCACTTCTATGCAATTAAAAGTAGAAGCTCACCAATTCTGAGCCAAAACCTATTAACACCCCCCTTCTTTTTTTCCCTCTTTACTGAAAGTATCTAACCACTTTTTCTTCTTCTTTTGGTAGCTTTTGCAGAAGGAGGACAAAATGCTCAGTTCTACCTTAATGTAAAATTATCATTGATATTTAAAAAAAGGAAGTTCAAAGCAGGATACAGCATATTTGGAATTACCTTCCTCATCCACCTCCAGCCATTGGTGGTGGACTGGGGCCTCCACCCCAGTTATTTATTCGACCCATCCTACGGCGAGGCTGTGCTGGAGGCCTGACAAGAAAGCAAGGAGAATGACATCTATTCAATCGGCATTAAATTGTTAAATGAGAAATAGAATAACACTGCCTCTAAATTATAGTAATTATGAAGTTAGAACCTCTGGAAAAGTTGTTTGGGTTTTGGGTGAAAAGGTAAGAAAAAACCCAACCAACCTCACTTTTGGAAATTTCTCTTATGCAAACTGCTCTAATTACTCCTGTCTCACAAGAGAAGCTACAGCTAACAGGCTTTTTACACAGTCCTAAAAACCCCCAAAGTTAGGCAAACCATTAAGAACAAAGAAACAATATCCCTATAGCAAAGTGTTTTGCTTTATCTGTAGATAATGTAATACATGAAATGACTGAATTACTAGAAATCAAATGCTGAGCGTAAGCAAGACTAACAAAACAGAATCTCAACAAAGATATATATTGTTGACTAGGCAGGTTTGAAAAATTGTTTCAGTGAGAGTCACGTTATATTGTTACGACAGCCATCCAAAGCTATGTATTATTATCAATGAGTTTCAGAAAAAATACCACAGATAAACAACATTTTGGTCTTCTCACATGACTGGATTCAATGCAAATGACAACTGTAATCTGAATACGTGATGTCATTTTGCTAAGATAGCAAAAAAATAAATAAATCAGAACTAGAGTGAATATGAAAAAATACCCTCTTCCATCACTGTATCCTAGATAGGAGGAAGATGTGTAGCCTCTTCTTCTCAAATCTGGTTGAATAATGCTCTGGAAACTGAAAAATAGAACAGGAGTTAGGTGAATTAATCACTAGATACAGTTGCTGAATTTGTGGATTGCAAGATAAGAAATGGGATGAAAAACACTAGTGTTCAGGAACGAACAGTGTATCTTCTCAAGGTTACTCCTGTTTAATACATCTTTGCTATTTTTCTCCCATGATTGAAGATAAAATCTGAAGTAATTCCAAATTACAGTAAGGCTCAAACCATAATATTTTTTTTTCCTGGTAAATAAAGTGCAAGAAATGAATAAAGTATAAACCTATAACTGCAATAATGAAGAACTGCTGAATACATCAAAAGAAACTTGTTTCTCAACTGGCTTCAATCTGAGGCCATAGATTTGTGATGACTGCTATGTGATTATTTTTACATAGCCAGACTCTGTTGGCATCAGTAGAAATCCTCCAAGAATACCTTAATTATTTGATCAGCTATTAGAAACTGCTCTTTAACAAAACTACATGCTTTTTCTTTTTGCAGTATTAAAATGGAAGAAATGTAAGAAAAATTATTTAAACTGCCAGTAAGTTAGCATCACTTTTCACATGCTTTTATTTAATATATTACAGTGCGTAATAACCAAAGCCATATAGTCGTAGTAAAGCATTCATATATGTTTTGGGGACAGTAGGTATGGAATGCTAATGAGCAAGTGTAACATTTTTACTGCTGTTATTGATAGCACTGAGTAGCTTCTACCTATGGCAAACCTAAAATAAAGCTCATAAAAAGAGTTAATTACTACTTACAACAGAACCACAAAATCTGCTATCGACCAGAAGAAATCTGTTATAGATGACAAACTCCAAGGAGCCCGACTCTGGTTATCCAAAACTTGTCCTGTAGTGTATCAAAACATCCAGCGATGTTTAGTGCCTGACACTGTACAGTATATTACACAAAAACACATCTCCTGCGTCTAAGACTTGCACAGGACACGCAGAAACTACACTTCAGGGGCAAGGGTGGCAAGTTGCGTTCCCGGGAGGGTGTTGTCCAAGTACCCGAGATAATGGGATCGCCGCCACCACAGCGTCACTGGGCCCAGGTAAACACACTAAAAACCCCCACTACAGTCTCTGCTTCTCTATATGTGACTAAGGCGCTCCTCTGTTGGCTCCCTGTTATGCAGGACACGCTCCGGCTCTTCAAAGTCCTTAAAACCCCTTTAGAATTGCGTAAGGCTGAACNGGGCGCGCGGCCGGCGCATGCCCAGAACCGGCGGGGGAGGCGCCGCGGGGGAGGCGGTGCCGAGGGGAGGGCGGTGCTAAGCTGAGGTGTCCATCGCGGCACCGTGCTGCCCTCCCTTTCCCGGTTCCCTTCCCACGGCAACCGTAGCAGCACGTAGCCTCCTGTTAACGGGGATCCCCCTCAGCCGCCCCGCTGCGGGGCCGGCCGGCCTGGGGCGGGCGGTGTTCAGGGGGGGCGGCTCCTCCCTCAGCGCGGGACCTTCTGGTTCGCTCCTGAAATGTCTTTATTTTAGTTGTTAAAACGCTGGGAGACCCTGTGTCAGAGCTTCTGTGCCCAATAAGTTTATGGTTTTACCAAAAGTCTGAGGAAACCATAGCCGCAGTTGGTAGTATGGCAGGGTAGCTCTCATAAAAATTACTTGTTCTTAGTAGTCTTCCGTAGTTAACTTAGGTAAAAGCAACCGCTTTCGTCCTTTATCGCTGCCCCAGTTTTCTCTAGTTGTTGAACAGAGCCTTGCCTATTCCTGTGGTTTTTCTAATGGAATGTTAGAAGTGATAACCCACTGTAATAATGTTAGAAATTTGACCAAATGCAGGCACTTCTTTAAAATTTCTCTCCAAAGGGAACTTTCATTCCTTTTTTCTAATCACAGGTATGTGGCAATTTATATTCCCATTATGTTGGTAGGAATGTTCAGCCCAAAGTCAAGCATTTGTTTTAATTAATTTTTGTAAAAACTTTACCCTGCGTTTCTAGCTAGCTTTGCTAGCCTTTCTTCTCACGGAGAATCCACGCGTGTGAAATTGAGGGTCGCTATATAGGCAAATTTAATGTAATACCTTCTCTCCTTTTTAAACTAGTAGAGGAGGAGGGATGTGTAATTCTGCTGGGAAACAGCAGTAAGAAAAGTGATTATAGAAGTATTTTAGTACTGCTTTTACAAGACCTGACTTTTCCTTGTAACTATGAGGTAAAGTCTCTTGCTAAACCTCTCAACACAAGAGTGTTGTCTGAAGCTGCAGTTGTAACATAATCTGCCTCTGACAATGTAGTTGTTCCCTAGTGAAGAAATTGTTTGCAACTGACAGGTGTTTATAAATGTTCAATATTTCAGAAACAAACTCTTGCTAACAACTGAAACCAGTTGTGAAAGAAAAATATCTGTAACAACAGATATAAAGTAAATATTTATCATTAATATAAGAGCTAGGTAATATACTACTCGATAAATGGGGAAATGCAAAAATGTTTAGAAAATACTGGGTGCTACGTGGTACACATTGGCCATAAATGCAGACAGTATGTTAAAATTAGTCAGGGACAACATCTATCCTTTTTCTAAATTATCTATGTTTATGATGATTTTTTCAAACAAAGTCAAGTGTCAGATCAGTTTCAGTTTACACATTGCAAAACACAGCTACATAGGTATAGAAGAAAACCAGAGAGAGTCTGTAAGTCATTTGAGCATTGTTTTTAGCTTCTCAGTGAAAACAGTGGAGGAATAAACTGGCAGAAAGACATATTGGTGTACTTTTAATTATGGAATGCATAATAGATCTGATATGTGTAAGGTGATACTATTATATACATTTGAATTTTATATGGAAAGGGAAAACATTAAAAAGGTACTGTCAAATAATAGGAAAATAACTACTCAAGCAAAGTATATGACAAATGCATACCTCTATTAGTATGCTAATGTGAAAATGATACAGTCTTGTTTTCAAATAATTTTCATAAATATACTTTGGGTTTTTTCACTAGGCTTTGAGATAAAATAGCAAATTATCATATGTTTGAAGAACTATTGCACAAGAAGAAAACAAAAAGAGGGAGAATGGCAATGGGAAGATAATGGCAATAAGTGGAGTTAAAAAGAGGTATTGTGTCACAAACTGACTCTTGCTATTGTAAAAACAAATGTCACAGTCCAAACTTTTCACTGTAGTTTAGACAGAAACATGGTGAACCTAAATACAAGCAGGTAATTATTCCACCTAAAGTCAGGCTTTGTATACAGCTGATGTTGTCCTGCATGGATTAACACAATAAGGGTTTGAACAATTTATTCCCTTTTTTAATGTATTATTTTTCAGAGGGAATGTGTTAATTATGCAGAAAGGAACAATGTATTTTTTGTTTTTCAAATGACAAAAAAACCCCCAAACCCCAGCAACAGAGAAGATGGTTAATGGGTTCTTCGTTTTGTTTTTTGTTTTAAGAAAAGTAAAATCATATGTGAGATAGTCTTGGTTTATTTAATAATAAAGTAGTAATGAGTATTGTCTCAGTGCCCTGAAATTATACAATTACAATGCAGACTTTCTCTGTGAAATGCATTCTTAGTGAGTGAAATTAAAGAAATACACTTTTAAAATTGAGATTACTAGAGTGTGTGTATTCCTAACATAGTTAGGAATAGAGAGAGTAGTTTTGTCCATCGCTTGCTCTTCTGCTGCAATGTGATTGGTCCCATCAGACTTCACTTGTTTAAGGCTGAGAGGCAGAAGCTAAATTCTAGAACCAGAGGGCTGTCTTTGGTCAGGATGCTTTCTTTTGTCAGTTACAGGTGTTCTGAAGAGACAGAAACTTCACTAAGGGCTTCTTAAAGTTCCTTCTGTTACTTAGGGCTAGTAGCTTTCCATGAATAGAAAAGTGACACTTGCCTTCAAATTTCAGATATGTTTCATTTCTTGACAGCATCACGTGTTGATTTTGCCTTTTCTTTGGCTGAGGCTTATTTTTTAAAGCTATCTTTCAGATGACACCTGACTACACTAATAAATTTTTTAAAATAATAATTTAATAATAGCTTATGCAATCTACATTTCTGCATGGAAATTGCATGATTTCATAGTAAGTTACCTAATTTGCATAGCCAATAGTAGACTCTGGATATACTAATGAAAAGCATGTGTCCTTTAGGGATGCAAATATAGAGCTCTCTCCCAAGTGTTTTCTTACCAACAATATAAAGTCTTAGGGCCTCTTTAATTGGGTAAATTACACATAATGGTTGCATATCTTTCTTGGACATTAGCTTCAGCAGATTCTGATACATTTACAAATATTACACCGGTAACATACCCAGTGTCTGAATATATCCAGTATTTTGGTACCCACAAAGTAATGTTTCTGCAAAGAGTGATTAAGCACAGAAGATTAATTTTTTATTATTAGACTAGTATAAAGGAAAAACAGGAAGACAGCTTGTTCCTTTCATTCTCTAAAGCCATTATTTGAGTCTCTTAAAGTTGAACATATCTATCTTTTTCTAGCCATTCTTAACTTTTGATGGTCTTGAAGCAACTCAACATTTTTACAAACAGAAGCAGTAAGGGTATGTGGATTATCAGCATTTAAAGATTTGACGTTTTGATCACAGCATCCTTCCTTCTCTTTCCATTAATTTTCTAATTAAGTTAACATTGCATTTGTCATTATTGCTATCACTGAAATACTTACAGTCAGCTCAAGCTATGTATAAAATAAAGATGGAATATTTAACTACACTGCATATTTCATTTTAAGGATGAAACTGAATAAACCTGATACTTCTGGCAAAACCAGTTTCCTTAACAAGAATAATCAATTACGTTTTCCTCTGTGCCACATGGCCAGACGTGCAGAGCGTATCTTTCCACCTGGGTTCCTCGTGTCATTTGAAAAGCCAGAATTAAAAGGGACAGAACAGGGATTGCAGTCCTCTCCATTTCATCACGTAAACTTTCCCTCTGTGCAGCTGGTGCACTGCAAACATAACTGCTTCAGAACAGACTCAGTAGATATTAGCAGTGAGAACAAAAGGACTTTAGTTCTATAGCGTGATTTTTGTCCTAGAGAATTTGTGTTAATGATATTGTAGGGATCCATAATCATCTCAGTCTTTCAACATAAAATGAGTTTCCTTTGTATGTCATTCCTTCCTTTCTGCAAGTGTGGGGTTGTTCCTCCCTCCTCTCCTTTTGCTGGCCTTCCTAAAATTTCTGTCCTCTGATTGGGAAGTATAGATCTCCTTTGCAATATGTCATCTGTAGTATTAGATACCCTGCAAATTATGCACTTACCTTCACCTCAGCAGTTAATTTCTGCAGTATTTTATGGCCCCTGTGTATAGCCACTGGCAAGTACAAAATAGTTGGGATAAGCAGAAACTAGAGGAAGCGTATAAATAAGGAATAAAATATAGAAACAAAGGAGAAAAGTGTTCTCTGCGCAAGTGGTTGTTTATGTCTGTGCTGCAGTTACTTCTGTCTCCTTGCTGGTGTGGATGGCGCTGAAAGCTCAGGTCCTCTTCAGAGTTATTCCTCTGAAGTCTGCAGACCCTCCCTTTGAAGTAGATGTCTGTGGCTCCTCAAGCCTCCATCAGTAACTGAATTTGTTTCTATATGACTATGTTGTGGCTTCTACTGGCTAGTACAAGGCAAAAGTATATCTCTCTTGGCTGAAGAAGTTACTGCATGTGTGTTATTAGAGAGTGTTATCACGACTGTATTGTAAAGTCAGTTAATTTTTCTAATTCATAATTCTTCAGGTAGGGTCTTTACCGAGTTCTTAAGCTTTATCACTGCTTCATCAGAATGCATTACTATTTGAAATCATAACGGTCTTTGGGCTCCTAGGCCTGCTGTGACTCTATGGAGCTCCTGTAGATTGTTGCTAATGTTTTTTGCAGGACCTTTCCTACTCTTTGCATATTGATATATTGTGCTCATCTCTCATATAACTGGTGCAGCATTTTGTTGTAAAATGTTGTTGTAAATCACTTTTATGTTTTCAAATGTCTTTGCAAGGTGATGGAATGACTTAGCAGAAAACACTGCAGTTGCTGACAGCAGATCCTTTCCCTTAACAGATAATGCTTGCAAAAAGACAGCGCAATATGATAGTGTAAGCAGGAAAAAAACCCCAAACCTGAAAGACTTGTTGCACACTTCAGTTCTATGACCTTGGATGTAATTAAAAGAATTCCTATCTTTCTAGCTCAAACAACGTGTAGATAGTCCTATACACAAACTTGACTGCTTTTATGAAGAATGAGGAAAAATAAGATACAGTCTAGGAACTTGACATGAAAGGTAACCATAGTGATTTTTTTTTTCCTAAGAAATTGTTACTAAAAATTGTACTTTCTGAGATCTGAACAAATACAGATTTTTCTACTTTTTAAATATTCTTTTAATGCCATCTAATGCAGCAAATCTACTGAGGAAAAAAGAAAATAAAATAAGGATTTTGATTTTATTTTTGTTTTCCGTGCAAACCTTTATCTAATTAAAAAACCACATGAGTATTGTCTTTATTCTACAAAGTTAGATTAATTATATTATCTATTTCATCAGTGAGTATGTGTCCTTAGACCCTCTTAAATGAAAATAGGGCATTTTAATCTGACCACGTTAATTGTATCATGTGAAATCGTATTTCAATTGCTTCTTCTCTTCCTTTTGTCAAGGATCCTATTTTAAATATCTGGTGGCTGTGATAGCAGTCAGGTTATGTGAAATCTGATTCATACTGTCCTAGCACATATCTTGTTTTACAACTAGATTTAAGTGTCTTCAGCCATGTTGTGTTTTTGTTTTAGAGCTTTCTGACTTAGTTGAGTGCTACCATGTCTTTCTTTTCCCGTGACTGCACAGAGGCTAGGAAGACAGTGCTATTCATAATTATTTTTTTTTCTTTAGTCTACTCATTCTTTTTTTCTGGGCCTCTGGAGGAATTACAGGAATTCTTATGCTCTCAAGATGTCTAGATAGTCTTGGGGGAGGAATGTCTGAGGGACCATGAATTTATTGATATACTTAGCCTGAGACTGTAGGAAAAAAGAAAAAAGACACACCCCTCACCCCAAAACCAAACCACCGCAGGCTTTTCAGATGGCTATGAGTAGCGTGGGACTGCAGTGGGACTCAGTGGTAGGTTGCTCTAGGACCACAGACCAACTACTTTAAATCATCTTGAAACTACACATTTAAGAAGACTTTGTAATCTCCCCAGACTGTCTTGGCCATGAGGGAACTGAGGTATGTGTGGTTACTTTTGGGGGAATGGCTGCTGCTGCTTTCTGACAAGCTAGTTCCTTCATGATGAATTTTTTTTTTTTAAAAAGTACATATATTTTAAGCTGAGTGCCAATCATCTTAGGCCAGTAGTGCTAGATGACATCTCTCTCTCTCTCCTGTTCTTACCATCTTATCCCAAAATCAGTAGTAGTCTTTGACCAGTATTGCTGTGATTAAGAGACAGATTGCCTTGTTAAATGTATTTCAGAGAGTATGAAAAAAAATTTGGAGACTGCTTAGATTAATAATTCATAGTTAGCTGATGTAGCAGGACAAAAAAGTAGACTCAAGGTTCCAGTTACCTGAAGTTCATGAATGTCACTGCATCCTTAAGATAGTGGACAAGATGCTGCTTCAGGACTTTTGGGGACAATGTATTCGTTGTTCTTCAGTTTGTCCAATGTAGCAATTAATGTGATTAAGCTAGCGCCAAGTCTGTTTTAAATACTATTGCACTGGATCGTTAACTTTAACACTGTCATCATGTTCTCCCTATTGCATTTACCTTATTTAGGGAAGATGCTAATGCTTAGCATTCACTTGGATCAAGAATATATTAGTGCTTCTCTAGTTCTCAAGATTTTAAACTGTTCATGTATTAGGAATTATATTGGACCAAAAGAGGAAGAAAAATTCGGCTCTATATCCCTCAAGCACTTGAAACCCACACTGAAATAATAGCAAATGTCTCTAGATCCGTAATTTGCAATCCTACTGATGTTTAGCCAGTTGTCTGTGTTTTTTATCTTGATGGATGCTCTTTTAGGTTACCTTCAAGGTTGCCTAGAATAAAAAAACCTGAGCGTGCTGTTTGTAGGTCCTGCAAAGGATATGATTCAAGGTAGTTCAGAAAAAACCATCAGATTATTCTCAAGCAGAATTATTCAAAAGATAGGTCAAGGCATGCTGGATTTTCTAGTGAGAACTCTTGGGACTAGCTGGAGGTGGCTGTAAGGGGTACCCGAAGGTGAATCACCAGTAGGTAGGTACAGCAGTCTAGATACAGATTAAATCTGTTTTAGAAATAACTTAAATAGTGGCAAAAAATGCATGGAAAATCGATGGGTTTTTGAAAACTGATTATTGTTTAGAGCTGTCCAGATAATTCATGTTCATGTAACTGAAGTTCATTCTGCAGAGACTTGGGGAAAGGTTCTGATGTCAGTTACACAGCAGTGAACCTATAGAAACAGTTATTCAGGTAGCAGTTGATGCAGGTGGCTTCTAGTCTTTATGAAATATACGTCATGTACTTGAAAAAAGGAAGTGAGTTAATATCACATATAAAAATATCTGTATGCTAGAAACTTACTGTAAGAAAAGGAGTGCGTTGATTTTTTTGTTATTGCAGACATGTCTGTCACAGCTCTCACTTTTCACATGTGGGAACAAGAGTAAGAAAAATGTCAAAAATACTTAGTTTAGAATTTGCATATATTTGATCTTAAGGGAACAAGTGCTTGGACTTGAATTTAAGATGAAGAGGAAATATACTCATGTGGCCCTGTATCTCAAGAAATTCCTAGAAGTGCTTTGAGTAAGCACGTATTTCTGCTAGGGGATTCCAGAAATGATCTTCAAATGTTCATGTTACTTTTAAAACTCTTCCAAGTAAAGACAGGTACTAAAATCTCAAGGATGTTGGGTCCACCCACCATGACATGTGAAAAAGTCTGTTAGAAACTAGTGTGGAAATTAATCGGTCAACTCATTTCCACTAAGATTAGAATACATTCACAACTCTGAGACAGGAGGTGGGAGTTCTTGACCAAGCGATGCAGGAGTGCAAGCTCAAAAAAAAAAAACCAAAACAAAACGTATTGATGTGTTGGTCTCATCTGAAAGAAATAGAGAAATTAAGAATTGTGTCCGGTATACAGGCTGCAGGTTATCATGCAGATTATAGAGTGCCCTTGCAATGTGACGAGGAGACAAAAAGAGAGTAGTAGGAGTCAACAGGAATATTCTACACATGTTCCGTGTGTAGAAAAGTGTGTAGATGTTTAAGGGCTTGTATACATAAGAACTGTCATCATAGTTAAGGTAGCTTTACTAAAGAAAAGTAAGACCTCAATAAGTGAGATTTTGTATGGCATTAAAGACAAGGGGAGGAGCTCACATCAAAGTGTTAACTGATTGTGAAAACATTTAATTCTATTTTTGATACTTCTTTTAAAAGATGTGTAACCTTCTATGAAGCACATAAAGCAATTGGATCTCTTTCTGGAACAGGCAGTGTTATATTTTTATGTACTAGTCTATATGAAAACCTACATGTCAATAATTATGCTTGCTTTCAACCTCTTCCTGGGTCCTCCACCCCCACCCCGCCCACCAAGTTCTTGTAGTTTTCCAAAAAATTCCCTATGTTTTGCAATTCAACCTGGAAGGTCAGAATAGAATGAATACAAAACTGTTTCTAAAGACCTTGTGAAGAATATAGTGGATTCTGTCTCCCTGCTGTAGTGTGGGGGACATGTTGTGTTAATTAACTTTTTTTCATAGCTGCGTCATTCCTTAAAATACATTCTGGGGAAATGGTTGTAGTTCTGGATAGGGGTTTGCTTATTCACTTTCAGCCCTGGTGCATACCATAAACTGAATTACCTCTAATAGCCCTTCTGTTCAAAAATTGTTGAGTTTTTTGTCTAGATGGCCTTTGAAAGCATATGTCTGCAGTACTTTGTATCTTGAAATAAACTGAGAGAACTTTCACAGTTCTGTGGAATCATCTGACTTGATAAGTACCAAAGAAGATGGAGTTTTTCTTCTGGCTTTATCTAGATGGATTCCACAGATTCCATATTGCACAGTCTGATCTTGGCAATAGTTAGTTTCTAATGTGCAAATTAGCTTCAGTTTTTAATCTGTGATGACCTTCACTTCATTAGTTAATGATTTTTAATGTGTGCGATCCATCAGCTGTTTGTTTGATCCAGTAGCCATATAGTTCTAGAAATTTCTTCCCAATAGATTGTCTTAGTGTTTTATGTTTTTGGAGGGAGGGTGGGATATAGGAGAATTTCTTACTTGGACATTTCCAAACTTATAAAATCTGGATCAAGAATATATAATACTTAAGAAAAATTCCCTTTTAAGGAGCTAGTCCACTTCCTTTTCAGAAAATTGTGCGACTTCTGGGCAAAATCCTCCACAGAATAAAGTTTTGTGCAGAGTAGGTATATGTGCTCTTTATCCTTTGCATCTTTCTCAAATACTAGCAAAACTTTCTCTGTTTAAAACACAGCAAATGTTCTTTGGAGATTCCCTTTTCCAGGTACTTGGGAAAATATGCTCTTGTTTATCAGTTCTAGGTGTCTGTCCCTCCTTGCACAGCTTAATGAGAGGGGCAGGTGTTTGGCCTCTTTAGCTGTAGCATTCACCATATAACAGGCTGGGCAATCAACACTGGTGACTGTCAAAACCACACCTTACGTTTTAAAACTGACTCAGGTGCCTAGCAAACTGGTTGATTCAGCCAATTAGTATTTTAATCTTTCTGAAACAGTATGGTGTCTTTTAAGGAAACAAAGACTTTCCCATGCAGCAATCAACTGCTTCACAATTCCCCAGAGGACTTTCTTTTTCTGTGAAAACTAGCTGGAGCTTGAATATCTATCTATTTTTTTTGTTTTTTGTTTTGTTTTTGTTTATGGCATGGGCCTGTCATGAGTAATGTAGAGGGCAGGTGGGAAGTAAAAAGATACTTGTCTAAAAGGGACCCTAAGAAATCCTCACCTGAGACAAGAAGAAAAAGGCAGATTTGTGTGAAGGTACCATGGGCTTCATTTATGGATAAAAAGAGAGGAATGACTCTATGATGTATCCCTCCAAGATAAAGCGGTAGCAGCCTGCTTTGATTTCATTCCAGAGGATCTGTGGCACATTAAACAAATTCAGGGAGGTAAGAAGCATTATGAAGTGATTGTAAGACCTTTAGATATTATTTTCTGTAGTTTCAGGTGAAAAATATCCAAATTCTGTGTATATATTCTTTTTCAGATATGATGAACTTACTAGTTCCTCAGAGAGCACGGAGCTATCTGAGGATAAGAGACTTTAGGTCCCAGACTAGTGAAAAATTATGCCCAGGATCAACTTTTCAAATCTATCAGATGGAAATGATGCAAACTGAAAAAAATATGCATTTCAAAGTTAAAAGAGATTATTGTAATGAGACGAGTATATAAAAACATGCATAAATTTTGTTTTCCAGATAAAACCTTTTAAACTATTATTCTTGCTAGTGTTGCATTTGGTATTTATAATGCAGAATCTGGGGAGTTCTGTCTGGTTTTAACCTAGACATTGGGAAGTACAGTTAATGTTATTTGCAGACAAGCACTGTTATTTAATAATATTAAGGTCAGTGTGGCATAGCAAAGAGTTTGTAGGCATCTCTTGGCTGATATCCTGGTGCTAATTCAATACTGGTGCACTAGTTTCACTCACTACACCAACTTTAAGAACCTCTATAATCAGCATCATAGGTCAAAGAGACTGTTCTCATTGATCAATGTATTCGTCATAAATATGTAGCCATTTTATGATATATTTTCTCTTGGGGTAAAAATAAATAAATTACAGATGTATTCAATTAAAAATATGACAATAAATGAAAACCTATTTTATAAATTAAGTGCCAGATAGTGCTTTTGTTCTTGTTTCTATAAATTGCTTTTATTAACTTCTTAGAAAGAATGACTTGAAGCAGCTGTATTTAAATTAATGTGGAGTAGTTTATAAGCAGAATAAAATGGTCATAATGTTTCAAATTAAAAATAAGTAAAATAAAATAACTGTACCATAATAGTGAACAAAAAGGATATAAATTACATTGTGTGCATTGCCCCTTGGTTGTGAATACCATCACTTCTTAGGGAATATGCTTAGTTCACAGCTATTGGTAGCACTCTGAACTACATTGTGACTTTGGTTCTAAATGTATTGGAATGTTTGGAGCTTAGTGGCCGTGTCACGTAAAACTTACATTCAATAAATGACATTTCAGTCTGTGGTTAATGCATACGCATTCACTGGTTGGCAGGTGCAGATGCAGTTCATTTCATAATCTCAAGGATAATGATCCAGTTATTCACTAAATGTGCATATCGTCTGTGGCATCTTTTATCTAACTGTATCCTGGCTGATTCTGTTCAACAGGTTTTCATTGCAGGGATCATTTCCAAATTACTGATCAATAACTTGTGTGTAGTACATGCTGTAATAGTTCCATTATAGCATGCATGCCAGAAGTAACTCCAGTTGGTTTCATCCATTTTGGCACAGAAGAGCTGCAAGTGGCAGGTTTACAAAAAAACCTGTGTGTGATTCTCACCGTACAGTTAGACTGTGGAACCCTTCTATCATGCTGTAGATTTTATGTGAATTCAAATAGTGGCTATGCAAACTTGTGAAGGAAAAACTCTTGAAGGATGGGGAAGCACAAAGATATAACCTCTGGGTCATGAAGTCTGAGCTGCAAAGTCGTGTAGGTTGGGAGAGTATACTTTGGAATTATCATTCCAAGTTATTTTTCAATTTTTTTTCTTTACATCCACTCTTGGTATCTGATGGAGGCAGGGAACTGAACTGGCTGGCTGGCTACATGTAAAGATTCTTATGCTTGGTTCTTACAATACTTTAAGGTTTTTCACCAGAGAATCTAAAATTATTTAGTAACGAGGTCTTTTTCAAATGTGTTATGGGTGCTTCAGCACTTGACAGATACGTGGGGCTGGTGATAGCCTCCAAACTGAGGGTAAATAAGTTTTTATCTTCTTGAATCAAAATATCTTTGTTGCTGTCTCCTTGATTGCTGGACTTCCTGGGATTCTATCAGCAAGCTTAGGCTACCTGATTAGAATTTATGTTCCCCTGTTTTTAAGATGGTCAGTGGTGGTTGAGTTGCTAAGCTGGTGTGGAACAGGAAGCAATGTGAATAATTTAGTTTATCACGTGGAAAAGACAACTAATTGTAGCACAGATGGAATTCAACTGTATCATTCCATCCCCTTTGCTATAGGTGCTTGGACTTGTCTCAGCATATCGCCTGGTTTCATCAGTGTAACAAATCCAAAAAACTGTCAGGTTTCCATTATCACCATCTCTTTGGCACATGACGTAGATTTTAAGTAGATGATTCATGAGAATGTGTTGTTGGAAAGGACTGTGCTGAAATGTGTGTGACAGATGTCAAAGAAATATTGCTGATGTATTTTAAGTGCTGCTTCCAACCAGGGCATCCTTCAAAGTGTAAATATCCTATAGCAACAAGGAAAAAAATCCTTCTGTGCTCATGAAGAAGTGCTTTGTATATAGTTTTCCGGAGCCAGGCTGAATGTTTATGATACTGACAATAGACATTTTTCTGATAATGGACATAGAGTGACAATATTAAAGTTATCCTTCTGGATAGCATTCTGAAATACATTTCTGTGCTTCTGTGCTACTTTGCAGCTTTTGTGTAAAGGTTATATCCTCTTCACTGCCTTTTGTCATTACTTAGCACCGTAAATGGGACACTTATTTTGTGTAAAACACATAAAAAAATCACAAGCGCCTTGTAAATGACAGTTATAATAACAGATAGGCAGGTTGAACAGCTATTGCGTCAGCCCAATTTCCTTGTATATATGCATGTGAGTGGGACTAGCTCGGAAAAGTTCATCCGATAGAAAAGTTGTCACAGAGAGAAGACTCAACTAAACCATATGAATAATTGGTTACATGTCTTGTGGATTAAAGTATCGCTATGATGGAGGTTCTTAAAAAAATAAGACAAAAAAACCCCAAAGCCCAAACCTCCAAAATATTTTAGAAATTCTGGATAGGGTAGCAGGATAACAAGGAGTATAGACAAGAGTCTGCTAGCATAAAATTTGCCAGTAGAAGTATGACAGAAGCTTATTTGCATAAGCTGCTCAGCCTTTTTGTTTCAAGTGTCTGTTTGGATTCCCATGGGGAAAAATCAGTTTGTATCATCAGTCCGTAAAAATTAAAACTCCATGTCATTTGGTATAGAGTGTGCTCCTGAGCAGACCGTAAGTGGTAGAGTTGGAGGTATGATTACAGTCAAGGCTAGTTCTAGGAGCAGCAGAGGTACCAAGTACCTATTTACCTTGGATCCAACTTATACCTGCTGAAGGCAGTGGCACATCTTCCAATCAAGTCTCCTACTTCTGGGTTGTAAGAGAAAAACACTTGAAAAAAAAGTTTAGAAAATGCAAGAAATTCTCCATAGATGAGATGTACAAGTTGCTAGCTTCGAGCGTGTTTTGTGGTTAGGTTGCATGCATCGCTATAAAGGGTTTCAGTGGAAAGGCTGACCTCCTTTCCTGTAGAAACAAAATGCACTGCTTATTGTAGTTTGATTAAAGCAAAAGATTTTACTTATTGGTCCTTGCCATGGAACATACACTTGTGGCTGCCATAGCAACAATTTTCTCCTTGCAATAAACCACACATACATTAAGAAGTTAAATCCTTTTGTTTTTCTGGAATTAGGAATCAACTTTTGTAAGAATTCAGGTAAACACTATTTCAGATTCCTCTCATTCTTCAGGATGGTCCCGAATGCTGATCAAAATAAAGCCTAACGCATTCAAAGTGGGTGAAATATTCACTGGCAAGTTTACTTAGTCAAGGCATTCATTTTTAAATATATGTTCCCCCACAGAGTCTTGTGCTGTGAGTTGAAGAAATGTGTTCTCAATAGCATACTTCCGATGATACTTTCTATATTATGTTTTCTTCATTAACAGACTTTAAAAAAATTATTTTTAATTACAGATAAGATTATCTTGTCCATCTCTGCACATTGCTAAGACAAGTTTACTGGGTCCAGCTGTGCACAGGAAATTCAGAAAGGTGTCTTTTTAATCTAAACTTCCCCTCTTCCAAACAAAATTATAAAGGGTATAGAGAAATATATGCTAAGAGCTTAAGCATATAATAAAGTCAGAATCAATTATTTCTGCCTAGAGAACTGACCTTTTATACAGCAGCCAGTGTTTCGTTTTATAAATGTTTGATGAAACACTTAGACTGAGCTGTTTTTTAACAAACTAGATAAACAAATACACGTATACTGTGCTTGCCTTAGGCTTACTGAGCATTGCTGTCCGCAGCAGCTGCTGAACCTCTTAGGATGGTGGATGAGGCTGTGAGGAGGGTTGTCATTGGGAATTTTGTTCCTGCACCTTGCTGTTTGCAGTGAAATTAAATTTTTGAGAAGTCAGTATCGTGATTTGTGATACATATAGATGTGATATATTGTGATACATATATATATAGATGTGTGTATTTATGTGCGTGTATATTTCAATTAGAAAGGCTTAATTCTTGCTTTGTGTCAGATGATATAATGAAGGAGTTAAAAATCTGTCTCTGAGTTTTTATACTGTATAGGCCATGCTCCAAGCAAGGGCCGTAGAAATCATCTTTCCTCTTGGTTTCTGTCTGCAAGTTAAAATGAATTCCATGATGTGACACTGTCAGCTAGTTTTGTGCTTTCATGTATTTGCTCAAAAAGAAGCGCACTTTTGATGTTGTTCTACTTATGTCTCATCAAAGGTTTTGTAGCAGCTGCATTTCATGGTTCTCTGCAAAACCACCTGGAAAACATCCATCGTCTGAAAGTGATATTCTTAAGAGTGCCTTGCAGACTCAGATTTGCAGGTTGCTGAATGCTGCTAAATTGAAAACGACCTTATTTGAAAGGAAATGGATGCCGTCAATCCTTTAAGAATATCAAAAGCTACAGTACAAACAGCTCACAAAATGTAATGGGTGCCTAGAGATCCATCTGTAAAGCTGCAGTGCTAGTGTAATCTGTTGAATTTTACTCATATAGGGTAAGATTTTGCAAATTTCTCTTAAAATGATTTTTTATTGAATGGCTATTTTA
This sequence comes from Rhinoptilus africanus, assembly GCA_013400135.1. Classification (NCBI taxonomy): domain Eukaryota; kingdom Metazoa; phylum Chordata; class Aves; order Charadriiformes; family Glareolidae; genus Rhinoptilus; species Rhinoptilus africanus. The sequence goes on from VXBO01000936.1 coordinate 196,444, forward strand.
AGTTTGCTGAATATGTGATTACCTGTGCTTATTGAAAGAGACAAGACCTATGTTTAATGTAATTGTAGTTCAATGCTCCTGTTACTTTCGTGTTTTCCCCTATCAAGTTGTCAAAGGGAAAACCATATGCATTAAGTTATAGATGTGCTTTTTCCAAATATACATACATTAAAGGATCATTGAAAAAGGATCATTGCTGCGGCTCAACAATGGTTAGAAGAGTATTTGAAATACTATTTTTTTTTAAAGAGAGATGAATTATGCATATTCATGATGAAGTTAACTCATGAAGTTCCACAAGGATCTGTCAATAGACTTGTGCTGTTCTATAGAATTCTATACATTCACAAATTATTAACAAAAACGGTAAATAATATGTATTAACAGGAAATTTAGTTTCCTCAATTATTTTAAACAGTGAAAACTTAATTTGGCTGCAGAGATTTTGAGAAGGATCTTCTGGTACTGAATGATGTAGTAATATAGTAACAAATTTTCAAAAAGTGCCGGGTAATATGAGGAGGAAAACCACATATAGAACTATGCAGTGATCTTTAAATTGGCTATTGTTGTTCAGAAAAAAAATAATAAAATCTCTGAAGTATTCTGGATGATCCTCCAAAACTGTCAGCTCAAGGTTTACACTGGGTGATTCCAAGTGGCTTTTGATGAAACGTATATGCTTTTTTTTTTTTTTTTAACGAATCCACTTTGGAAAAAAAACTTTATTAAAAGTGTTCTTATGACCATCTTGTCCCTTTAAAGTAAAAGAGTCAAAGAAAATTAAGATACTTAAGTATCAAAAATTAATTGAAAATACCCAGTAAAGTGAGAAGCTTGACTGTCTTTGTTTATTTTATTTTATATTAAACTGCCATTCCTTTCCATCAGTCAGTTCTATTGACACTTAATGCTGTGATTCATACAATTAATTTATTCAAAGAATTACATAATATGTTATAATTAACTACCACATCCCGTAGTATTGGTTTCACGAATTGCTACATGAAAGGACATATCTCCACGCTGATCTGACATCTTTTACTGTTCAGGTGATATAAAGGAGCCAGATGCTGGCTGTAATTAGTCAGGAGAGATTTGTTCTGTTGATGGAAAGCTCTCAGCTGGAATGAAGCACACAGAGCTGGCTTCTGCTCCAAACACTTCTGCCTCTCTGACATCGGAAGAGGGACAGAATTTTGATCTGTTAATCCAGCTGATGTGTAATGTTTTATGAAAAACATGTGTTGCTGGGACATTAGGTTGGTGTTGGCTTGCCCACGGAATTGTGGCGTTATAATTATTTCCTTGTTTTTCATCTGCTGGACTGGTCAGGTGAAGGATGTAAGGGAAAACTTAATGCAAGAAGAATTTGGACATTTTTCTGAGTAATGGTTGTCCAATTAAAAAAATAATTTAAAAAAGTATTAGGGAAATGTGAAACTAAGTCTTTAAAACTATTTCTCCTGTGATGTCTACAAAGATTTGCGAGGACCTCATTAGTCACAAGACGTACAATAAAGGAGTACTTACTTTAAGCAAAATGTTTCTTTAAAATAGGAAATTAATTGCTTAGATTTCTACACAGAAGAGCAGCTAAGACCCCTCTCTCTGGGTCACCCAAGTAAGTAGCATGCATGTGTTTTCTGTTAAACTGTTTCCCTATTTCTGCATTACAGTACATTTTAAGGAAAGGAAGATGAAATGAAATCGGAAAATAGAATGAAAACAAAAATCTTTATTTAAAATATAAAACTAAAACATTTTGTGGAGACTTTTATGATTGCTAAAAAAGAAAAAGTATGAGGTTTAATTCTTCTGTAGTTTTATATCATCTTCTATTCCTTCCAAATCACAGGAAAAAAAAAAAATCTCGAAGAAGAAATTGCTGTTGGGAAGATTAAAACGTGGTGTTTATTTCGGGTACGGATTGTGAAGGTTTTTAAGTGAGAACTTCTTAGTCTCACAATTGATAGCCAAGAGGCAACAGTCAAATTGTTGGAAATTGCAGCATAAAGAAGAGTTCCAGCCCCTTTTTCCTTATAGCAGCTCGAGTTACCGTAGTCTTTTCAGTCCTGTGCTACTTTGTTTTTTCCACTGGGTGTCTCCACACTACGCGGGAAGTTCAGGCAGTGTTTCTTTTGAAAGCAAATGCCTGAAAGGAGAGGGAATGTGTGAATACTAAAAAGCGTGTTTTGAATAAAGTTCAACAGTAAATTATTCTGTAAATTCACTCTGACTTGCTATAAATGTACAATGGAAAAATTTAAGTGTTAAGTTTTCAAAGTATTTCCTAGGCTGCTGCTGCAATGAAGTGAATGTACCAAAGTGGGTCACAGGTGAGCATGTAGAGTGGGATCTGCTGTTCCATAATTTTATTACCTTATAGTAACACTAATCATAAATTGTGGTGATAGCGATAGCGTGCATCCTGACAGGTCAACCAAGTGAGACTGCTGTAAAGAAAAAAAAAAAATATACATAAACCGATTGAGATGAAAAAAAATATTAAATCTATTTTTTTTCCTTAATGTATAGTGAAACATTTTTGAACCTCCTCTGTAGATTTTCAGTCTTGTTTTATACATTTAACTAGCTGTTAAGTAGCTCATAGATGCAGGGGTACAGCTGGGTAACACTGTTGGTTTAACATCTGAGGGAAATCTCTCATAGGACTGGTAAACTAGGAAACTCTTGAATGGATATTGGATGTTTTGAACTTCCAGTGCAGAGCACAGGAGTCTTTTAGTTCAGCAGGATCCATTAGCTGCTTCATTGATAGTTTTTCTCTGGAATTTTATGTTTTAAAAGATAAAAATCTACAGTGAAATGGATGTTTTTTCTAAATTCTAACATGAACCCACATAAGAATACCAGATTGCTGATGTAGGCATTTTTGTCATCCATTATTGACTGGATTTCATCAGTTTCTTTTGTAATGAAAAGACAGTCTGCTGCCTATTAACTTTCCTTTGGGATCTGCCATCTTTCCCCCTCTCTATTGCAAGTACAAACCTAATGTATAGAGGTGTTGCTGCAGTTCAGTGGAAGCTGCAACACAGTTAGTGGAACTCTCTCTTTTACAAGTGTACGTTGTGTGTTTTTAATTATATATTTTTGCAAGGATAGTAAAATACAGCTTATAAATCACTTACTCAGATCAAAGTCATTTCCCTATTGATTTGGTTACCTTCTTGCTGCTTTTGCCATGCAGGCCAGCAAGCAGTGTTGTTTCCTTTTGTAAATTTTATCGATTAGGAGAGAGAGAACACGGAAGAAAATATGCTTGTTTTTATCAAACCATTTCTCCATGTGTTTCAGCAATGTTCATACCAAAACAATTGCTCTTGTGTTTCATGAATATTCCTGTAAGAAAAAGCAGTTTTCGACTAATCATGATTATTCATTTTCTCAGGAGAGCATAGAATACATTCATTAAAAATATACAGACAGATGCAACTGGTGGTGCTGTTGTGTACCATTGGGAAGCCTTTAATGATTGGTTCCCGAGACATTCTTTCCTCTATGTGTTATGAATTGACATGTGGGAGAATAATTATTAGTTTCAGCACAAGCTGTACCAGTGCCCTTTTTAACAGAAATTTCAGGCTGCAGTCTCTAATTGCTAGATAGATGGATTTATAGTGAGTTGTGGTCTACAGGGCATAACATCTAGAGGATACACCATGCCTGCTTCTACACGGTGCTGCAGCTGCATGCTTCCAACTTTATATTTACAGATGATAGACGCTGTCATTTGCGGTCTCTGAATGAATCAATAAGGAAACAAAATCTTGCCATCAGTACCATCATTGGCTTACAGTTTCTGGCCCTTGTGTTCAACTATATGGCAATTAATTGAAGCTTTTTTTTTTTTTGGCAAATGCTTTTTGTCCAGGTTTTGTTGGGTATCCCACAAGACACACTGAATGCAAAAACCGTTAGTTGTAACCTACCTTCTTATATTAATTATATTTAAGAGTTTTAGTATGGCTGTATATATTAATGTATAATTTTGTTATCTCACCAACAGCGTGTTATGGCATTTCATATGCCTGTTTTTTTCTAAAAATGTGGAAATACATCTAAAGAACACTTCTTATTCCCATTTTGCAGGTAGTAAAGCTGAAGCATAAAAGCAGAAAGGTTCACTAAAAGGCTGTCGTATAGTTAGAAATAACCTCAGATCTGGACTCTTATGCTCCTACTTTAGTATTCATAGCTGATCCTTATCATCTCCTATTTGAAATAAAAGGGAATCAAGATTCTATTTTCCCCTACTTTTGTTTAAATAGAACGTGTTCCTGCGAATAGAGGACCCTGTAATAAATGAAAATAAGCATAAGTTACTGAATCCTCAATATGAGGATTGAGTTCTCTCCTTGTTTGGAATAAATTGCTCGGGGTTTTTGTACTATGAAGTTACGAGAAAAATGTATTATTTTTACTCAGTGCTGATTTTGCTCTTGACATTGTGCAAAATCTTGAATTCCAATTCCTTCTGCTGAGAGGCATAGAGGAGAGAGAGACCATAAGTAAGAAACTTTTTGATTGGATGGTGATTCATCACAGTATGATGTACAAGTGTTCCTCTTGTGTTTCCCATGTATTATTAAATAGTAAATAGCAATAATTGTCTTTTTTTTTTTTATTGGATGGAATGTATTTTCCTGGTACTCAGCAAAAACTGTATCAATGAAACTAATTCAGCTAGAGAAAACAATACCTGGATTCAGGCAAAGAAATGGTCTTTTTTTCTTTATTTTCTTTATGTCCCTGTTACTTTATTGAGTACTATTTAGAGTACTAGAAAGGATGAAGAAAAATTTCATTTTAGTGCGTCCATGCCTAAGTGATGTATTTTGGAAAATGATCAAAAGAATGAAATCAATATGCTGTAAGAATCCATGATATTTGCATTGGAAAGCAGCCTCTCAGGAGCTGCTATCTGTTACTGAAGCACATTGTTTATAAAAGAATACATACTGCTTTAGTCTACAAGGTATTAACGTTTATTTCTATGACTGCATCATGGCAATCATAAATCATTCTGTCAGTATACCTCTTGCCTGGGTTATTAAGATTTGAGACATTTATCCCTAGGAGTCCACTTGTATAAAGAAATACTGTCCGTTTCCATTCAAGAAAGAACACTTTCAAAAGTAAATGTGGATGCACGCAGACTTGTCTGCCTTTCGGTGTTTGCTCTCTTCTCAGAGCAAATAGATGGTCTGGGTTTGAATTCCACAGTCCTGATGCTATTAAGCTTCTCAAATTAGTCCACTTTTGGTATTCTCTGCTTTTGACTTTGCCTCTTCTTACCATAAGTACATGACTGAAAATGAACGTATATTATGCATAGAAAAATGTCCCCAACATGTAGTGTGTTAAAGACATTAATTTTAGTTTTGATAAATACACACAATCAGTTTTAATATAAGCCAGGCCATACCTTGATGCAAAGAAAGTATAAAATAAGAGGCAAGGGAAGATCCTTCCATTGTGAAATTGGTACAAGACTAATGAGTACGTCTGGTAAAGTGTAGTTCCAGCATTCCAAAGGACCGGTGTTCCAGAGGAATGTGTTGGTATTAAGATGTGTACCACAACATGAAAAATTGCTGTGCAACATGTGTTAAAAATATGCTTCAAAGAAAATCTCCGCAATTTCCTTTAATTAAATTCGTAATAGACATTCACACAGCTTCCTGATTCTAACTAATTAGCTGACAAAGAGCCTGAGCACATTCTTCCTAAAGCCGAGGAGAGCCGTGCCATATACACACACATGAATAGGAAATATGTAATACAGCCATCTGTATTGCATCTGTATTTGCATCTCTGGTGCAAAGAGCTTTGCTTCAGCTCAAAAAATGACCTTATGAAAAAGGCTTTGTATTTAAGTATATATGTATATGTACATGCACATGCATGGGCATAAATGGATATCTACATATATATGCATTAAAAAGATTCTGCACATAATAACTTGTGCTTGTATTTCACTATCAATTAATGTGCAATGCTTGTGTTACTATTTAAACAGCTGCTTCCTTGAGTCTTTTTAGTGTACGTCCATATTTTTGTAATGCTCTGATAAGGTTCTTGAGGTTACAGGTGACTATGGTGTTGTGTTAGATTTTTGAATCTTCAGCTGTGAAGTCAGCTGCCAGTTTTTATTCAAATGTTTCTGTTTACTCTTTCCTTAATATTTCAGCTTTCTCAGCTTGTAGTTCAAACTCCTGAGAAAGGTCGGTTTGCAACTCCAGCAAGTTCTTCAACAGCTGCTGCTGGTTAGTCAGCATTTTATAGATGATTGTCATTGTATAGTATGGCAGTAAAAGTGCTGTACTGAATAATGTCATACATATTTAATAAGCGTAGAACTTTTGCAAGCAACATAAAGCTTAAAATCCTTCCTAGAATAAAAAGCTTTCTAAGTATCTTTTCATCTGTTATACCTACAAAAGATATATGTAATATTTTCTGAGGCTTCTTTCAGAAATTTCTGTAGTCAACAGCCATAACCATAATATTTTCCAGTCCTGTTTTGCTGGGTATGGGAGCTGCTCTGCGTTGAGGTGAGAATGCTTTCATCTGCGGCTTTTATCGTGGGGAAGGCTTTTATTTTATGAGACGGTTATGTGTGTGGTGCTTTTGCAATGAGCTGTGAAAGTAACTCTAAAATTTCTCTAATAGAGCATTCCCCAACCTTAGGATCAGAACTGACACCACCTTGGCCCCAGTCCTCAGCTGCACTGCAGGCGCTTTGCACCATGCCAGCAGCGCAAGGTGACTCTAAAGCCAGTTTAATTGGCCATGGAGGGATGCGCTCAACATAAGGATTCTCCCTGGAGGCTGTGCAGTGGGAGGCTGGGCCTTCCTTATAGAACTGCCAAGCTGGCTAGTGCAGAAGCCTTTGGGAACATTGGCAGCCAGTATAAATCCGATTAGACTTTGGACAGCTATGATTTATGTGAAAAGACTAGACCAATGAATGTGCAGCCAGCCCACTCCTCAGCCAGTCTTTGTGCAGAAGTATTTACAGCATACTCACGTGGTACACGGATTAGTTCACATTTTTATCGTGTATGTGATCTATACTATGTTAAATGCATGATAGTTTCAGTTAAAATTCTAGGAAAAATAATTTAATTAATGCATTTCTGGTTTCTTGCAGCATAATTATCGTTTTGAGAGAAACATCCCCATCTATGAATTTAACTTCAAGGCTATTTGTGCCCAGGGTTATATACACCCCAGTGCAGAGCGCTCTGCATTCCACTGTAAAGGGTTAATAGAAGATGAATAACAAGGGACGTGCAGTTAAGATATTTGCATGAAATTGTTAGGAGAGTTGTGGGAAGCATTTTAATTTTATAATTTTTCATAAATTATTCATTTTAAAAATAGCATCACAAATTTGAACACAGCTAAAAGGTGCCAGGCTTTACAGTATATAACAGCTTTCGCAATCACAGTGGAAAATGTGCCCTTTCAGATTCTTATGTTTTCTTCAGCCATTTTTTCACTGAGAAAGAGAGTAAAGGGGAAAAATATTAAAGATATTTCTCTTTTCTTTCTCCTCCTCCTACCTAGAAAATTATGGCACTGAGTCAGGTGTGTAATTCAGAATAAAAAGAGTAGCTTTTGTTTACATTCTTTTATCTAGTTTTCAGAGCTCTTTTTATATTTCAAAATTATTTTCTCTGATAGTTCTGAGTGTGTATTTTACAGACTGCTCACACTGCATTTATTGATGATTCAATACCATTTGTTCTTCTCTGAGAGGGAGGGGGTAGTGATTTTTTTTTTCTTTCTTCCTTTTTTTTTTTTTTTAAGGCTCAGATCCTGTCAATAATTAACTCATTCCTCAACCAAATTTTGAAAAAGATTCATTACAATAAGGGAACTGTAGTTTATAAGTCTTTTGTGACTCTTAATCTTAGAAGTGTACAAAACGAATAGGGCTGCACATAAGTGGAAACGACTGTATATATGCTTTAAACATCCTAGAATTTGAAGAAATGAAGTATCAGACCTGAATGGATTGTTAGCTTCCCCGTTACTGTGTCAAAATGGTGAGAACGGAATTATTGGAGCGGCAGTAGGTCACAGAGCTTGCCACTAATTCAACTGCTTTTACTTTGGCCTGAGTTGGACACTGGTTCACCCAACTGTCACACAGTAACTGAGTTGGTGGTACTGATCCACGCTATGGCAAACAGATCAAATCCTTTGGATTACCAAACTCACTTCACAATACATGTTTGTTTTAGCAGAAAGACCAAGGACTAAATAGGCCCCGAGACAGAGGTACCCTATGGTAGGTACAAGCCTCTATGGCTATGTCCTTATGTTGGACCTATCCTCTTAAACATAACTTTAACTCAAAAAGTACTTGTAGCAGCATTTAAATTATGTTTATATTAAAAAAAATTTATTGTTTAGAAAAAGATTTTTTTTTAATATTGCATACTTATAAAGATAAAGCCATAACCTATCTGGATTGTTTTCTAATCAAGTGGTCAGCATTTTAAATTCCTTCCCAAATAAAGTCATGAAATACTCTTCCAACAAGTGATGCAAAGGCAGACATGGGGTGTAGATGCAGGTCCTGTTTAAAGAAGCAATTTCATAAAGTGAGGACAGCCTATTTCATTTGCATAACATGATACCTAAAGTTTCAGAGTGAAGTGATGTAGGTCTTTGCTCTGTCATTTTATGAAGAGCCCTATCAAAAACTTTGGTTTGGAATTCTGTTTTTCAACTATGTCTTTATGACTATATTTTGCAATTTTACAATTTGAATGGCACAACATGGAAGATTATTTCTGTAATTGCATTCATGGCACTACATTCCTTTGGTATTTCTGCTGTTGCTGTAGCTTTTTAAAGCAGTCTTTTTCTGTCTGTTCTGTGTGTGGAAACGTAATTACTGGAAATACTGTGTTAAATCACGTATTTTGTTGACTTGTGTATATTGAATGTAGAGCATATATTACTATTTTATTTTGTTTTCAACTTCTGACAGAAATAGTTATGTAGAGGTTTCTATCATGCATTTACCATGTGCCTTCATGGATAGCAATTCAGAAAAAAAAAAAATTATCTCCTGTACATAAAATAAATGTTGGTAGCAATGGTGCTTAGCATTATGAGAGGATAAAAATCAGTCTCCAGTTAAAGCGTACCATTCAGACAGCTTGGCTAACATTTTTCCTCTCTTCTCAAATGCTAATTGTGACTTAAAATTGGAGCAAATAGTCCAGCAAAACGATGTAATGTCACCTGAAAAATATGCCCCTGCAACATTTCACAGTGGGGGATGCAGCTATGCATGGCATGTGAAATTAAAGATATGTCACATACTGGCGTATCAGCTGTGTCATTTCACCCACGCTGTAGCATTGCAGACTTTAGGTGACCTGCCACAGTTGAAAAGCCAGCACATGACAAGCTCTTCATTTAACTGAGTGTGCCAGATGCTAGGAAATTCTGCAGTCTCCACTCATGTTTCATATAATCAGTTTCCGTGCCATTGTGCTCTGTCAAATGTGGTGTTTTGAAACACCACTTAGGCAGAACAATGATTATCTATACTTTAGGTATGCATCTGGAATAAAATATGAAAATAATCCTCTTCCCCGCTATCCTACCCCTACATCTGTAAATCGTTTAAATATAAGCATTCGTTTCAGGACCCTACGTTTGCCAAGGAATATCAGAAATCCACATGATGTCCCAAGTGCCAGATTTTGTATTTGGATCTCTGATTTAAATGAATAATGTGTAAAAGTTCATGAGGTGTGAAACTGCATATAGATAGCTCCTCACTGGTTTATGCACATGAGGACATTAAGGTTTCTTCCAAGGTCAGTTCAATTTATGCTCACCAAATACTAGCAGAAATGTCACTTGTCTTCAGAGATAGCAAATGGCTAAGCATTTTGTTAATACTAATTTACTGTCCCACCATGCTCACTTCTGAAACCCCCATATTAGAATACAAAGGATGTGAAGACATACTTTCTTAATGATGTCATGATATATTGTTAGTGTAATTTAAAAATAAGAATTGCTAGCTATTGTGACAGTCAATCTTCCGTATACTAAAGAGCAATGAACTAGATTTAATATTAAATTTGGTTCTAAGACTGGTTTAAAAAATAACCACAATGGCTGAGGACATACCTATGCATTTTTTTTCTTACA